>JADRCH010000117.1:2599780-2656010 GCA_019843965.1 Rhynchomys soricoides
CTTCTCCTTCTCCTTCTCCTTCTCCTTCTCCTTCTCCTTCTCCTTCTTCTTCTTCTTCTTCTTCTTCTTCTAGATATCTGTGTTCTCTCTAATGTATACAGTTAGGTTTTTTTATTGTTTTCCATTAATTTTTCATTTCTGGGAGTGGAAGCCAAGAAATTACATATGTCTATATGATGTCTCTGCCGCTTATCTCTGTCCCCAGTCCTGGGATCCTGCTCTTAAACTAGATTTCATTTCCTATGTATTTACATGCCTATTTTTCTGACTTGCTCATTTGAGACCATCATTCACAGAACTTGCTCTACCCCCTTATCAATGTGATGCTATGACTGTCACTAACACTGGTAGATAAAGTTATGCCACTATACCACCTTTTTTTTTTTTATTCTCCAAATTCCTGTTAGATCCTATAGCTATGCTATCTTGTTATATACTGTATCAATTGCTTTGCAAATAACTACCTTCCTTCAGATACTTTTTTTTTTCCTTTCAAGCTCAGGCCAGCTGGGGATGGCATGAGATCCATCTTGCTCAATCCAGTTATTTTAGAATAATGACCAAGAGCAGAAATTATTATTTTCATCACTTTATTTCACTTTTCATCCCAGTATCAGCTCCCCTCTCCTCCCAGTTCCCTTCTCACATAGATCACCCATCACCTCTCCCAATATACTCTGAGAAGGGGGAGGTAACCCCTGGCAGATCAAGTCACTGAAGAGTAGGTGCATCTTCTCCCATTGAGGCCAGTCAAGGTGGCCTAGTTAGCAGAACATAATCCATAGGCAGGCAACAGATTAAGGGACAGACCCCACTCCAGATGTTGGAACACCTGCATAAAAACCATGCTGTACATCAAGAGTATAAATGACTGATTCAACTTTCTTTGATGGTAAACTCAGGACTCCAATAAAACTTACCTTTTTGAACATTAGAACATCATTTCATCTCTCTCTGGGCCTGGCATTAATATCTTTGTGAAAATTTTATCACCCACCTTAAATCCTGATATAGCTCTTTGTAAGAATTATACAAAGTATGTCTATAAAAGCACATTGCATATATAGGACCAAAGTAAATATTTCTTGCTCCCTACTTGACCTCTGAAAGTGTCTTATCTGCACAAATATCTGGTTTTGACCTTAAGAATGATTTCCGAAGATTAGAAGAGTGAAGAAGATTATGCGTATAAAATAATAGGTACATTATAAACACAGGTATAACTTCTATTACATATTATTAATGAACTAACATATACTGGTGTCAGGATTAGCTGTGTCTTATTTTCCTATATGTGGCCTCATCATAAATAAACAGAGATAACCATTTATCTTGGTGTTTCATTTCTGAGTATTTGTAGGTAACATGTGAAAAAAATACATTATTTTTTTTTGCATGTATATTTGTCTATATGGTATGTGCACATGCATGCACATATTGTTTCAATGACCTGAACCCCCATGTGTGTGTGTTCATGTGAACATAGTTTCTGGAGGTACATATTCGGTGTCTTCTTCAATTATTCCCTGATTTATTTTCTGAGTCCAATTATTCCCTGCCTTATTGACTGAGTCAAAGTATATCCATGAGCCTGGTGAGACGCAGTGTGCTCAGTTGAAATAGCAATCTGGTTCTGGGAATCGGTGTCTCTTCCTCCAAAGCACAGGAATAACAGCTCTTCTACTACTTTCATAACATTTTCTTATGGGTTCATGAGATCTTGGGTTCTCACATACACATATAGTGCTAACTAGTTCTATACCAGTTTGACATAAGCTGAGTAGAGGAAGACAAAACTGAAAAAAAGAATATGTCCATAAAATTAGTCTGATTTTTTTCATGATTAATGATATTTGTAGCCAGACCCAGACCATTGATGATGGTGATACTCTTGAACCACAGGGTATATAAGAAAACAAACTAAGCAACCCACAAAGAACAAGACGGTAAGCACCATTCTTTTATGGCCTATGTATCAATTCATGCTTCTTGGTTCCTGAGTTCCTGCCATACTTCTCTGGTGTACTACAAGTCATATGAAGAAATAATCTCTTTTCTCCTTAAGATGTGCTGCATTAAGGTGTTTTATCATAGCAATAGATCTCCTAAATAAATCACAAGCCAAGTAATTTTTATCCATTAAACAATGACCAGGTCTACCACTCTTATTCTTTAAGGCCTCTTCTCAAATTTGGAGAAGAATCAAGATGCTTCTGAAAATATTTTCTTAATTTCCGTGATATATATATATATATATATATATATATATATATAGTATTATGTAATATATACATAATATATTATGTATATTCTGATATATATACCTAAAGGGTAGCAAGTAAAGACGGAAGGATCTCAGAAGACACCTAACATATAGTATCTTAATCTTGAACTTCTGTTCCACAAAATTTATTTATGTTTTTCAATTATTTTGTTTGTGATATTTTGTTATGCAAACTTTAGAGAGCTAGTGCAATAGTCACAGGAAAGAACTGTGTTATTGTTATTGTGTAGAGAGATTCAGGACAAGTAGAATGAGACAAGTGCTTGAATCAAAGAAGGAGAGATGATTCTCAAGACAAGGCATGTTGAACTGGGTTTCTCATGACTAAAATGGATGAAAACTGAAATCCTGCTTCTACATGGGAAAAAAATACAACTTTGGCCTTGGTATATTTAGAATGGATATTTGTTATGTGAATTTGAAGATAGTGTCTAGGTCTCATTATTAATATACTAATGAAAATAACAGATATTTTTAACAGCTCCAGCATGGGTCTTAGCAGTAAATTTATATATACATAGGATTTCTCTTAAGCATCTGGAGATAATGGTTATATCATAGGGATCAATAGACATAAGGGCCAGTCTTTATTTTTATGGAGCTGCATATATTGGAGATTAATTGGATATCTAAGAAAAGGTCAAAGAAATTGCATTAATTAAAGTATTAGGCATCTTGCTAATCATAAATGGGTGCTATGGAGTAAGGTACATAAGTCACAATAATGGGAAACTCTATTTGAATGCATAATACTCATGAAAAAGCTGCTCATGACAGCATACTAGTGGATCCTCTGTGTAGGTCAGGGGTTGAAGACAGAGAGGTTCTTGGAATATATTGGCTAGCCAGCATCCCTGAATCTATGAGCTTCAGTTTCAGTGAAAGACTCAGTCTCAAAAACAAGGATACTGATAGAAGAAAATATAAAGACAACCGCCTGCTTCCATGTGCATATTTAACAATATGTATATATGCAAACACTGATAGCAGGTATACAACACACACACACACACACACAGACACAAACACATACACACACAATTATAGAAACCAAAAAGTTATAACTCAGACCAAGGTGTAATTTAAAAGAATTGAAGATAATATGCTATTATCTTTGTCCTATGTAATAAACTAATATCCATCTAATATCCATTATCTATGAGCAGTTGGAGAAATTATAAAGTCACTACTAAAGTGAGCAACATATTTATTTCAGTCACCCTGTTGCATCTGCAAAATCAGAGCATGCCCTGATATCAGGACTGCGCTCAATAACCATTTGTTGAGTGTTCGTTTATTTTTCTCCAGTTAGAAACGCACAAAGGGCCTAAGTTGTAAATAGACTTATCAAAGCCCAGAGAGTATATCAATAACAGAAAAATGATGGAAAACATTGGACTCCTATTCTAATCTTGAACTCCAAACCTGTGTAGACATTTAACCTCATTTCTCCAGACGCATCTATATCAGAGTATTTCAGCATTCTGCCAATGTATGGACACAGTGATCTAGTGTGACAAATCCTTGTTGCCTCTTCTCCTGTGCAGAGGGAATTTACAATCTTCTGTGATCATCAAGCTGGCAACATCAATCTGGAAGTGTGTTAATGACACTGACCTTAATCTGTCACATCACAAGAAAGTCTTCACAGCATTAGGGGTTTGCTGCCACATAAAGGCTTAATAGTAGAAGGAACCCCATAATAAGCTGATTAAAAAATAAATTTTTGAATTCTTGAATAAGTACTTTCAGACATCAGATGTGAGACAGAGTAAAAGGAAACATCACAGAGTGTAAAGTATGAATCCTGATGTGCCAGATATCCTCATTTTCAGACTGTGTTGCATCTCTCACTTTTGACAGAAGCAAGACCTGAAGTGGGCATGATCCTCTTTCAAATGTTCCTTTGTACTGTTGTTGAACCTATTCAAAAATGAGTGAGAAGGTCATTATAAATTGGTGAGCAGGGTGAAGAGTAGGCTTCACTAAAATCAAGTCTCTTCCATTTTGCCCCACGAAGAAAACCCATTTCATGTGTGCACCTCAATCTTGAGTGCTGGGCGCAAATGTCTAATGGTCAAAAAGACCATGAAAACAGGATGGGCAGGGCCTCTTACTTGCAGTTCACAAGAGAGAAAGCTGACTTTCATAATGTGTTTGTCCTTAGGACATTGGACAGCAGGACCTATAAAATTCCTTAAAAACTCAAGTTTCATCTACTAATTTCATCTACTATAACATGTACTTGAGTACCTACTATGGACTTAGAATTTAGTGTAGATAGCCAATTACCCTAAACAAGAAGAAAGATGAATTAAAAGGTATTTTGCCATTGACCATTGTACTGAAAGAAAACCTGGGTTACTCGAATCATGAATTGTTCCAAGAAAAGCTTCCTTCAGGACAGGTTTTTGACTAGCCTCTAGAAGATAGTCTCTGACACCTTGGAATTTTCTGCTTTGTAAGAGTATTTTTATATGTTCAGACCAATGGTCCTCAGTCTATCAGTTTGTCCAGATAGTTTCTGTTACTTGCTGTTATCTACAATGGATACTCTTTTTTGCTCTGGAAACCAAGAGCAAATGTGTCTGAAGCCAATTGTACAACTACCCTGTGCCTGTATAACTGACACTTAGTGAAAAGACACACTGTTGCTCACTTGCTAGTGTCCTACAGTGCAAAAATTTCCTGGGTCTCATTCAAGTAGCTAGGAGTCTTGAATATTCTTTGAAGTTCCACAGAGGGATTATCCGTAGATGGGTGCAACTGGTCTCCCTTGGACTTTGATATGTGCATTCTTTGCCCTTGCACCTTTTAATTTGTACCTTTTCCAGAAAAATCATCACATTTTTCATGATGAATGCAGCACATTTTGAGTTTCTGCATTTATTCTAATAAACTATTAAGACATAGAATAGTGATGGGATCCCTAAACACAGCAATCCATTTATTGGTATCATCCACAGCTTGAGAATGCCTACTCTGACAGAGCCATTGTCTGAATAGGAGACTCTATCTCCTGAAATCAGCCATCATTAGGATAGTGTCCCACTGTGTATGGTGACATTTGAGTTCAAAATCTTTGATACTGAAAAACAGAAACCAAAAGTTTGCCCATTATTTCTCCCTGGAAATGAACCAATCAGAGACAAGCTTGAAGGTTGTGGCCTCTATTGTTGGGAGCTGTGCTTCCATCTTAAGATTATGACACATTCTGTAAGTTTTCTTGTGAGGAGGGTTGATACCCATGGGAGGCATTCCTTTTTCTAAGATGAAATGACGGGGGAATGGAGAGAGAGAAGGAAAGAAGGAGAAACTGGGAAAACAGGGAAGGGAAGATGTGATTGGGATGTAAAGTAAATTAAGTAATTAATTAATTAAATAGGACTATGACACATGAGAAAAAACCTAGTATTCTGACCTTTGAGTAGGCAGATACTAAGGAAAAGTGACTCGTACTCTCAATTGCAACCATCAGACCATGTGCTCCATTTTCATGTGAGGAATAAGTGAATAGAAAGAAAAATGCATGAAGCAGGCTTCAAATTAATAGGTGCCTTTCTGTTCAGAGCCAGTGATCTGGGAGAAAGAAAATTGCTTGGAAATTGTAGGAAACAAGCATTGCTACCAACACAGGAACTCCCAGTGTTGCTGGAGCCCAAGGATGTTCGCTAACACCAGTCTACACTGACTCCTTGGCAAAGACAGCTTTTCATTGTTAACTTTAAAATCTCGGGATCTTTGTGGTAGAAAATGCTGCACTTGTTAAATATGAAATTAGCTCCAAATAATCTTCATTGAACTTAATTAATAGTACTTATTTAATGAAAACCTCTCTTCCCTGCAGTCCTCAGACTATTTCTCAAAGCCATTGTCTGATATTTAAGATAAGCATAAACTTCTTATTATAAATTGTTTCACATCAAATCAAAGCACAGCCAAATGCTAAAATTTCGCTCTGTCAACCCAGTTTTATCTCTATCTCAGCCCTATCCTCTATCGGAGATCCTACAAACAAAAAGCTATTCTGAAACAAGGAATTGCTTCAGTATCTTCATTTGCTTGTTTAATAAACATTTGTAGCATATATAACGTAGTTTTATATCCTAGGAACAAAACATATAAACTCATGCCTCAAAGTGTTCATCCTCAGTTTCCAGGAAAGAGATATGTTGTTTCTGACAAAGCAAGGAGGCCAATGTCCAAAAATCAAAGTAAAAACTTTTGTAACATGCAGAGTCTAGGTGAGTGACTGGTCCACTTTTGCGGTCAGCTAGCTCTCACCTATATTCCAAAGTATCTATTCTTGCTTTTTTCCACTTACATTATTTCATTTACATCTTTGCTCCTTAATATGTACCTTATATCTCAAATATTTTCAACACCCCTACATGATCTTGTGGACTCTTATTTCTCAGCACCTCTTAACATCACAAGGGACAAGACGTTCCGCAGAATACCATTCCGATGCTCCCTAACCTTAAGGACATTCAGTCTGGGCTGGATCTACCTTGAAACCTTTCTTAACTCATTCTGTTACAAGCCTGTTGTCAATGCACCTCAAATCATACTTCTAGAAACATAGAGGCCATATTCCTAGCATGATCTCATGAGATAGAATTGCTTATCAAAGTAGAGGCATCTTTTTTTCTCCTCCTGCTTTCAAGGCAAAATTTAATTCCCTAGTGTTGTCTTTATGATTTCTTATAGTGTGCTCTGAACTGGCACTCTGTTATTGTACATTTTAATTGTTACTCTCTTGTTCCTCATTGCAATGTGATTTATCAGGAAGAAAAAAATGCTTGAAGAAGCAAAATCAAATACAAGTCAATCTCATTAATTCAAATTTCACTAATTCAGACCAGACTCAAACATAATTTTGAGTTATTTAGAAGTAAAACAAAATTCTAAGTAAATTAACTGTAGAAATAAGATTTGAGAGAAAGAAAAATGTTTCACCAGTTTCAAACACTTTGCAATAAAGAACAAGGGAGTAACAATTAAAATGTACAGCAACAGAGTGTCAGTTCTACTAAATACATTAGGCATTCCAGGAGAGACACCAACATGTAAATTTTTTGTATACTTGTTCACTGATGCTAAAGTCTTGCTTTTCATAAAACATTTTTCTATATGACAATTATTTTCTTTATTTTGTTATCTTTAAAAAATATGGCCTATTTAAATAATTTAACAATCTCTTTCCCATTTATAACACTAAATATAATAGAAAAATAATATATCTCTATCTAAATAAATATAGGTATGCTTTAAAATATAATAAAAAAATCTTGATGCTGCATATTTACAGTTGGTAAGATTAAAGGTGAATTTTACACTTGCAAATTTGCAAGTATCTTTGAAAAAAATTGTCATTTTTATCATCTCCATAAAAATGTTCAAAAAGGAATCATTAGGTTTTTTTTTAAATGACTAGCATACTTTTATTTTTAACCAAAATGCAATATATTATATATTATATGAATTAGGTAATATTCAGCATCCAGCATTTACAAATAAATGAAACCTAGTGGTAGTATGAGAAAATGCCTTAAAACCCATCCAAAATTAGCCTTCTAATCTTCCTTATTGGAACCAACATGGTCTAAATTAAATTTAGCAAATAAGTAATCCAAGATTACTCTTTCTGGATCAGGAGCACTACTATAGATTAGCTTCCTATTATGATAAGATCGTGTTAGGATGTGTAGAGGGACATGTCCTCTCTTCCTTTGTGTTTTTCAGTTCGTCAAGGTGTCATGTCAAACTGAGGCAGTTTACATATAGCATAAGTGAATTATATCAAAGCTGTAACTAATCCTAAATATGGCCTTTCCTTCCATACCTAGACACAATGACAATTGTCACATTATAATTCTTACAAGTATATAATAACTTATTGGTACTAGGTAAAATCCCATGGATTTTAAAGATAGAATTTAGGTTTCAATCACCAATCATTCACACATTGATTTTCAGGGATATGAAGAATCAATGTTTCTATAACTGGTGCTCTTTAGAGGTAAAATTTAAACCGCCCTTTACCCAAAATGAATTTCCCACTCTGAACACTACACAGCATTAACTACTGCAAAACCACCAGTCCCAGGGTGTTGTGATTGCCTCAAATATATGTACAGTCAATGTGGTAACCCTAAAGTACCCTTAGATTTTGTTGGTTATTCTTGAATTTCAGTGCTTTATTACTGAAATAATAAGATGTTGGTTGAACCCTGATGACTTCCCTTGACACTAGATTTATTTTGATTCAGAGAAATCACATTCTTAAGAAAGAAAGGTGTATTGAGAGCAAAAATGTTACACCTTCAGACCCATTTCAGTTTCTAATTAATGGTGGGAAGGTTAGCTTTCTGTTTGCCTCTTTTAACCTTTACCTCCTGAAAAATAAAGAAGATACATGTCTGATGAGGACAAAATGGGTTAAAATCTTTTGAAAAATAACAAAAGTTTTCTTTTTATAAATATAATGTATAGTTAAAACCACCTTAATATTTATAATCAATTGTCCACAAAGGCCTTTGTATACAATTCAAAATTCTCAGAAAAAGGTAGGGCAGATGTATTCTAATTTGTTATAAACATTAGTAGACTTTTGTGGAACTAAGTGGTATTTTACAAACAAGAACTGGAGCTGGAGAATTAGCTCAGCAATTAAGAACACTTGTTGCTCCTGCAAAAGATCTAGATTCTATACATAGCATCCACATTGAAGTTAATAAACATCTGTAACTCCCCTTCCAGAGGATATGATGCCCAATTTTGGCTTTATGGGCATTATACCTACAAAGCACACAGACATGCATGCAGAGCATTCATACACATAATTGAGAAGAAACCCTAGAACTAAAACCTTCAAAATTGTTGCTCAAAATAAATCTTTCTTTAAACA
The DNA here is from genome assembly GCA_019843965.1 of Rhynchomys soricoides. Classification (NCBI taxonomy): domain Eukaryota; kingdom Metazoa; phylum Chordata; class Mammalia; order Rodentia; family Muridae; genus Rhynchomys; species Rhynchomys soricoides. Next base: position 2,608,975 of record JADRCH010000117.1, read on the forward strand.
TACAAAAGGAGGTAACAGCAGACAGATGGCCAAATAAAAAATCTGCAACAATGTGTATTTTTTCTAGTGTTTATCTCATAGGTAGATCAGTGTTTGTTTCTTTTGCTTCCACTGTCACATTTTGAAATTCAAACCTGGATTCAGACATTTAATATTAATCAAATAAAATAGCAAATGTATCTATGAGCAACTACCTAGGATGTTTGCCATAACAGTAATATCCACAACATCTCAGCATTATAGAATAATAAGGTCTCAGTTTCCCCTCATATCACTGTTCAGTAAGGATGTGTAGGTCTTTTTGATAGCTCTACTCTGAATTGTAACCCTGAGATGCAGACTCATCTATTTTTGAAATGTAGCCATCATAATTATCTAGCCTACTGTAGAAGACAATGGTTATCTGGTTGAAGATTTTAGCAATTAGATCAGGGTTGACTAGATATACTGATCAGCATGAGTCTCATGGTTCCAGCCTCCTACTGCCTTTAGTGTGTATCAGTAAAGATGACAAGGAAGTTGTGTCTTGAGGCATCTTTTCTGGAATCACACCACACATAAAGCTTCTGGGCAGCAAGAAAGCAAGAGCCTATTCCTATTGGCTTCTACCTGTACTGTGCCAGTTGCTCTGGCTTTTGTTGGGTAGTATCACCTTTTAAAGGGATTAAAGGTAACCCACACTTCTGATGTCTTGATAACTCATTTTCTTTAATTGCCCTCTTGAACAGGTGCATCAATTTGTTTACACACTCATCTGTTGAAGCACTACTTGGTTGCTTCCAGTTTAGGACATTTATAATACAGCTGCCATAAATATTCATATGCAGATTTTATGTAGATGAAGCTGTTCAGTTAACTTGTGTGGATACCTAGACATACTGTTGAATCAAATGTCCAAATTATATTTGGTTTCGTAAGATTCTATGAAACTGTCTTTCATGCCTTTACTATTGTTATCTACCAGTAGCAACAGGAGTTCCCACAGATCTATATTCTTACCAGCATAGGATATCATCAACATTTTTGCAAGTCAAGTATTCAATTATTCTAATAAATACATTCATGACAATCCAATCATCATCATCATCATCATTTACATTTCAAACATTATCCTCTTTCCTGGTTTCTGCTCTGCAAAACCCCTATCCCATCCCCCCTTACCCTGCTTCTATGAGGGTCCCCCACCCACCTACACACTCCTGCCTCACTGCCTATACTGGCTAGTTTTGTGTGTCAACTTGACAAAAGCTGGAGTTATCACAGAGAAAGGAGCTTCAGTTGAGAAAATGCCTCTATGAGATCCAGGTGTAAGGCATTTTCTCAATTAGTGATCAAGGGCGAAGGGCTCCTTGTGGGTGGTACCATCTGTGGGCTGGTACTCTTGGGTTCTATAAGAAAGCAGGCTGAGCAAGCCAGGAGAAGCAAGCCAGTAAATTACATCCCTCCATGTCCTCTGGGTCAGCTCCTGCTTACTGACCTGCTTGAGTTCCACTCCTGACTTCCATTGGTGATGAACAGCAGCATGGAAGTGTAAGCTCAATAAACCCTTTTCTCCTCAACTTGCTTCTTGGTCATGATGTTTATGCAGGAATAGAAACCCTGACTAAGACATGCCCTAGCATTCCTCTACACTGGTGCATCAAGCCTTCACAGGACCAAGGAACTCCCTACTGATGCCAGATATGGTCCCTTTAGCTCCTTCAGTCCTTCCCCTAACTCCTCCATTGGGGTCCCTGTGCTCAGTCCAATGGTTGGCTATGAACCTCCACATTTGTATTGGTCAGGATCTGGCAGATACTCTCAGGAGACAGCTGTATCAGGCTCCTGTCAGCAAGTACTTCTGACAATATCCACAATAGTGTCTGGGTTTGGTGTCTGCATGTGGTATGGATCCCCAGGTGGGGCAATCTCTGGACGGCTTTTCCTTCAGTCTCTGCTCTACTCTTTGTCCCTATATTTCCTTTAGACAGGAGCAATTCTGGGTTAAAGTTTGGAGGTGGGTGGGTGGCCCCATCCCTCAACCAGGGAGCCATGACTAACGTATGGATATGGTCTGACACAATCATTCTAGAGTATCCTAGCAAGGTTTCTTGACATATGTCAAGAGCAATACTCTAAGAGATGGGTTATTGGATGATTCTTTGAAAGAATTTGTCATTTCTTTCATGCTCATGTGGATGTATAACCTCACATGTTTACAAGGCATATTGCTTTGCTGCTGAAAACTTTGGATTGATCTCTCTGGCAGTGCAACAGTAGACCTCTTCGTGGCCCACCCTCAACCTGTAAATTAGACTCCTTGCAATGATGCTTTTCTCTCTAATCTATTGTATATGGCAACACTGACAGAAAAAGACACATCTAAACCATTATTTGGCAAATTTGGGCCCATATGGCTTTTAAGAAATCAACAATACTGATGTTGTTGTTGTTGCTGTTGTTGCTTATTTTGCTCAGACTCATAGAAAATTTTCACTACAAGAGAAATATCTCAAAGTCAGGAGGACTTAGCAGAGATGGAGAACTATGCATTTGAATCAATATCTCATATTTTAAGTTTAAGACTGACAACTTCCTCTTTTTGTGGAAGAACATCTATTCAAAGATGAATCATAACATGACAGGCTCCAGTACTCTGTGTGTATGTGCATGCGTGTGTGTGTGTGTGTGTGTGTGTCCATACTGTAATGCTGTAATGTCTATAATATACTCACTATATTGGGTTATTGTGTGTTAACAAAAGCTAAGAATGTACAACAACAACAATAACAAAAACAAATAGAAACATCACTTTAGAGTATGTTTACATGATACTATGTTCAGGGTAATACATATTAATAGATGTGGAAACATGGAGAGAGATGATACACATGTACATGTACTTTCAACCATGTTCATTGACAAATATGTTACTGTACTCAACTACAAAAAGGAATAAAATCAAAATAGTGACACAGTTGCATTTACAAAGACTTCCAGAATAGTATATCCAATAAATAAGGAGATCACTCAACAAATGAAGCCTCCTGAAATTCATTAGAGAAGAAATTATCAATCAAGTAAATCCAGAGGAACAATGAAGCAATCCAGAGGATGAGTGGAAAACTTTGCTAAGAAAGGTTTTTGCAGGAAAATGGCCCAGGTTCAGAAAATCAAACATCACACATTTAATTTGATATTTGTACAGAGGTCTAGAAACTAGAAAGGGGGCATGAAAGTGACCTTAAGAGGAATTTGGGTAGTAGAACACATATAAATGTAGAGGGAGGGAATATTGGAGGTGTCAAAGTTTAACACATAGGGTACAGAGTTGATGGGAAGGATGGGGTGAGTCAATCAAAACTAAGGATATACGAAAGAGCTACATGGAAACTAATTATAATCGACTTTTAAAATACATTTGAAAAGAGGATTTGAAAAAAGAAAGACATTGCATAGGCAAACAAATGATCACAGAATTCTCATAGTATAATAAAAATACCATCATTAGTTGTTGGATAGCCTTCTGTTAGTTTTTGGCTTCTAGTGCTACAGAGGTCTGGCCTTGTTACAGTACAGGTTATTGTCATCAATTTTGGCACCTCCCTAGATCTAGACAGTGAAACCGTAATTTTTGAGACATTAAACACTGTGGATGTCTTCTCAGATCTCAGAGAAATTATGTTGGAATTTAGCTGAAAGACTCCCTGATGGCTTCCTTTCATAGTGACAGATGTTTCTAAGTAGGCAACTGGAGAAGAAGAATTATCAGTGCTATTACTCTGCTGTGGGCTGTGAATTCTACAATATCAATATACCTGGATGAATATGCCTGCAGATGCAATAGTGGCATGTCTGTTAGATAGGCATGTTTCACAGGAGGGTATTAATACTTGATGGTGTAGGCCTGGTCAAAAACTAATGAATCTGACAGATGATTCTGGAAGGATAAATCCATTACATCTATTTTGCTAAATGTATATATCATCAAATTGATTTAAATATTTATTTTTGTAACTGTATATTTGTATTTCCCTCAGTCCTGGTCAAAGAGCCTTTTTTGTATCAAATGTTGGGTAATGCACATGGATGAACACATTGAATTTGAAAGATTAAAAATAAAAAGCAGAAAAAAACCCAAAGTTGATGGGAAGTTGTGAAAAGGAAGGTGAATCATCACGGAATGGGGGAAGGACTAGAGGGTTAAAATCATCAAAACATATAGTGTACATGTATAAATTTATAAAATAATTAATAACAATATTATAGTAAAATAGTTGAGGTTTATGAGAAAAGTTGGGAAATAAACTTAACGCACTCATGAATATCAACTGAAAGACTGTGGAGGGTTAGCTTAGAAAAACTGTATAGAATAACACAGAAAGGAAAAACAGGAAGGAGTAGTATTGCTGTAAAGTGCAGAAGAAAGCAGACATTTAAATAATTAATGTTTCCAAATAAGTGAACAAGTAGACAGAAAACAATGTCTTAAAACAGAAAATATATGGAATTAAATGAGAAATCCATTTTAAAATGAATGTAAAAAATTAGAAAAATTAATTGAACATTGGTGCAAAAATTTAATGTACAAAATAGCTGTGAAGACTATTATGATTCAAAGACAACAAATGGCATTTAAAGGCATTCAGACACCTATTTGTTGATTACACACAGATTTCCTCCTGGGAAGAGAATAAAGACCAAAAAAAGTTTTCTCTCTTATTATTTATAAAAGAGTTTTGGAATAAATATGTTAACCTGTAGCTCGGACTGTCCTTAAATTCATAATGCTCTCGCTTTTTTCTTCTGGGAACTGGGATTACAGTCATGTATCACCACACCTGACTAACCTTGTTTACTTCTGGGCAGTAGTCAATGCTAGAAGTCAGTATAGCACTGTATATAATTATGCCTCCCTGATTCAGAAGAAAGGAAGAATAACCCAAGGGTTTTATACCATATAAAGTTGGATCTCAAGGATAAGGTTACCCAAAAGCCATTTTTGTGCACTTTATACATGGTAGAACTCATCGTAAATATTACCCATAAACCATACTTGAAAAAAGAAATGATGATAAAAACTATTCAACCAAAAAATGAAGCAAAACACACTGCATAAAATAGAGGTTCTCTGGAAAAAAAAGGTGCTATACACCATTTTTTAAATTTGGAGTTGAGACAAAAGGTAGCTAAATCTCTGTAATGTGAAAATTATTATGTGGAATAAACCATAAAAGTATAGATGAGACTGAAAGTAACAAAATTAATGAGAACATGCAATAAATTGTAAAAGCAAGCAAACAGACACAAGGCATCATTTAATAAAACAAAGTGAATTACTGTATTAAGAAATTTCACCATAAAATTATACACACAAAATGAAGTCAGAAGTGAAAGAAAGTACATCTGATAATTTAAAAATACTGAACAATGACATACTATTTAAACAAAATTAATCCAGGAGCTAAACTATAAGCACAAGGTAAGTCAGAGGAAAAGATTAAATAAGTAAAAAGCTATGAAGATATCATTGTTCCTAATGTACCTCAGAAATCCTCTCAAGAAATTATATAGAAAGTCTCAAAATTAGTAGACAAGAAAAGAATTTTGGCCAGATTTTCTAACTAAACTCATACTTTTAAAAGATGCATTAGGCAGACTTTTTAAAAGACCTAAATAAGAAGATCTGACATAAATACATACCGAACAAAGCAGATATGATCAATTCTATACAAAAGAATAAAGACTACCAGCTGTTTACATTGTAACTGTCCAAGGAACATTTGTTTATTCCAGCTTTGTGGTGACCATCTATTAACACATATACAATAATTAAAACTAAGAGAAAATGGGGTGGGAGAGAAGCCTCTGTGGTTAAGGATATGATGCATTATCTCAAGGACAGGACTTTGGCATCACAGAATCACCTGACAGCTGCCAGCTCCATGAGATATGGCACCCTCTTCAGGCTTTTATAAAGCCCCCCCCCCATCTGTTCACTCTCTGTCTCTTTGTCTGTCTGTCTGTCTCTCTCTCTCTCTCTCACAAACATATACACACATACATACATTTATTTTTTAAAAAATGAATAATAAAAGAAAAAAGCTAAGGAAGATGAAAGACAATGTTTTTGATTTGAATACAAACAAAATGGACTGAAAATAATGCATCTATAAATGCCATTCATCAGTAAACCTTATAACAAAAAGAAAGCACAACAAAATTGTTGAATATCTCAAAGACAGCAATAATGCAGATGCTAAGTATAAAGCCATAGAGAAAAGGGATAATTATGTTTGGAGAATAATTCCAGCTATAAATATATTACTCTGTTTAAAACATGAGAATAAATTAATCATTCATCTGAAGATTGTAAAATGAAAAACAAAATAAATGTAAGGAAAGCAAGGTGAGAATCAATAAATAAAATTAAAATTAATGATTTTGAAAACAAAAACTGTAGGGTTAATGAAGATAATGAAAAGTTTTTTATTTGGGAAAATAGGTTGTTCATTATGGTATTCAAATATGGGTAACTGTGTTGGAATTGGCATGAATAAAGAAAAAAGACAATTTGACATTAGAAAAAATTAAGATAGAAATCAAATGGTCAATGTTTTCCCTGACTGCTAAATGTATACCTTAACAACTTACTAAATATAGTATAGCTTTAGCTAATTAAAGGGATTAACAAGCTATATTTCATGGACTTTTCTTCCAGAAAATAAAAGTACATTCCAGTTTAAATATAACATTATTATAATACAATAGGAAGGTAAACTAAAAGAAAGTATCCTCATAAGTATAACAATAAAGTTAATTATCTTTATTTAAAATGCTTTGTATGTCTGAAATGGTCCCACTGTGTACTCCAGGAATGACCTTGACTATTTGATCCTGATTTCTGAGTTCTGGGATTATAGACATGCACGCCATACCTGATTTTATTGTTTGTTTTTTGTTGGTTAGTGTGTTTATTCACTTCCTTTAAGTGTTTAACAAACTATGAAGCAAATTAATTTCTTCTTTAATCTTATACCACTCAAAAGTTTGTGAAGTTTGAAATAGAGCATTAAAGATAAGTAAAGGGCAAAGGAAATATTGTTGACTGCTGCTTAATATAGACCTAGGGTAGAACTCTATGACAGGCAAAATAAATAAAATAAAAGTCAAGGAAATGATTCCTAAAGATATTTGGTCATATTTCTAGACAACTACATGGTATGGTTGTCATCAGAGTGATTTCCTATGGAATTAGATGGGAGAAGACGTAGACATACAGCCAGAGATTATGTGGAGGGAAAGTATAATTTGGAGTTCTCCATCTGTTCTCTCCCTTTGGAATTTGGGGAAACCTGTAAAAGATGGAGGGAAAAGATTGTAGGAGTCAGATGGGATGGAAGACAGCAGAAGAATATGACCCAACAAAACTATGAAGCAGGGCTTATATGGGCTCACAGAAACTGAAATGCCAATTACTAGGCCTGCATGGGTCTGGCACTAGTTTCTCTGCATACATGTTATGGTTTTTAGCATGGTATTTCTGTAGGGCTCCTAACAGTGAAAGTGGGTGTACCCCTGATGCTTTTGCCTACTCTTGTAGCTCTTTTTCTCCTATTGGGTTGGTTGCCTTGTCCATCCTTGAAATGAGAGCTTTTGAGTTGTGTTACTATATCATCGTTTGTCCTCTTTGGTTGTCATCTCTTGGAAGCCTGAATTCTTTTTTCTGAAGAGGTGAGGTAGAGCTGAGCGAGATGGGAAGTGGGGAGGAGCTGGGAGAAGTGTAGGGGGGTTAAACTCTGCTTGAGATGAATTTTATGAGAGAAGAAGCTATTCTATTTTCTTCTTTCTTTCTTTCTTTCTTTTTTTTTTTTTTTTTAAAAAAAACCTGGTTCTTTTATTTATTTACATTTTAAATATTATCCCCCTTCCAAGTTTCCCCTATGAAAAACCCCCTATCACATCCCCCATTCAACCTGCTTCTAAGAGGGTGCTCTCCCACCCACCCATCCACTCCCACCTTAATGCCATGGCATTCTCCTACACTGGGGCATAGAGCCTTCACAGAACCAAAGGGCTTCCTGACCATTGATGCCAGATAAAGCAATCTTCTGCTACATATGCAGCTGGAGCCATGGGTCTCTCCATATGTACTCTTTGTTTGGTGGTTTATTCCCTGGGAGCGCTGGGGAGTCTAGTTGGTTGATTTTGTTGTTCTTCATATGGGGTTGCAAACTCCTTAAGCTCCTTCAGTCTTTCCCCTAACTCCTCCATTGGGATTCCTATGCTCACTCAGATAGTTGGCTGCAAGCACCTGCATCTGTATTGGTCAAACTCTGGCAGAACCTCTCAGGGGATAGCTATGCCAGGTTCCTGTCAGCAAGCACTTCTTGGCATTAGCAATAGTGTCTGGGTTTTATATCTGCAGATGGGGTGGATCCCTAGGTGCAGATGGCCTTTCCTTCAATCTCTGCTCCACTCTTTGTCCCTGCATTTCCTTTAGACAGGATCAAAACTGGGTTAATATTTCTGAGATGGGTGGGTAGCCCCATCACTCAACAAGTGGATGTCCTTAACCACTGCATGGGGTCTCTACAGGGTCTCTCTCCCCTTTGTTGGGTATTTAGGCTGATGTCACCCCTGTTGGGTCCTGGGAGCCTCTTGCCTTTCTGACATCTGGGACTTTCTAGTGGCTACCCCCAGTTCCCCATCCCCCACTGTTACAAACCTCCATTCAATTCCTGACCATTTGTACTTCTACACTCCAACTCCAGTCTTCTCCCACAGGTGAACCTGCCCCCATTTTCCCTCCTCCTCCTTTCTCCCTCCAAAGTTGCTCCCTCCCTATACCTCCTGTGATTATTCTGTTACCCCTTCTAAGTAAGACTGAAGCATCCACACTTTGGTCTTCCTTCTTCTTAAGCTCCAAAGATCTGTATGGCAAGAACTTCAAGTGTCTGAAGGAAGAAATTGAAGATCTCAAAAGATGGAAAGATCTTCCATGCTCATGGATTGTCAGGATTAACATAGTAAAAATGGCCATCTTGCCAAAAGCAATCTATAGATTCAATAATATCACCATCAAAATTCCAACTGAATTCTTCACAGAGATAGAAAGAGGCATTCTCAAATTCATCAGGAATAACAAAAACCCAGGATAGTGAAAACTACTTTCAGTAATTAAAGAATATCTGTGGGAATCACCATACCTTACTTTGAGCTGTACTACAGAGAAATAGTGATAAAAACTGAATGAAGAGTATTGGTACAGAGACAGGCAAGTAAATCAACGGAATAGAATTGAAGATCTAGAAATGAACCCACACACCTATGGTCACTTAAACTTTGACTAAGAAGCCAAAACCATCCAGTGGAAAAAAGACAGCATATTCAACAAATGGTGTTGGCTCAAGTAGCAGTCAGCATGTAGAAGAATGCAAATTGATCCATTCTTATCTTCTTGTACAAAGCTCAAATCCAAGGAGATCTAAGACCTCTATATGAACAGATACACTGAGTCCAATAGAAGAGAAAGTTGGGAAGAGCCTCAAACAAATCTGCACTGGGGAAAATTTCCTGAACAGAACATCAATGGCTCAGCTTTTAAGATCAATTGAAGACTAATGGGATCTCATAAAATTGCAATGTGTCTGTAAGACAAAGGACACTGTCAACAAGACAAAATGGCTATCCATAGATTGGGAAAAAAAATCTTGACCAACCCTACATCTAACAGAGGGCTAATATTCAATATATACAAAGGACTCGAGAAGTTAGACTCCAAAGAACCAAATAACCCTATTTTAAAAATAGGGTACTGAACTTGATAAAGAATTCTCAATTGAGGAATCTCAAATGGCTGAGAAGCACTTAAAGAAGTGTTCAATATCCTTAGTCATCAGGGAAATGTAAATCAAAACAACCCTCAGAATCCACCTCACACCAGTCAGAATGTCTAAGATCAAAAACTCAGGTGACAGCAGATGCTGGTGAGGATGTGGAGTAAGAGGAACACTCCTCCATTGCTAGTGAGATTGCAAGCTGGGACAACAACTCTGGAAATCAGTCTGGCCGTTCCTCAGAAAATTGAACATGGTACTTCCCGAGGACCCAGCTATACCACTCCTTGGCATATACCCAAAAGATTCTCCAACATATAACAAGGACACATGCTCTACTATGTTCATAGCAACCTTATTTATAATACCCAGAAACTGGAAACAACCCAGATGTCCTTCAACAGAGGAAAAGATACAGAAAATGTAGTACATTTACACAGTGGTGTACTACTCAGCTATTTAAGACAATGACTTCATGAAATTTGCAAGTAAATGTATGGAACTAGAAAATATGCTGAGTGAGATAACCCAATCACAAGATAACACACATAGAATGTACTCACTGATAAGTGGGTATTTGGAAAAAAGCTCCAAATAACCACAATATAACTCCCAAACCATATGAAGCTCAAAAAGAAGGAAGGCCAAAATGTGGATGCTTCAGTTCTGTTTATAAGGGGGAACAAAATAATCACAGAAAAATCTATTTTCAACAAAATTAATCAATTTTGTTGAAAAGAGACTCTCAATTAATTAGCTAATATAATTAATTAAAAATTAATTAACTAAAAAAACCTGACTGATCCAGCTTACAGCAGTGAAGAAATTGTATTATTTTAAATGACAGTTTAAATATGATTTCATAATTTATTTTTAGAACTCAATGTATTTATGTAAAATAGCATATGCTTAGTTTTGCTTGTGAACTAGGACCAAACCTTATAAACTTTTAATGGATAGCAAGAAGAGACCTTTACTCACATGTCATACATTCATACAGATACACACATATACATAAAAGATAAATTAATCTTCTTAATATAAAAAGTAAACAAACTATTTCACTGAGTTTGAAATGTCACAAAATAATTTGACAGGTTCTTTGTGTTATAAAATGGAATTAATATTCTGTTTACACAATTCAAAACTAACTTTCCCCCTTAGTTAAACTGTACTTTAACTCTTTTGAAGGCAATACTATTTTAAGTAAAGCTCGAATGCAGATGTTAAAAAACAAAACAACAATACCAAAGCAATCACAACAGCAAGAGTTTTAAGGTGTTCAACACTTTATTTCGTGAAAAGTATGATATATGATCCTAAATAACAGATATTGAAAATTATATCAAATTATAATTTATGAGGTAATTAATTAGAATTGTTAATAAAAACAACACTTATAAGGAATTAATATATATATATATAATCCAAGAGAAAATCTTACTTATTAGTGTGATCCTAAAGATCAACTTCATGGAAATACAAAATATGGTCCCAATCACAGCTGCAAAACTCTGCTGATAATCAAATAAGACTTATGTAAAACAGTGAGTTTGCTAGTCCTTTTGTAAGATATTAGAAGTGGTAAAGTATTTGTGCATGTCAATCTGATTAGACAATTTTACTTCAGCAAATGTGTTAAAATAATGTTCACTTGAAGATTTGATGGCAAAGACTGATCTGGAAAATGAGTGTGAAGAATTTTCAGAAAATGTTTTGAGGACAAATCAGTACTCCAACCATCAGATAAGAAACTACAGCATAGCACCATGGTGTTATTATGTCACTATGATAACAGTGCATCAAATTAGGGACACATAAAAACAGATTATTATAAACATTCAAACTAATTTGCAAATATTTGTTGGCAGACAAAGGCATGAAAGATAAGTTATCATGTCAGTTTACACTAATATAAATTCTATATCATTCAAATATCTTAAGATATTTAAAAGTAAGAAACATAAAGAAAAAAATTTAACTAGAGAACAAAAGTATACTGTATAGTTGTAATACTCAGAGGAATATTTTACACGGTTTTATAATAAAAAAATAATAGATGTTTAGATGAAAATATATGTTAATACTAATTTAAATAGCATATTCTTTAGCATGTATTGAAATATTATGGAATATCATATTAGGACATACAACTTTTATGGATATTTCATATTTTTAAATGTAAGTTTAATTTGGCTTTTTCTAGTTGGGCTTTGCTTACAATCTGAAGTTATTCATCATTTTTAATTATGAAATTAATAAATGTGCATCAACTTTACAAAAATGAATGACTGAATAATTAAATAAATCCATAAAATTTAATTTAAATTAAAATATATTTAATTGGCAAGATCATTTGCTATTTTATGATGTCAGAAATTACCCAGATATGGATTATTAAGCCTAGAAATAAGATAAATATTTCTACAGAACAGTAAGAATCATTTCCAAAGTCAAAAAAGTAAAAGGAGAAATATAAATATATACTATAGAGGACAAATAGCAAAAGCTCTTAAGGAAAGGCATATAAACCACAGAAGTCTATTGGCAAGTGAGAAACTTAACAGAATATCAAATGTATTTTTCAGAAAATTCATCCATGCAGTGATAAACAGCTAAAGAAATGTACAAGAGCAATTTAGCAATCCTCTCATAATTAAAGAGAAGGAAAATAACAGCAATATATCATTTTTCATTCATTGTTTTGCCCGAGATTAAGAACTGAACTAACTATCATCCTTAACTAGTAAGAGATGAATGCACTGAGGATGAGATTAGGTGACCTCGTTAAGATGAAATATGCACAACTTACTCAGCAATTTCACAGTTAAAAACAACCCATAAATAGTTTGGCCACATATGAGCAAAGATATTCTGTATATTTACCTCCAACAGTCAATTAAATGAGTTAAAGTGTATCTATACATTGAATATTTCACAGCTACTCCAAAGATGGAGAGTTTTCTTCTGTATAATTATCAAAGAATGTTCAGTCTGCATTCAGAGAGAAACATCTAAAGCAATATTACAGTATGAGCCACATCTGTTTTTAGTAAGTTTATACAGCATACATAAACTAGCAGTTGCTTTCAACAATTCTGGCAAGATATACACACATAATACGTACATTGCATTTAAACTACACACATACAAACAACCTTGCATACAGACATTCATAATCATACACACAAACACACACAGAGACTCACACACCAATACATGCACACACACTTATATGCACACTTGCACTTACAATCACATAGTCAGCAGAAGTATTCTTTGAAAAAAGGACAGTAAGTTTGTCTTTACAAGAAATATACCTTTTTTTTTTCACTCAAACTCTTTCTATACTTACTAATGGTTACATTTCTTTTACAACAGTTTCGGTTTTTTTTTTAAATTTACTTTTATTCTTTTCTCATATGTTAAATCCCAACCCTGATTTCCCTTCCACCCCATCAATTCAGCCTTTCCTGAAACATGGCTCTCTCCCCCAGATGCACACCCATTCCTCCTCCCCTCAGAAAAGAACAGCCCTACCAGGAACTTCAAGCCGATACAACATAGCACGTTTCAATAACACCTGGTGCATATCATCACATCAAGTCTAGACAAGGCAACTAAATAGGAAAAAAAGGGCCTCCCACACAAGCAAATGAGTAGAGTCATCGCCTGCTCTCATAGATAAGATATCCACAAGAACTACAAGCTACTCAGCCATAACATATATGCAGATCTACTTTAGAGCCCTATAGGCTTGCTGATCTCAGCAAGTTATCTAGAGTCCCAGTCAGTTGATTCTTTGGGCCATATTCTCCTGGTGTGTTCCTGACCCCTCTGGTTTCTCCAATCCTCCCTCCTCTCCTCTACAGGATTGCCTGAACTCTGCCTAATAGTTGGATGTGGTACTCTGCAACTTCGCCCATCAGTTCTTGGGTGAAGTCCCTCTAGTCTCTTTGATGACGATATTGCTAGGCTCCAGTCCCAGCACACTTTGTAGGCAGGACAATATGGAAGTTGAACGTTTTATGGCTGGGTTGGTATCCCAATCCTCCAACTTGAAGACTTTCTTGCTTACAAAAGATAGACAGTTCAGGTCTCATGTCCCGCATTACTAGGAGACTTTACTAGGGTTACTCTTGTAGATCCACATACATTTCCATTACACTAGGTTTCTTTCTCATCACTGAAATACCCCCAACTCCAGTAATTTCTTCCATCCCCCCATCTTTCCATCCCTCCTTTCCAAACCCACTCAACCACAGCACACCTGTGAAATCCTATATTTTTCACTGTCCTCTGAAGATCTTTGTGTCATCCACTTAAGCCCTTTTTGCTTAACCTCTGTGAACTCTAGCATTGTCTTTTACTTTACAGCTAATAAGCTAATATCCTCCTTTAAGTAAATGCATATCACGTTTGCCTTTCTGAGTTTGGGTTAAGTCATCCAAGATGATTTTTTTTTTTAGCCCCATCAATTTGCCTTCAAATTTTATGATATCGTTGGTTTTAAGAGATGTGCACTATTCTGTTGGAGAACCCTGTTATCAAAGTCATGATCCACCATGTCTAGATAACACTCTGAGCTTGGTACAAAATTGAAGACTCACTTTCTAAGCAGACTTCCCTTTCTCTGCATAACCTTACCTAGAGAGTATCTCAGAGCATGGATGCCTGAACTTATCTGAAAAATGACTTTGTGCAGAGCTGTTTGTAAGTGCTGCAGGACTCAGCAAACAATGTCCCCCTCTAGCTTCCATTCTGCAGGATAATTAGGTGCTGTGTTATGACCAATCAATTCTTCCTGCCTGTATGATAATTATGTACTGTGTTATGGCCAGTCAGCCCTTTCCATCTATACCCCTAAGAGCCTTTATCCACCCTATCCATGGAACAATAAAGTAGAGCTATCCTACAGAAGCTGTCTCCAAATGTTCCTCCATCATACTCAGGAATCTAAACCCTGCCTAGCACTTCTGCTCCCTCCACCCTTGTGAACTGGTGGCCAATGATCTCTGAGGAAAAGGGAGACACACAATTCTCCACTGTGTAAATGTACCACACGCTCTTTTTCAATTCTTTGTTTGAGGGACATCTAGGTTGTTTTCAGTTTCTGGCTATTATGAATAGAGCTGCTATGAACATAACTGAGCAATTGTTGGTGTCATAGGATGGAATATTCTGTCAAAATATGCCCAGGTGTGGTATAGCTGGGTCTTGAAGTAGATTACTTTCCAATTTTCTGAAAAACTATCATATTAGTTTGCAAAAGTGGTTGTACAAGTTTTCAGTCCCACCAGCAGTGGAGGAGTGTTCCTCTTGCTCTACATTCTCACCAGCATGAACTCTCACTTCCGTTTTTGATCTTAGTTATTCTGACAAATGTGAGATGAAATCTCAAAGTTGTTTTGATTTCCATTTCTCTGATGGCTAAGGATATTGGATATATCATTACATGTTTCTTTTATTTGAGATTCCTATGTGGAGAATTCTCAGTTTAGATCTGTACCCCATTTTTCAAATGGATTGCTTTTGCGATATATAGTTTTTTGAGTTCTTTATATATTTTCAATATTAGACCACTGTCAGGTGTAGAGTTGGTAAAAAAAAATTTTACATTCTGTGGGCGTTGTTTTATGCTATTGAAGGTGTTTAATGTTATAGAAGATTTTCAGTTTCATAAAGTCCCATTTATTAATAGTTGATTATAGTAACTGTGCTATTTGTGTTTTGTTTATGAAGTTGTCTCCTGTGCCAACACATTCAAGAATATTTCCCCACTTTCTATTCCATCAGGTTCAGTGTATCTGGCTTTATGTTGAAGTCTTTGATCACCTTGGCCTCGAGTTTTGTACCAGGTGATAGGTATGTGACTAGTTTTATTCTTCTACATATTGATATCCATGTAGACCAGCACCATTTGTTGAAGATGTTTTCCCCATTCTATATTTCTCTTCTATATCAAAAATCAGGTGTCCATAAGTGTGTGTATTTATTTCTGCATCTTTGATTAGATTTCATTGATAAACATGTCTGTACTATGCCAATATGAAAAGTGTTTTATTATTATTGTTCTGTAATATATATTGAGATAAGAGATGGTGACACCTCCAGAAGTTCTGTTACTGTATAGAATTGTTTTACCTATTCTGTTCCCCCCTCCATGGAGTTGAATAGTATTTTTTCAAGCACTCTAAAGAATTGTGTTGGAATTTTGATGTTATTGAGCTTAATATGAGATTGCTTTTGTTAGGATGACAATTTTTACTGTGTTAATCCTACTGATCTATGAGCATGGGAAATATTTCTATTTTCTGATATCTTCTTCAATTTCCAGCTGCTAAGACTTGATGGTTTTGTCATAAAGGTTAGAGTTGCTTGGTTAGAGTTACACCAAGGTGTTTTATATTGATTGTGAAGTGTGTTGTTTCCATAATTTCTTTCTCAGTACATTTGATGGCTACAACGTGTGTGTGTGTGTGTGTGTGTGTGTGTGTGTGTGTGTGTATGTATCCTGTATCCAAATGTATAGCTCAAGTAGGTTATCAACTGTAGAAGTTTCCTGGTAGAACTTTTGGGTATTACATCATTTGCAAATAATTATGATTTGAATTCTTTTCCAATCTGTATCCCCTTCATCTCCTTTGATTGTCTTATTGCTTCAGCTAGAACTTCAAGTGTTATATTGAATAAATGTGGAGAGAGAACAGCCTTTTCTTGTTCCTGATTTTAGGAAACTGATTTAAATTTCTTTCCATTTAATTTTATGTTGGCTTGCTGTAAAGTGCCTTTCTTAAGTTTAGGTATGTCCCTTTTATTCTTGATCTCTCCAAGACATTCATCATGAAGGATGCTAAATTTTGTCAAAGGCTTTTTAAGCATCTAGTGAGATGATTATGTACTTTGTATCTTTCTGTTTGTTTAAATGGTAGATTACATTGATTATAGTTTATATTATATTATAACTAGATTATATTTTTATACCAAAAGAAGTTTTAGGAGACAAAATGGCTGTAGTTCCCATGAATATATGAGAAATAGGTGATAATATTTTTGAAATAATCTTCTTTGCTTACATAAACCAATTTAAATATAGCCAAAATATTGTGTCTTGAAAACAAAAATTCAGAGATCAAATATGAAATATTACATCAAAGTTAACTGATTATTTGTGGAGGCATGTAGGCTCAGAATTTTGAACCTATAACTAACTATGGGTTATCTATATTCAGCCTTGAATGAGAAACTTGTCTGGACATTTTTCACATTTCCCAGAGCCTTAGTTTCATGCTAGTATGGAAATAATAATAATCATGATATTAATAATGGTAAGTCCATTATTACCTATCTCATAAAACCATTTTACAAATTAAGTAAGAAAATGACCATAAAGTTTTATCACAGTTCTTGACACAGTAATTACTTATGAAACATTAACTACAGCCAAAGAGTAGAAGAAAAATATATTTAAAACCACATGTCAGTGAGAGCAATAAGGAGTCAGGAGGAGTTTGAGGCCAGTTTGGTTCATAGTAAAATTTTGTCTCAAAAGAAAACAAAACAATATAAAATAAAAGTAATGTCAGCTGTGGCAACAAAGTCAGGTTTGTATATTTTTCTGCTTTTACTTATTGGCAAGACCTTGAGAAGGCTTTACCCATTGCCCATGGGCTTATATTTCATCTTAAAGTACACAGGATTTCCCATAGTGTAGTCTTTCTATTTAACGGCAGGACTTTCTTATCCACCCCTTTTCTCTATGCATTTTATTCTCGTGTCTTACCTCACCAGACAGAATGAAAGGGTCTAGTGCTTGCTTCCATTTGAGAAAGCATGGGCAAGGAAAACAGTTTGGTTCAAACCAGTCGTAAGTTCTAACCTCATACCTAAAATGTACAATAAGTGGCCATAAGAAAATTATTTGTCCTTCTATGCTAAGCAAATCTGCTTTCCATGGCATAAATTTTTCTCATGTATATATAAAAACACTTGCTCAGTATATAGGTCAATGCATAGGAATATTTAAGAAAAGGTATGATGTTTCCTGACTGTTAGTAGTTATATAACTGTTTACTCTCTTAGCACAACATCTGCCTCTCTCACATCTGGAGGACTCATTTAATATGCTCTATAAACCTTTTAGTTCTCTTAGTTATTTGGTTACATGGATTATTGCATCAGCCTTCTAAATGGCTTCCATATGTCTATGTAGTCCCTCCTCTTTTCCTTTATTTCAAATTCATCTTTCTAAAGTATCCTGTGACCCATCCCTCCCTGCTGCTCAAAATTATGCTATAAATAAACTGGACCCAAGGTTAAGCTCTTATATTTTTTCCAATCCCATGGCACCTCTCTCCATTATGTTTCTGCCCATCTTCGAGATTGATTGATTTTACCTATTTTAAGAATTTCCTCTGGTGCAATAATATCACTTTCAGCTCAAAATGCCAACATGTCTTTACAGGTAGATTCCCTTAATGCAAACATGCTTCATTTATACTTTGGAGCACATTGAGCTCTTTTTCATGTGTATATATTGTATTTGCCCTCTGTAAATATTTGTTTTGATAAACTTTTTATGAACAAGGACAGTTCTATTTATCATTATACTTTTATCACACTAAATTATATTTGAAATACAATTGTAAATTATTTTTAAATTTAAGTAACATTTTATTAATATTTATGAATGATACATAATGGTAATATCTTCATATTTTTCTAAGTAAATTTATTTAATACATTATATTTTGACTATGTTTTCCTTCTTTAGTTTCTTCCCAGATGTTCTCCATATCGTGTCTCACCCAATTTCATCCCTTCTTTCCCCAAAAAACCAAAAACCAAAACAGTAACAATTAAAGAAAACAAACAAACAACAACAACAACAACAACAAAAGAAATGAAGATACAAATCAAGGAGCCCATTTTGTATTAGGCAACTGCTACTGGGCATGGAGTCTGCTCTGGAAGATGGATAACATACCCAGTGACAGTTTACTGAAAAATAACTGATTTTCTTTTTGGTAGAATTCCAAGTGACCCGTTAGAAAAATTTTTGCCTCCTGTCCCCACAACCGTAGGTTCTACTGGCTTAGAAGTTTTGGTTCCAGAGGAGGGAATGTTCATATCAGAAGCCACAACAAACATTCCATTTAACTGGAACCTCAGACATCTCCCAGATCATTTTGGTATTTTAATGCTCTTAAACTACCAGAGTAAGAAAGAAATAACAGTGTTGGGAGGGGCGATAGATTCAGATTACCATGGGGAAATTGGATTGCCTCTCCACAGTAGATTATATCTGGAGTGCAGGATTTCCTATAGGGCATCTATCTCTTAGTACTACTTTGTCCTCTGACCAAAGACAATGGAAAACTACAAAAGCTCAATCCAAGAAGGATGACAAAGGGCACAGACCCTTCAGGAATGAAGGTATGGATCACTCCTCCAGAAAAAGAGCCAAGCCCTGCTGAGGTGCTTGCAGAGGGTGGAGGAAATACAGAATGGGTAATAGAGGAAAGTAGTTATAAATACAAGCTGAGGCCACATCTCCAGTTACAGAAATGAGGATTATAAATGTAAGTCATCACAACAAATTCCATCATGATAAAGAGACAATCCATAAGTTCTGTGACTCTAGAGAACCTTGACTAATACAGAAGCTATCAGTTACATAGAGTTTCTTGGTCAGGGGTAAGATTTTGTGACTATCTCCTCTGTTCAGTGTTTGAATTTTGTCAAGTTTGAAACTGTATATCTTGTGTTGCTGTCATAGTCTCTGAGAGTTCATGTGTACCAATCTTGATGTGTCTCCAAGGTTCTGCCTCTCTATGAGGCCATGTTCTACCTTTAGTTCTTACATTTCTATCTCTCTTCCTCTTAGATTCCTGAGCACTGGGGGAAGAGTTTGATAAAGATATCTCATTTAGACCAGGGTGTTCCAAAGTCTCTCACTCTCTGCACTTTGGCCCACTGTGAATCTCTTTATTGATTACCATCTTCTGCAAATAAGCTTGTCTGATGCTCTTTGATGTCAGGAGAAAATAATCCTTATGTTGATAAAGCCATTGATCCGAAAGGCTAAAAACCTGGCAACAGTATACCTCATAGCCAACTCTTTAAGGATTATGTGCACTGTAATGATGACATTTGTTGTTCTGCTAATTAATGAATGACATTATAACAATAATTCTTGGTATTTGGAGTCATTTTTTTATGATAGCTATTGACCTAGATATTTAATATCAATACCACATTTTATCCTAATTTCCAGCTTGTCTTATTCCATAAGGTCTTTTTTAATAGTGTAAGAAAGCTAAAGTTTGAGGATATTAATATGTAGCCCACATATACTGTCTATTTTGTTGTGTGATGGTCTTGATTGCCAACACATCTGGATGGATCTGGAATGAACTAAGAGATATGTCTCTGGGCACCCTTGCAAAGGATTTTCTTTCCCTTTTTTCTTTTCTTTTTTCTTCCTTTCTTTTTCCTTCTTTCTTTTTCTTTCCTTCTTTACATAATATTTATATTAAATATTTGGGAATTCCACATCATGAACTCTGATGTATTCATTCCTAGTCCTCTAAGGCTACACTTACCCCATTTGACCTCCCCTCCAAAAAATGATAAACAGAACATCAACAAAAACAAGTTCAATTTTTGTTACCTGTATACTCACTGGATCTTGCTCAAACTCTCAGTGGCCAGCCTCTTACAGAAAACTGAGTCCTTCTCTACCTGTAACCCTGCTGGAAGCCATCAATTGTAGAGAGGTATACTTCAGTATTCTTATCACAATCTTTAAGAGTTCTCTTCGAAATCTCATAGAAGAGAAAGCATGAAATATACTGAACACACTGGCACAGGAAACAATTTCCAGAACAGAACAGCAGTGGCTCAGGTTCTAAGATCAATAATTGATAAAGCAGATCTCACGGAACTACAAAGTTTCTTTAAGGTAAAGGGTATTGCCAATAGAACAAAATGCTAGCCTACAAATTGGGAATGGATCTTCACCAACTCTCCCTACATTTGACAGAGGGTTAATATCCAAAATTTACAAAGAACTCATGAAGTTAGATACCAACAACACAAATAATCCAATTAAAAAAAATAGGATGTAGAGCTAAACAGAGAACTCTCAACTGAGGAATCTCGAATAGCCAAGAAGGCCTTAAAGAAATGTCTTAAGTCTTTAATCATCAAGAAAATGCAAATGAAAACAACTCTGAACTTATATCTAACACCCATAAAAAAGGCTAAGATCAAAAACTCAAGAGATAGCACATGAGGGAGAGGGTGAGGAGCAAGGGGAACACTTCCTCATTGCTGGTGGGAGTGCAAACTTGTACAAGCACTTTGAAAATCAATTTGGCATTTTCTCAGAAAACTGGGAGTAGTTCTACCTCAACACCCAACTATAGAACTTCTGGGCATACACCCAAAAGATGTTCCATCATCCCACAAAGACATGTGTTCAACTATGTTCATAGAAGTTTATTTATCATAACCAGACAGCAGAAACAACCCAGATGGCCCTCAACTGAATAATGGATAAATAAAATATGGTACAAATGCACAATGGAATACTATTCAGCTATTAAAAACAAAGACAACATGAATTTTGCAGGAAAATGGATGGAACTTGAGAATATTATCCTTAGTGAGGTAACTCAGTCCCTAAAGACATGCATGGTATATTCAAACTTATAAGTTGATATTAGCTATTAAATAAAGGTAGCATGCTACATTCTACACACCCAAAGGAGCTAAACAAGAAGAAAGATGCAAGGGAGGAAGCTTGAATCTCACTTAAAAGGGGTAATAAAATAGTCATAAGAGGCAGATGGAGGGAGGGAAATGGAAAAGAGGGGAATGGGGAAAGGAAGGGGAATGGTGTGGGGAAGGGTAGGATAGATGACTAGATAGCTATGAAAATGAATGGAAATCTGCAACTGACAGGACTGAGGAGGTCAGGGGCATCTCCAGGAAGAGACAGTGACCGGGGATAAGGAAGGTGTCCAAGAATCAATGGAGTGACCTTAGCTGTGACTCATAATATTTGGAATATGGAATCTGAAGAAGCCTCCTCCTGTAGCCAATCAGGAAGCCCAGTGGAGCAATAGAGACACCAACCTACCTACAAAATTTTCAACCCCAACTTTATCCTTTCTATGCCTTAAATTCAGGCATGGAGGATGGAGCAGAGACTGAGGGAATGGCCAATAAATAACCAGCCCAACTTGAGACACATCCCATGAACAAGCACCAATCCATGACACTATTAATGACATTCTGTTCATGCTTACAGACTGGTGAATGTTGTACTCTGAGAGGCTCCTCCCAGCAGCTGACTCAGCCAGTTACAGACACCCACAAACAGTGGATGGAGCTTGGGTACTCTTATGGAAGAATAAGAGAAAGATTTCAGGGGCTTGAAGGGAATAAGAACTCCACAGGAAGACCAACAGAGAGACCCTTGGGGCTCTCAGAGTCTTAACTATTAACCAAAGAATATAAACAGGCTGGACCTAGGTCTCTGCACATATGTAGCAGATGTGCAGTTTAGTCTTCATATGGGTCCTGAACTACTGGATTGGGAGCTATCCCAAAAGCTGTTGCCTGAGTGATAGGCTTTTCTAGCTGGGCTGCCTTGTCTGGACTCAGTGGGAGAGGAACCACCTAGCATTGAAGAGACTGGAAGTGCTGGGGGGGGGGGGGGGGAATATCCAGGGAAGCTGACACTAATTCAGAGGAGGATGGAAGGTGGGAGGGAATGACAGGATGTGGGCAGTGAGTTGGATGTAAAGTGAATAAATTAAAAAACAACAAAAAAGAATAGTTCTCTTCTATGTAATTCTGCCTAGACTATATTTTTGGATGGGAACTAGGGGGTAGGGGTTATCAACAAAACCTTTTCTTGATGAGGTTAAATGACAACAGAAGGCCCAGTTGAAATTTAGGCATACCTTCTGATAGTACCACTCATATAGAATAATCTGAGGCAAAAGCACATTGTTTTTTTCCTGCTTGATTTTAAGTTTTTCTTGTGACTTCCTCTACTCTTTTCCTGCCACTGCTATTATTGCTGGAACTTCCATCCTTTGCTCACATTAGAATCCAGCTGGTGCTTCAGCTTTACAATGTGGACTGAAGACCATTGTCTCTCCAGGAGTCCTCCAGGCCTTCTGCTCAAGATGGACACTGCTGAAGCATCCAGACTTATGAACAGAGCAGCTAGCTACTGGTTCTCAATCTCTTCACTGTGAAGATAGCCATTATTAGATTACCCAGACCACACTATGTAAACCATTGTAATAAGTTACCTTTAATATGTATTTAGAGCATCACTCTATTCCTCTAGAGAACCTGACTAATGCATTGTGTATCCAAGTCATATCATCTAAGGAAACATAGGTTCTTTTTCATGGAATGTCAGTGGTATTACTGTTACTGTGCCTGGACTTTCATATCTGTTTTCACTTATCAGTGTCGCTCTTTTAATAGACAAAGTTCCAGAGGTTAAATGATTTTTCAAAGTCATATCTGTTTGTTCCTAATACACTTGTCTTGCATTAGATAATACAGTATACCAAGGGCTTATTATGCCACATGACACACGTTGGAATCTTCCCCTAAGCAGCTAGGGGAAACACTAAATGCTAGCAGGGAAGACATAGGAGAAATGCTTTTGGAAGCTGTTTTATAGTGTCTACCAAGGATATGGTGGCCATGTTAAGGTTGAGTCAAAGATGTTCAGGAAGTTGTCTATTTAATAAGTTTGACAATTAGTTCTTGAGCAAACTTCGTAATATGCAGTTCATTGCAGCCTTCCAAGTATCTGTTAAAACCAATGTAAAAATTGTGGCTACAATTTTCCATAGGCCTATAGTTTGTTCTGTAACCATCAATGGGGATAAAAGGCCCTTCAACAAGAAAAATGATGGGTGTGCTTCTCAATCTTATTACATCAGTTTAAAAGATGCTGAGGTACAGTACTTAGGTAGGTGTGCAGGAGTAAGCCTCCCCTTTGTAAAAGAATCAATAGCTATCCACTAGCAATGGCTACAAAGTACCTTTTAAAACTAATAATTGTAGAAGGGCTGAATTCTTCATAATAAAAATCTTTAAAACCTTTATAAAATTCCTCTGTAAAGACACATTCCTGGGGAGACCTATAATTATTGAAAGGCAAGGGGAGAGCATCAGTCCATTTCACATAAACATGGATGATGTTGGCCTCAGCCAGGAAGCTGAGGGTAGGTGAATAAGACCTAAATGAGAAAATGAACCAGGGTCAATTTTTCTTCCCAACATATTTTCTTGTATACAAACAATAAAGCATAAATAGCCTCTGATTTCCTTCTAGAATATGCTGTTTTTATTTCTAATTTTTTTTCTTCAATAAAAGCTATGTAGCTGACATTGAATTGTAAATTCTGTCCTTCAGATATGTATGCCCCATACAATCTCAATACACTCCTTTTGTGGCAGTTAACCCTATTTTTGTTTGACTACTTTTGCATTCCCTTGAATTCTAAATTCAAGCATTAGTTGGCATTTTTAGAATCTTCTTTTATTCTTGGCTACCTTACAAATAGTAGTTACTAATAGGGATATCACACTTCTTTAGTCTTTGCTCAAAATATTGAATAATTAATTTCACCTTAAAATAAAAAACAACAACAAAAATCCTATTTTTAGCAAACTTTTGCAAGGCACGTCTTCCTAAACAATGGACACAACAGGATTTGGACTGAAGAAATCAGCTCAGGAACTTTGGAAAATTCCACCTGACTCCTCCACTCCAAAAAGAGACTGGTCACAGAGCTTATAGGTAGGTACCTTTCCCTTCCCTTCTGGAAGGGGCTAATTACATTCCTCAGACCACAGGTCAGGGAACAACCATCCAGCTGTCTGGGAGGTGCCCAGAGCATGTAGACACAGTCCACAGGACAGAACAACTGTTGGTCACATACAGACAAAGGGAGTCCGGGCTACTTCATTTCCTAAGGATCAATCAGTTTAAAAGCCACACTGTTCTGCCAATCACACTGTGCCTAGTGGCTGTTGCTCTGAACTGTATAAAGACTCTCGCCAAATGGGCTGCAGGAGCTGTGACCTTTCTTTCAGGTGCAGGACAGCCCCAACACATTGGAATAATAAATTCCTCTTGCTGTTGCATCTATCCCCAGTTCCATGGTGTTCACTCTGGGTTTACCAGGAAGCTAAGGCTCCCCAGAGTCTTACAGGACAAGCTCTTTTAATTTACTGCACAGGCAGGGGAAGAAACACCAGTCAGAGTTACTATTCCTGCACAAAACATCACGATCAAGAAACAAGTTGGAGGAAAGGGTTTATTCAGGTTATACTTCCACATTGCTGTTTATCACCAAAGGAAGTAAAAAAGGAACTCACACATGGTAGGAACTTGGAGGCAGGAATGGATACAGAATTCTTGGAGGAATGCTGCTTACTGGATTGCTTCACTTGGCTTGCTCAGCTTGATTTCTTATAGAACCCAAGACTACTGGCCCAGGGATAGCACCACCCATAATAAGCCAGGCCCTCCCCCTCTCGATCACTAATTGAGAACATGCCTTACAGCTGTATCTCTTGAAGGCATTTCCTCAAGGTAAGCTTCTTTCTCTGAGATAACACTAGCTTGTGTCAAGTTGACACACAAAGCCACCCAGTACAACCAGGATACTGAGATCCTGGCTGACCTCTTCTTATCTATACTTCAGTTTCTTTTTGTCTTTTCTTTTCTTTTCTTTTCTTTTCTTTTCTTTTCTTTCTCTTCTCTTCTATTTCTTCTTTTCTTTCTTTCTTTC
The DNA here is from genome assembly GCA_019843965.1 of Rhynchomys soricoides. NCBI lineage: Eukaryota > Metazoa > Chordata > Mammalia > Rodentia > Muridae > Rhynchomys > Rhynchomys soricoides. The sequence continues at coordinate 2,634,632 of JADRCH010000117.1, forward strand.
TTTCTTTCTTTCTTTCTTTCTTTCTTTCCCTTTCAATGAAAATATTGAATTTGATCTTTTTTCTGTGTGTGCTAGGGATCAAGAGTGTGTAGGACAAAATAATGATATACTTGATTTTTGTTGTCTATCTGAATGTAGGATTAATGGAGCTTGAATGGCAATATTTTTTAAATTATGGTGTTATCGTATTCTTCCAATCAGTTTGATCTATCTGTATTGGCTGGTTTTGTGTCAACTTGACAAAAACTGGAGTTATCACAGAAAAAGGAGCCTCCCTTGAGGAAATGCCTCCATGAGATCTAGCTGTAAGGCTTCTTCTCAATTAGTGACAAGGGTTGGAGGGACCATGTGGGTTGTGCCATCCCTGTGCTAGTAGTCTTGGGTTAGCTAAGAAAGCAAGCTGAGCAAGCCAAGGCAAGCAAGCCAGTAAGAAACATCCCTCTATGGACTCTGCATCAGCTCCTGCTTCCTGACCTGCTTGAGTTCCAGTCCTGACTTCTTTGGTGATGAGCAACAATGTGAAAGTGTAAGCTGAGTAAATCCTTTTCTCCCCAACTTGCTTTTTGGTCATGATGCTTGTACAGGAATAGAAACGCTGACTAACACAAATTTGTTCCAGCATGATGGGGTATTTCTATGATAGCCTGACCATGTTTTGGGGAAGACTATGGAAAGACTTTGGAAATTTGGGCTAGAAGAGCCATTGAATATTAAGAGCTCTGTGGGATGTTCTATGGGAGCTTGGAAGATAGTGTTGAGAACAGTACAAACGATGGAGGCCTGGCTTGTGAAATTTCAGAGGGAAGATTAAAGACTCTTATGAAGGCCATTGCTGCTTGTGATTGTGAAGATTCTATGGTTTTGGTTAGCTGGGGCTGAAGAATCAGCTGCGATTAACAACATACCAGAACTACTAAGTGAAACCTTTCCATAGCTAGGACTACTGATGCTGGTTAGCTGAAGCTAAGAAATTAGTGTTGATTAAGAAAGGACCAGCATCATTCAGGTGAAATCTTATGGGAAGTGGTTTCTGAGTGTACAAAGAGTCTATGTTCCAGAGATAGCCAAGGTTGTTCCTTGTTCTGTGGCTGGACTTGTTAATGTTTAAGAGTTACCCAGGCAGTACTGGTTTTGAAAGACATAAAGGGGTCATGAAGAGCAGCTGAGTCTCAGCACAGTGAGAGGCCCTGGAAGGCTATTGGTGAAGGTGCAGCTTCAGTTGCAATTGATGGCCTAGGACTGAAGGGGTCATACAAAGTTGAGACTTGACACCATGAAGAGAGCCAATGAGAGGCTATTGGTAAAGCCTAGTTGCAGCGTAAGACAGCAGTGTTTGGAGACGCCAGTACCATGAGCTGACCACCAAGAACAGCAGCAGCAGTATAGTAAAGGCAGCTGGAGCCTAGAAGACAAGGTGTGTGCTTCAAAGGTCAGAGCTGGAGAAGTGACCCAAGACCTTGGAGCAGCCCAGAAGACTGTGATCCCAGACATTGGACAGTTAGAGTTTGATCTTGATTTTGATTGTGACTATGCCCTGATATTTTCCCCCTTGAAGGAAGAAAGTATTTTAGTGGAACCCAGAGTTAAGAGACTGATTGTAAAAAGACTTTGAATTTTAAAACATATTGGATATTTTAAAGGTATTAGAATTTTAATATGTAAGAATTTGTAAGGACTGTGGGACTTTTAAAGTTATTTAGATCTTGGGAATGAATAAGAAAGTAAGGGTTGAGGCTTAAGAGTTATGTTTTTGTATGTCAAGTTGACAAGGGGTCAATTGTACTGGCTGATTTTGTCTGTCAACTTGACACAGCTAGAGTTATCAAAGAGAAAGGGGTCTCCCTTGAGGAAATGCCTCCATGAGGTCCATCTGTAAGGCATTTTCTTAATTAGTTATCAAGGGTGGGAGGGTCCATTGTGGGTGGTACCATTCATGGACTGGTAGTGTTGGGTTTTATAAGAAAGCAAGCTGACAAAGCCAAGGCAAGCAAACCAGTAAGTAACATCCCTCTTTGCTCTCTTCATCATCTCCTGATTCTTGACCTGCTTGAGTTCCAGTCCTGACTTCCTTTGGTGATAAGCAACAATGTGAAAGTGTAAGCTTAATAAATCCTTTCCTCCTCAATTTGCTTCTTGTTCATGATGTTTTGTGCAGAAATAGAAACCCTGGCTAAGACACCATCCTACCTGGGTAGAAGAAAAAGAGAGAACCTCTTTTGTTAAGCACATATCTTTAAGAACTGTGGAAAATTTAACTCAATATCCCAGAGTAAGTTAACTGAACAAGGATGATGTATGAGTAGAAACCTAGACACAAATGTACAATGTATATGCTATGTTTGAATATAAGACTCTAAAATTCATGATGGGGAACCAAATTCCTAAGTTGAAGAAAATAAGAGTTAAAGTCTTTGAGAAATAATTAGAGTAGTATGACTGCATGATTTTCTCTTTTCTACATTTCCAAGATCATTTATAGATCATAGTGAAAGAACAAAAGCTTTGAAGTTTGTTCTCCCGTAACTTTAGAAACATACCAGTAGCTGTATTGGATTCACTGGCCACAGTTTGTTGACTTCTGTCCTAGAGCCTTGTGTAGCAAATAGCTTTGCTATTGCTATACGTAATAATAATTGACTAAGTATCTCCAACAAATCAGAGTTATTCTCTACTTCCTATTCTTTTTTCTCTTTCTATATTTCCTTTTTCTCCTCATAACATCATTATCATCCAACAAAAGCAATAACTGTAGTGAAACACTTTTCTACAATTTGAAACATTCTGTTAGGACCAAGGTTCCTTAGGACTCAAGATGTGAGATCCTATTGCTGAAGATACCACAAAGTATTTACAGGAGAGAGACATCAGACTTCAACCGACCAGTAATCTCTCTTCATGCTAAGTTTCATAGTGTTTAGAAGGTGCTATGGAGACTGATAATGGAAGAAAAAACATCAATAGCTGAACTCTGCATGTAGCAATCCTCACCTGCCTGACAAGATCTACCCACTAGTGCATTTGTACAAGACTGTTTACATGCCAACTAAGATTTCATGCCTGGTCCTATAAACAGGGTCAAAACCTTTAGCGAGGGAAGTCATAGTCACTAACGGAAAGATTTCTAGTGTTGCCCTTCTAAATGATCATGATGTAAAACTGCTTTCTAAATATTTATGCCTATAGTCTTAAACTAGTGCTTCTCTTGACCTTGTTCAGAGAGGCTTCTAATTGCGGAGGTACCAGTTCATGAGGAGATTAATAACTGTTCAGAATACTAACAAATACCACCTGTGAGTGATCAGGCATAGATAGGACCAATTTTAATAAAATAATAATTAAAAATGGATATAGAAAGTAAATAAAACTTACCAGAATAAAGAAGTGAACTAGTCAATTCCCCCAGCAGCCTATCCTCACACCTGTTTTCCCTCCTCCAACCATCTTCCCTGCTTGCTGAGTCCTCTGTAACAAGCTGAAGCTGCACTGAGCAGCCTGCTGCTCAGGGGCACCCTTATTCCCTCATCACCTCTCTTTCCACCTGCATCAGACTTGTTGAGTCTGAATCAGAGTACTCGGGGGATGCCAGCCTGCCATGAGCAGCCTGCTAGCCCAGGAAGACATTCATTCTCCTGCCACCTCTCTGTCCATCTTCAGTGGCTCTGTGGCTCCTGAAATATATAAACATACATATCCATAATGATATAACCCAAAGTTACCCATCAGAGGCCTTCCATACCAGGATCATGAAGGTTAACCCCACTCCCAATACCTACTAAAACAAGAACATCATGGGACCAAAGCCATCCAGATGGGTAAAAGTCCTCCAAAGAACACAATTGACAAAGCCCAGGGCAATATGAAACCTTCAGAGTACAGCTTCCCTTCTACAGCAAGCCCTAAATATTGCAACACAACCAAAGCACAAGAAAAAGAAAAAAGTGTCTATAATCATACAAAAAGATCATAGAACACCAATTAGACTGGATCAGAAAAAAATTCTCCCACCACATAATATCAAAGCACAATATCAACAGAACAACAACAACAACAAAAGAATGTTAAAAGTGTCAAAGAAAAAAGGGCCGGTAAAATAGAAGAGAAAACCTATCAGAATTACACCCAACTCTTAACAGATACTGTAAAAGCTAGAAGTACCTGGACATTTATCTTGCAACCTTATAAAACCACTAATGCCAAACTAGACTACTATGGCCAGCAAAACTTTCAATTATCATAGATGTAGAAAACAAGATATTTTAAGATGAAACCAGATTCAAACAATTTCTACCCACAAATACAGCCCTACAGAAAAATAGAAGGAAATCTCCAAACAAATAAGAATAACTATATCCAAGAAACCACAGGAAATAAATAATCCCTAAGTAGCAAAAGGGAAGTGAGAAGTGCACATTCGAGCATTTGTGCACACCACACACACACACACACACACACACACACACACACACGCATGCACTCATGCCTCCACACATGCATTACACAATCACTACCAACATCAAAATAACAGAAAATAACAATAACTGGTCATTAATATCTCTCAACATCAATAGATGCAATTTCCCAATAAGAAGACACAGGCTAACAAAATTGATGTGAAAACAGTATCCATCATTTTGCTGCATACAAAAAACAAACCTCAACAGTATACATATACATATGTATATGTATATGTATATGTATGTATATGTATATATTACCTCAGAATAAAGTGCTATACCAAAGTTTTACAAGCAAAAAGACACAAGAAGCAAGCTGAAATAGCCATTCTAATACCTAATGAAATAGAGTTCCAACGAAAATTAATCAAAAGAGTCAGGGAAGGACACTTCATACTCATCAGAGAAAAAAAATCCATGAAGATGATATTTCAATTCTGAACATGTATGCCCCAAACTCAAGGGCACCCACATTTATAAAAGAAATATTGTTAAAGCTTAAATCACACATTGAACAACACACATTAATATTGAAAGACTTTAACACTCACCTATCACCAATTGATAGGCCATCTGGAAAAAAACTAAACAGAGAAATGAGAAAACTAACAGACATTATGAAAAAAATGTACCTAACAAACATCTATACAATATTTCACTCGAACTCATTATACTTTCTTCTCACCACCCCATGTATCCTCTCCAATATTAACCATATTTCAGTCACAAGGCGAGCCTCACCATATAGAAGAAAATTGAAATAATGCCTCATGGTGTATCTTATCAGACCACCATGGATTAAAGTTAGACTTCAACAACAGAATTACCTGAATGTCTACACACTCATAGAAACTGAATTACTCTCTATTCAAAGATCTCTGGGTCAGGGAAGTAATAAAAAAAGATGTTAAAGACTTTCTAGAATTCAATGAAAATAAAAAAACAACATACTCAAATTTATGGGACACTATGAAAGCAGTGCTAAGAGATAAGTTCATATCACTAAGTATGTCTATAAAGAAATTACAACCTTTTCTTACCAGCAATTTAAAAGGATACCTGAAAGCTCTAGAGAGGAAGAAAAAGAAGAAGAAGAAGAAGAAGAAGAAGAAGAAGAAGAAGAAGAAGAAGAAGAAGAAGAAGAAGAAGAAGAAGAAGAAAAACAACAAGAAGAAGAAAAACGAAGAAGAAGAAGAAGAAGAAGAAGAAGAAGAAGAAGAAGAAGAAGAAGAAGAAGAAGAAGAAGAAGAAGAAAGCACACCAAAGAGGAACAAACAGCAGGAAATAATTAAAATCTGTGCTGAAATCAATCAGCAAAACAAACAAACAAACAAACAAAAAACAAGGAAAACAATACAGAGAATCAACAAAACCTAGAGCTTTGTTTGAGAAAATCAACAAGATAGGCAAACCTTTAGACAAACTAACCAAAAGACAGAGAGAAAGTACCCACATAAACAAAATCAGAAATTAAAAAGTAAATATAACAACAGACCCTGAAGAAATTTAAAGAACCATTCCACCTTATTTCAAAAGCCTGTCTTCCATTAAATTGAAAAATCTCAATGAAATGACCAATTTTCTAGACAGATACCACTTGCCAAATTTAAACCAAGATCAGGTAAACTAAACAGACCTATAACCTCTAAAGAAATAAAAGCAGTCATTAAAAATCTTCCCCCAAAAGCTGAGGACCAGATGGTTTTAGTGCAGACATCTACCAGACTTTCAAAGAGCTAATAACCATACTTCTCAAACTATTCCACAAAATAAGAACAGAAAGAACACTATCAAAGTCATTCTGTGAAGCCACTGTCATCCTGATACCTAAACCATAAGATTCAACAAAGAGAATGTCAGACCTATTTCTTTTATTAATACTGATGTAAAACTACTCAATAAGATACTACCAAATGGGTCTTTGTGTGGTTTCCATATAAGCTTAATTGTGGCTTCATAGGATGAATTAAGTAGTGTTCCTTCTATTTCTATATTGTGGAATAGTTTGAAGAGTATTGGTTTTAGGTCTTCTATGAAGGTCTGATAGAATTCTGCACAAAGCCTATCTAAACCTGGGCTTTTTTTTTTTGGGGGGGGGGGAGACCTTTAATGATTGCTTCTATTTCTTTATGGGTTATAGGACTGTTTAGATGGCTTATCTGATCTTGATTTAACTATGGCACCAGGTATCTCTCTAGAAAATTGTCCATTTCATACAGATTTTCCACTTTTGTCGAGTATAGGCTTTTGTAGTAGGATCTAATGATTTTTTAAAAAATTTCTTCAGTTTCCTTGTTATGTCTCCCTTTTTATTTATGATTTTATCAGTTTGGATATTTTCTTTGTGCCCTCTGGTTAGTCTAGCTAAGGGTTTATCTATCTCCTTGATTTTCTCAAAGAACCAGCTCCTGGTTTTGTTGATTCTTTTTCTTCTTCTTCTTCTTCTTCTTCTTCTTCTTCTTCTTCTTCTTCTTCTTCTTCTTCTTCTTCTTCCTCTTCTTCTTCTCCTATCTGGTTGATTTCAGCTCTGAGTTTATTTCCTGCCATCTACTCCTCTTGGGTGTATTTGCTTCTTTTTGTTCTAGAGCTTTTAGGTGTTTTGTCAAGATGATAGTGTATGCTCTATTAAGTTTCTTTTTTGGAGAAATTTAGAGCTATGAGTTTTCCTCTTAGTACTACTTTTATTATGTCCCATAAGTTTTGGTATGATGTGCCTTCATTTTCATTAAATTCTAAAAAGTCTCTAGAAAGAGAACTTCAGACCAATTTCTCTTATGAACAGCAATGTAAATATACTCAATAAAATTCTTGCAAAATGAATCCAAGCACACATCAAAATGATCATTCACCGTGGTCACTTAGGTTTCATCCCAGGGATGCAAGAAATCCATCAACATAATTGACTATATAAACAAACTGAAAGAAAGAAAGCCACATGACCATTTAATTAGAAGCTGAAAGAGCATTTGACAAAATTCAACATCCCTTTGTGGTAAAAAGTTTGGAAAGATCAGTAATTCAAGGCCCATACCTAAACATAGTAAAAGCAATATGCATGAAACCAGTAGCCAACATCAAACTAAATGGAGAGAAACTTAAAGCAATCCCATTAAAATCTGGAACTAGACAAAGCTGCCCATTCTCTCCCTATCCCAATATAGTACTTGAAGTTCTAGCAAGAGCAATTAGACAACAAATGGAAGATAATGGGATACAAATTGGAAAGAAAAAAGCCAAAATATCACTATTTGCAGACAATATAATAGTATACTTATGTGACCCTGATAATTCCAGCAGAGAACTCCTACAGCTGATAAACAACGTCAACAAAGTGACTGGATATAAAATTAAATCAGTAGCCTTCCTCTACTGAAAGGATTACTGAAAAGAATTTAGAGAAATGACACCTTTCAAAATAGTCACAAATAATATAAAATTCCTTAGTCTGACACTGACCAAGCAAGTGAAAGATCTTACGACAAGAAATTCAAGTCTCTGAAGAAAGAAATCGAAGATCTCAGAGGATGTAAAGGTCTTCCATGCTCATGGATTGGAAGGATTACTATAGTAAAAATGGCCATCTTGCAGAAAGCAATCTACAGATTCAATGCAATACCCAAAAAAATTTCAACTCAATTCTTCATAGAGTTAGAAAGAGCAAATTGCAAATTCATTTGGAATAACAAAAAACCCAGGATAGCAAAAATTATTCTCAACAATAAAAGAACTTTTGGTGAAATAATCATCCCTGACTTCAAGCTGTACTACAGAGACATAGTTATAAAAACTGAATGGTATTGGTACAGAGACAGGCAGGAAGATCACTGGAATATAATTGAAGACCCAGAAATGAACTCACACACCTACAGTCACTTGATCTTTGACAAAGGAGATAAAACCATCCAGTGGGAAAAAAGATAACATTTTCAACAAATGGTGCTGATTTAACTGGAGATCAGCATGTAGAAGAATGCACATCAATCCATTCTTATTTCTTTGTACAAAGTTCAAGTCCAAGTGGATCAAGGACCTCCACATAAAACCAGATACACTGAAACTAATATAGGAGAACTTATGGAAGAGCCTCAAACAAATCAGCACTGGGAAAAATTTCCTGAACAGAACACCAGTGGCTCAGGCTATAAGATCAACTATAGACAAATGGAATTTCATAAAATTGAAAAGCTTCTGTAAGGCAAAGGACACTGCCAACAGGACAAAATGGTAATCCACAGATTGGCAGATCTTTACCAACCCTACATCCATTAGTGGGCTAATATCCAATACATACAAAGAACTCAAGAAGATAGACTCCAGAGAACCAAATAACCCTATTTAAAAATGGGGTGCATAGCTAAACAAAGAATTCTCAACTGAGGACTCTCAAATAACTGAGAAGCACTTAAAGAACTGTTCAACATCCATAGTCATCGGGGAAAAGCAAATCAAAACAACCCTGCGTTTTCACCTCACACCAGTCAGAATGGCTAAGATCAGAAACTCAGGTGACAGCAGATGCTGGTGAGGATGTGAAGAAAGAAGAACACTCCTCCATTGTTGGTGGGATTGCAGGCTGGTACAACCCCTCTGGAAATAAATCTGGCAGTTCCTCAGAAAATTGAACATAGTACTACCTGAGGACCCAGCTATACCACTCCTGGGCATATCCCCAAAAGATGCTCCAACATATAACAAGGACACATGCTCCACTATGCTCATAGCAGCCTTATTTGTAGTAGCCAGAAGCTGGAAAGAACTGAGATATCCTTCAACAGAGGAGTGGATACAGAAAATGTGGTTTATTTACACAATGGAGTAGTATTCAACTATGATAAACAATGAATTCATGATATTTTTAGACAAATGGATGGAACTAAAAAATATTATCCTGAGTGAGGTAACCCAATCACAAAAGAACACACATGGTATGTTCTTTTGAGGATAAGAAAGTGGATAAGTGGATATTACTCCAAAAGCTAGGAATGCTCAAGATACATTTCACAGACCACGTGAAGCTCCAGAAGAAGGAAGTCCAAAGTATGGGTGCTTTGGTCCTTCTTAGAAATGGTAACAAAAGACTCATGGGATCAAATATGGGGACAAAGTGTAGAGTAGATTCTGAAGGAAAGGCCATCCAGAGACTGCCCCACCTGGGGATTCATCCAATCCCAAACACTATTGTATATTCCAAGAAGTGCTTGCTGACAGGAGCCTGATATAGCTGTCTTCTGCTAGGCTCTGCCAGAGCCTGACAATTATAGAGGCAGATGTTTGCATTAAACCATTGAACTGAGCATGGGGTCCCCAATGCATTAGTTAGAGAAAGGACTGAAGGAAATAAAGGGTGTTGCAACCTCACAGGAAAAACAACAGTATCAACTAACTGGACCCCCCACCTCCCAGGGCTCCCAGGGAACTAAACCACCAAGCAAGGAGCATACACGGAGGGACCCGTGGCTCCAGTCCACATATGAAACAGAGGATGGCCTTGTAAGGCATCAGTGATAGAAGAGGCCCTTGGTCCTGTGAAGGCTCAATGCCCCAATATCGGGGGAATTCAAGGACAGGAAGGAGGGAGGGGGTAGGTATTTGGGGGAGCACCCTCATAGAAGCAGGGAGAACAGGGATGGGATAGGGAATTTCAGAGGGGGGACTGGGAAAGGGGATACCATTTGAAATGTAAATAAAGAAAATGTACTAAAAAAAAATACTAGAAAATGGAATCCAGGAACACATCAACAGGAACACATCAAGAACATCTTTCATTATGATTTAGTAGGCTTTATCCCAGGGATTCAGAAATAGTTCAGTATAGGATATAGGAAAATCTATCATATAAACAAACTGAAAGAAACAAATCACATGATGGTTTCATTAAATGCTAGTAAACCTTTTAACACAACCCAACATTCCTTCGTATTAAAAGTATCAGATTGATCAGGGATATCAGGCAATTAAATACCTAAACATAATTAAAGCAATATACATCAAGCCAATAGCCAACATCACGCAAAATAGAGAGAAACAAAGCAATTCCACTAAAATCATGGACAAGTCTGCAACCTCTCTTCTTATTCATTCAATACAATACTTAAAGTCTTAGCCAGCGCAATAAGACAACTAAAGGAGATCAAGGGGATACAAATCCTAAAAGAAGAAGTCGAAGTATCACTATTTTTAGATGATATGATAGTATACATGAGTGACTCCAAAAATTCGACCCAAGAATTCCCACAGCTGATAAACAGAGTCAGCTAAGTGGCTGGATACAGAATTAACTCAAACAAATCAGTAGCCCTCCTTTAATCAAATGATAAACTAGCTTAGAAAGAAATTACCCTTTATAATAGCCAGAAATAGTATAAAATGTGTTGCTATAACTCTAATTATGCATGTGAAAAACCTCTATGATAAGAATTTCAAGTCCCTGAAGAAAGAAATTGTAAAAGTATAAGAAGATGAAAAGATTCCCCATGTTCCTTGATAGGTAGGATTAACATAGAGAAAATGGCCATCCTACCAAAAGCAATCTACAGACTGAATGCAATTCCCATCAAAATTCCAACACACATTTTTATATACCTTAAAGAGTAATTCTCATCTTCATCTGGAAAAGTAATAAACCCAGGATAGCTGACACAATCCTGAAAAATGAAAGAACTTTGGGAGGAATTATCATCCCTGTCCTCAAGCTGTACTGCAGAGCAATAGTGATAAAAACTGCATGGTATTGGTACAGAAACAGAAACTTTGATCACTGGAGTTGAATCAAAGACCCAGAAATAAACTCACACACCTATGTGTACTTGATATTTGATAAAGAACCTAAAATAATACAATGGAAGAAAGCAACAAATGGTGCTGTTCTGTTTGTCTACACGTAGAAGAATGAAAATAGATCCATATTCATCAGTCTGCACAAAACTCAAGTCCAAGTGGATCAAGAACCATAGTATAATACTGGATACACTAAATCTCATGGAATAAAAAGTGGGAAATATCCTTGAATGAATTGGAACAGGAAACAAGTTCCTGAATGGAACACCAATGGCTCAGGCTCTAATATGAACAATTGATAAATGCGACCTCATAAAACTGCAATGTTTCTGTAAGGCAATGGACACACCATTCCACATCATCTAGAAGTGAAAACATTCTAGATGTCCTTCAATTGAAGAACAGATAAAGAAAATATGATATATCTACACAATATAGTACTATTTATCTATGAAAAACAAAGACATTATGAATTTTGCAGGCAAATGTATGTATCTTGAGAATATCATCTTGAGTGAGGTTCACCACTCACAAAAGGACAAGCATGGTATGGATTCACTTATAAGTGGATATTAACCAGAAAATACAGGGTTACATGCTACACTCCATAGTCCCAAGGAGGTTGGACAGAACGGAGGGCACAAGTAAGGATGGTTGTGTGTCCCCTGAAAGTGGGAATAGAATGGTAGTAGAAGGCAAATGGACAGAGGGAGCTGGATGGGACAGGGAATTGGTAGGGGACTGGAGGAGTTTGGGGTCAGGTGTGGGGAGGGGCAAGGACATTGCCAGATGACCATGAGAATGAATAGAAATCTACAGGTGATAGGGGGAGGTTGTGATGGATTGAATATGCTTGGCCCATGGACTGGCACCATTAGGAGGTGTGGTGCTTTTGGAGTAGGTGTGTCATTTGTAGGTGTGGGTTATAATACTCTCATTCTAGCTGCCTAGAAGTCAGTATTCTATTAGCAACCTTCAGATAAAGTTATAGTACTCTCAGCTCTGCCTGTACCATGCCTACCTAGGCTCTTTCCTTGAAGATAATAGACTGAAACTCTGAACTGGTAAGCCAGCCACAATTAAAGGTTGTCATTTATAAGACTTGCTGTGGTCATGGTACCTGTTGAAAGCAGTAAAACCCTAACTAAGTGTGTGGAGGATTGGGGAAGTATCTCCAGAAAGAGATAGAAACCTGAGATAGGAGAGGCACCCAAGAATTAATGGGAATGTTCTTAGCTGTGACTTACAGCATTAGGGTTATGGAGCCTAGGAAGGCTGCCATTGTCAGGCAGAAACCTGGTGCAGCAACAACATCACCAACTCTCCCAACACTTTTGACTTAAAATTTATCTTATCTGCAAGAAATTCAGCATTTGGGATGGAGTAGAGACTGAGGGCATGGCTAACCAATACTCACCCAACTTGAGATCCATCCCATATTCAAGCACCAATTCCTGACATTATTAATGATACACTGTTATGCCTGCATAGAATGGCTGTCCTCTGAAGGCCCCACCCACCACCTGACTCAGACAGAACCATATACCTACAGCTAAAGTGTGTAAGGGACTTGCGGAATCTTATGGAGAATAGGAGGTAGGATTATAGCCCCTAAGGGTATAAGAATTCTACAGGAAGACCAACAGAATCAACTAATCTGGACCCTTCAGGCTCCAGAGACTGAACCATCAACCAAAAAGCATACATGGTCTGGACCTAAGCCTCTCTATAGGTATGAAACAGATATGCAGCTTTGTCTTCATGTAGGTCCCGAACTACTGGAATATGGGCTATCTCAAAAGCAGTTGCCTGTGTGTGGGATATGTTCTAGCTGGGCTGCCTTGCTTGGCCTCATTGGAAAAGGAAGTGAAAGGGTTGGTGGATAACCAGGGGACCCAGCCCACTCAGAGAAGATAGAGAATGGGGAGAGGGGAAAGATTGTAGGAAGGGGTACCTGGAGGGAAGATGGTGAGTAGAATGAAAACAGAATAATTAAAATAAACAAATAAGTAAATAAATAAGAAATGAACAAGTCACAGGAAACTACTAAAATTATATATAATCCACATGTTTTTTCTCTCACTTAGTTCATAGAAACAAAGAAAGATTACTGTGGCAGGAGACTCCTGTACTTGACCTGTAAAGCTGTTTACATGTCTTCCAAGGAGCTACAGGGTTGGATTTTCTTTAGTAAACCACCATGGTAGAGTGGCCCAGCTTCCCTTCAGATTTTCATGCTTTGGTAAATGAACTATGTCATACAGGTGCAAACAATCTCAATAAACTCATTGGTTTGCCAAAATGGACATTGATGCAGTTGTTTCTTTGGTTGGGCTGTTCTGTTTTTCAACATAGATAAATAAACATTAGTATATATTATCCCAGGAAAAGTCTAACACTTGGTAACACACAGTTCTGCTGTTTTCTAAATATCCAAAGAGTATTTAGATGGTATTTCCCAATTGGATCAAAGTGATTAACTTTATTGAGTTTTCTCCAAAACTGGAATCCAATTAAGATTGTCATATTCAATGTGCTTGATATGTCCATTAAGTCGGCTTTAGCCTATAACATTACTTCCACTCTTGTTATGGTTACTTGGTGTTGAAAACATTTTTGTTTGAGATATTTTTTACACTTATCAAGCCTACAGATTAATGAATTCTACATAGGCATGGAGTTACTAGAATACCAGTTTACCAACTGATCCTTACTGACAGTCCTAGTCCTTGACCTTGACCAAACCTTACATTCTATAGTGTTTACTATGCAGCTTTGTTCTGACAGCAATGTTTGAAGAGATTATCTTCTACTTTGTATAAAGTTAATATTATTTAGTTCTTTTTAAACAATCAAGTAATTTATCATGTAAAGCTTCCTATAATGTTTATTTTTTCGGATTGTATCTTTAGCAAATGTTACTGTCTTTATTACAATCTTAGTGTCACCTTTGGAAGCTGATTATTCTTAAGATAATAGATGGTCAGGAGACTTCCTTCTGCATCCTGGGAACACATAGTATCCTACTGGTTATTTATTTTATTAGAAGATTTCATGTGAATGCACTGTGTTAGAATTATTTGTATCTCTTTTCCCCTTTCCAACTCCTCTTGCTCTCTCTAACCAGCTCATCTCAGATTCATAGTGTTTTCACACACACACACACACACATACACCTACCTTATTCTGATTGAATCCAGTTATTGTTTTTCCTACTCGCATATATTTGGTGCTGAACACTCAGGATTAGAAACTTGTCCCTGAAAAACTATAATATCCCCCTGCTTCAGTCAGCTTTCCATTGCTGTGATAAAACACTATGAGCCAAAGCAACTATCTAAGCAAAGGGTTTATTATTGTTTTATACATCACCAAGACAGACCATCACTGAAGGAAGTCAGGGAAGCAACTAAAGGTGAAGATTTGGTGTCAGGAGCCAAAGCAGAAGCCGTGGAGGAATTCACCTTTTTGGCTTGCTTTGCATGGCTTTTGCAGCCTACTTTCTTATAACACTCAGGACCATCTGTCAAGGAGTAGAACCTCCCAAAGGGTATATCCCTTCTATATAAACCACCAGTTAAGAAGCAGGTTTGCATACAGGCCAATCTTATTGGAATGATTTTCTCAATTGTTGTTTTATTTTCTCAGATAACTCTACCTTGTGAGATGTTGACAACAACAATCACAAAATCCTTCCAAGCTTATCTTTAAAACAAAAACAAGCAATAGTAACGGTGCCAACAAAACAATTATTCAGGCAACCATGTTTTTGATAGTATATGAAATAATACTCTTAGCATGTCAGAAGAACTTATCATACAGCAGTCACGCTGGTCTTTAGGCTTTTACATTCTCCATCAATTTCTTCTACAATGTTCCCTGAGTTTTAACTGAAGGGGTTAAGTTATAGATTCTCCCCACCCTGGAATCCCCAGGATCATGTATTGTCCGAATTTTGGGGGGTGTTGATTTCTCTGCAGTTCTCCATTTGCTGCAGAAAGACGCTTGTTTGATGGGATGTAAGAATTGCATTTATTTGTTAGCATAAGTGTGAGGATTTGAAAGGAAGTTCAAAAGTTAGAACAGGAGTAGCTTCCCCTTCTGGCTAAGTTTACTGCACTAGTCATAAGTTTCTTCCAATTGAGCAGGCTTTAAGTCCAATTAGACAGTTGTTAGATGTTAAAGATAACACTGCCATTATTGCATCTCTGGGGATATCTTACTGGTTCCATTATTGTTGTAGTTCTCAGACTTTACAGTTGGATAAGACTGTTGATAACAAACATAGCACTAACCAGCATTGTGAGAGCTAGCACTAGGGATCAGAGGAGGGTTCCTTAGCAAGATTAGCTTGATTTCTTCAAGACCTGTGACTAGATTATGTAGTATTTTCAGCAATTGCAATAACCTATTTTGTTTGGGTAGCCTCCCCAGAAAATGATCCCCAGAAAACCAACTAGAATCCAGTTCCAGTTATCACCACCAGGTACTTGAGTTTCGTAAGATATGTTATATCTCCTGGGGACCTGTTATGCCACTATATGGAGTAATTGAGTATATATGTATGTATATATATATATATATATATATATATATATATATATATATTCACTCTATTGCCTCCCTTTCTGCTTATACTCACAGGATCATTTTCTATTTAAGTCCACCATAAAATGGTGTTAAGAATGGCATGTAGCGCTGGACAGTGGTGGCACATACCTTTAATCCCAGCACTTGGAAGGCACAGGCAGGAAGATCTCTGAGTTTGAGGCCAATCTGGTATACAGAGTGAGTTTTAGGACAGCCAGGGCTACACAGAAAAATACTGTCTCAAAAAACCGAAAAGGAGTTGGAAAGCAGGAGAGCAGGAAAGAGGAAGAGGAGGAATCTGTATGTAATTGTGTTGATAGAATTTACTAATAGAAGGGTACTTTTACTAACTGTATTTCTTGAACTTAAATATAATATTAAAAATAACCATAATCATTAAATGAAAAGCCCATATTATCCTAGGAACTTCATTAATTGACAAAAAATCATCTTAAATAATATGAAGTATACAAAGTGTGTAAAATTTAGTATATTTTTATTAATGAATAGAAAGATGACATTTCATGCCCACAGTTATTAAAGTTTTCAAAGCAGAATTTCTTGCCTATGTATCCCCATGCATTTTGAGGAGATTAAAAAGCCAGAAAATATTCATCTAATGAGTAATTGAGGTCAAAACTTAAATGACTAAAATGTAGTAGCTGCTCAACAAATATTATGACATCATCATTGATTTTATGCTCATCTCTACGGACTTTACAAAAGGTCTTCTGCTGAGGAAGGCCTCTTATATTTTCTCCATGTATCACTGTGGACTTTATTTATATGCAAATATTACTCATACATAGTTCTTGTATTTTTGGTTTGTGTTTTGGGTTCAGTGACAAGCATCTTTGTACATATACAACTCCTCACAATGTTGTCACTCCTGCTGTGGTTTGAACTCCAGAGTCAGCTAAACAGTAGCTGTAGAAAAAAAAGGCCTCTGTCACTTGGCTGATGTTTAATCTAGAAGCATCTTTATGTCAAAGGAGCATTAGACTGACTGGTGACTGCAAGCACCAGTTCAATTACTGATAGTACAGGGAAAGGACACCACAGGAAAGCCAATTAACTGCCACATGTTTTCACTTTCAAACTATAAAATTGGTGTGATTGTCTCTGTCCCCATAATGCTCAGGTATATGGTAAGATTCAAACAGGATAATGCAAGTCATAAATTTCAGTAGAGCCACAAGCTTTTATTATCCCAGTTACACTGTATCCCTCTGTCTCCCTGCCATATTTTATCACCTTCTAGTTTAGAGGAACATTCAATATTCACTGAGTGATTTTTCCTAAATCAATAATATAAACAAAGAAAACAAGACGATCTAGTAAAAGATGCTCAGGAAATTAACTCTTAGGGTGTGTACATACTGTCTTGGAGCAGTAAGCTGATAGAATATGACACTAACTCTCTAAGTCAGGGAAGAATTTACCAGAGCTCTTGCAAGTAAATGCACTTTCTACAATTCACTGTAGTGCAGCATTCCCAGGAGATAACACCATTAATACTCAGCTTCAAATTAAAAAAAATATGCTCTTTTTCCTCCTAAAAACAGAAGCAAAGAAATATGTCCCATTTTCTTGCCTTTATGAAAACAAAAGCTTTTAAAATGATAAAAATTACCTCTGCATGATCAAACAGCCATCTGCATCTGATTTAGTTAAGTGTTTCTTTTGTAGCTTTTTATATTATTTTTATTATTGGTTGAAGATATGCATAAATACAAAGAAAGGGCTTTGGAAGGGTCATACAATTTCTATTTCCCCTATCCTGAAACTTGATCTCACCTTTAAGGTGACCCTGAAATTGTCACCTTTAATAGAATTTGGATGAAGCCTGATAACTTATTTCTAATTATTTATGCACCAAGCCTTGCCATTTCCTCCTAGCGAAGTGACACTATTGTATTTGGCATTTATATGACCCTCTATTATTGTAACCATTTTTATTTGTTATTTCTCATGGTGACTCTGGGAAAGAGATTGGATTAGCTTAGTATTCAGAGTGGGTAAATTCCCCATATGCTGTTAACTCTAGCTTGATGGTTACAAACACCAAATGGCTTATCATATGAAACAAGTACAGGTTGGGCTTTCCAAATACACAGTTAACATAAGGGGGGATGACATCTTCTACATAAATGACTTCAGTATTAATTTCATAGAGACAGTTTCTTTGTATTTATGAGAGGGAGCAAAGGAGTGATTTGTTAATAATGTTCTTAAATGGACTATACTGATACTATTTGAAGTCTGCAGATAAGGCAGCTGTGAGAAAAACTGCCTTATGGATTTGAAGTGTGTATATTTGTGTTTGGATGGTGGGGTATATATGGTAGCATCCTATTATCCATGGAGGATACATTCTGAGATTCCTTATGGATACCCCAAATCACAATATACAGTGATCTCTTTCTCTCAATCTCTCTCAACCTCTCTCTCTCTCTCTCAATCTCTCTCTCTCTCTCTCTCTTTCTCTCTCTCCCTCCTTTGTGTGTGTATGCATGTGTGTGTGTGTGTATGTGTGTAATGAATGTGATGGTAGAGAGATATATTTGAAAGTGTGTCTACAGTGCTATTTCTAGAAAAGATTGGGCATGAGCCATTACAAAACGGAGGAATGATCAACTGAAAGTGTGAACAGCACCAATCAGTAGTTTGCAATATCTAGATAGAGAGACATTTAGTTGAGAAGCCAATAGAGATGCACATACTCTGCTCTTTCTTCATGAATTTTTATCAGTTTTACTATCAGCCACATATTACAGTTTATTTGGCTTTTACAAATTGGACTCAATAACAGATAGTCCAGATGACTTTCAAGTCTTCAGCAGAAACTGGGACAATTAAGCTTTCAGATTAAAAAGCAACCAGGCTCTCTGTCTCCCCAAACATACATTTTTACCTATCTAGCCTACTGTCATGCAATCCACCCCAATTAATTCCATACATATATATGTATCTATTTATTCAATACATACAAGGCAATATGTTCTATTGTTTGAGTGTTTTGAAAAAATTTAGCTAATATATATTTTATATGCACTTATGATAAAATTTAAAGTTTTAGATAGGCATGGTAAGAATTTAGCAACAAAACCACTAAAAATTATATTAGCAAACATCATAGCAAAACCTACATTTTCTCAAAATATCTTTTAAAAATTGAAACAGATTACTAAGTTTATAGTGTTTTATGTTGAGGTCTTGAAAGTGGCACATGGATCTCTCTGGGAAGAAGAAATAGAAGACATATGTTGGTGAGGATGTGGAGAAAGAGGAAAGAGGAACAATCCTCCATTGCTGGTGGAATTGCAAACTGGTATAGCCACTCTGGAAATCAGTTTGGCGGACCCTCAGAAAAATGAAAATAATATTACCTGAAGACCCAGCTATTCCACTCCTGGGCATATAACCCAGCAGATGCTCCAACATGTAATAAAGACACATGTTCTACTACGTTCATAGCAGCCATATTTATAATAGCTAGAAACTGGAAACAACCCAGATGTCCCTCAACAGAGGAATGGATACAGAAAATGTGGTACATGTACACAATGGAATACTACTCAGGTATTATAAAACAATAACTTCATGAAATTTGCAGGTAAATGGATGGAACTTGCAAATATCATCCTGAGTGAGTTAACTCAGTCACAGAAGAAAAAACATGGTATGTACTCACTGATAAGTAGATATTAGCCCACAAGTTCCCAATACCCAAGAGTCATTTCACAGCAACTATTGGGCTGAGTGTGAGGTCCCAGATGAAGGAGTTGGAGAAAGGACTGAAGGAGCTGAGGGAGTTTGCAGCCCCATGGAGAGAGCAACAGTGTCAACTGGCCTGAACCCCTGAAGCTTCTGGAGACTGGATCACCAACCAAAGAATGCACATGGAGGGATCCATGGTGCTGACCACATATGTGGCAGAGGATGGTTTTGTTAGCCATCAGGGGTAGGAGAGGCCCTTGGGCCTGAGAGTTTTAGATGCCCCAGTATAGAAGAATGCTGAGGATGGGTGGGTAGGTGGGTAGGGGAATACCCTCATAGAGTTGGGGGAGGGGGAGGGGATAGGTGCTTCTAAAGGGGATACCTGGAAAGATGGAAACATTTGAAATGTAAATAAAATATTAAAAAAATACTTTTAAGAGAAAAAAAACAGACAGGAAAAGGAGGCTATCTACCACATGGAAGGAGAGAAATTCAGTCATTTAGGAGTCACTGCAGTGAGGGCATTGTAGTGGAGTTGAGTTTGTTTGTGAGTTTATACAGTTCAGTGCATGTCACCACAGGCAGTTGGAGGCAGAGAATAAGAAGCAGCCAGAAAATTAGATCAAATTGTCAAAGTTGGTTTGAGATCAAGGAGAACAATTCAGTAAGAAGCTGAAAGAAGCCAGTTTGAATTAGTCAGCTTGGAGAGTTGTTTGAACCAGAAAAACTGAGTTGAAACAGCCTGCCAGAGTTCTGAAAGGACTTGCATTGAAGATACCAATGACATCTGGCAGATAAAAGATACTTTTAGAGTACAGGTTTGCACTCCCACCAGTGTTTGAAAAGTGTTCCCCTTGATCAACATCCTGACTAGCATGAGCTGTCACTTGAGCTATTGATCTCAGCTATTTGGCAGATGAGAGATGAACTCTCAAAGTAGTTTTGATTTTCACTTTTCTGATGGATAAGGATGTTGAATGTTTATTTAGGTACTCCTTTTCCATTTGGCATTCCTCTGTTGAGAATTCTTTGTTTAGATATGTACCCCCTTTAAGGATTTAGATTATTTGATTTATAGTATCTGTTTTCTTGTATTCTTTCTATATTTTTTATATTAGTCCACTAGCTGAATGTCTAAAAATGCTTCCTTATTATGTAGGCATCTCAATGTCTGATTAATAGTCTACTTTGCCTTATAGAAGCCTTTCAGTATCATGAGATGACATTTATTAATCATTAATTGTACTACCTACAGTATGGGTGTTCTGTTTAGAAAGTTGTCTCCTGTGCCAATGAATTCAAATATATTCACCATGCTTATCATGTCAGGTACAGTGTATCTGTTTTCATCTTATGGTCTTTGATCTACTAGGATCTGAGTATTGTTCAGAATAATGCATATGGAACTACTTTCATTCTTCTACATTCAGACATCCATTTCATCACTACCAATTGTTAAGATTACTTTTTTTCAGTGTGTATTTCTGGATATATCAAAAACATCTGCTGTCTATAGGTATGTACATTTATGCATGTCTGGGTCGTCAATTTGATTCTATTCATTCTATTCTATTCATAAAAACATGGTTTTTGGGTTTTTTTTTTGCCAATATAATATGGTTTTAATACTGTAACTCTGTAGTGCAACTGTACAGCATTCCTTTAGCTGTGCTGGGTTTTTGCTTTTCCATATAAAAGTTGAGATTTTCATTTCAAGGCATGTTCAATATTGTGATGGAATGTTGATGGAGATTGTGTTCAATCTACAGGTTGCTTTTGGTAGGATGGCCATTTCTTTCTTTCTTTCTTTCTTTCTTTCTTTCTTTCTTTCTTTCTTT
>JADRCH010000117.1:2656020-2761340 GCA_019843965.1 Rhynchomys soricoides
TTTCTTTCTTTCTTTCTTTCTTTCTTTCTTTCTTTCTTTCTTTCTTTCTTTCTTTTTTACCATGTTTATACTACTGCTCCATAATGCTAGGAGATGTTTTTATCTGTTGGTATTTTCTTCAATTTCTTTCTTGAAAGACTTGAACATTTTATCAAACAATACTTTAACTTGCTTCGTTGGAGTTACTCAAGATATTTTATTTTTTTTTGAAGCTATTGTGAGGAGTGTTGTTACCTTGATTTTCCTCTCCATACTTTTGTCATGTGTATGTAAGAGGGCTACTGTATTTTTATTTTGAGTTAAACTTGTACCCAACAACTTGTCTGAAAGTGTTATTCAACTATAGGAGTTTCTTGGTAGACTTTCATGGTTCTTTATGCATAATATTACATCTGCTGCAAATAATAGTACTTTGACTTCCTTTATAATTTGTATGCTCTTGATCTCCTTGTTTTATTGTTGTAGCCCAAAATTTCAAGTACTACTTTGAATAAATATGTGGAGGCTAGACAACCTTGTCTTATTCTTGCTTTTAGGGAAATTGATTTGAGTTTTCTTCCGTTTAGTTGGATGTTGGCTACAGGATTGCTGTAAGTTGCAATCCTGTTTATTATGTTTAGGTATGGCTCCTCTATCCTTAATCTCTCCAGCACTTTTATCATGAAAAGATGTTGGATTTTGTCAAACTTGATTGTTAACATGTAATGAAATGTCTATGTGTACTTTTTTCTTTGAGTTTTTTTGGAGGATTATTAGATTCACTGATTTTCATATATTGAACCATCCATGCATCTCTAGGATTAAGCCTACCTGATCATGGTGGATTATTATTTTTGTGACTACTTGCATTCGGTGTGCAAGTATTTTATTGAGTATTTTTAATCTTATGTGCCTAAGGGAAAATGGTCTGTAATTCTCTATTTTGTTGAGTAAAATTATGATTTTGGTATCATAATAACTGTGGCCTCATAAAATTATTGACAATGTTCCTTCTGTTCCTATTTTGTGGAATAATTTGAGGAGTATGGCTATTAATTTTTCTTTGAAAGGCTAGTAAAACCTCTTTCAATATTGTTTGGCCCTGGACAAACAATATTGGAGTTTTTGGAGGAAGGGAGTTTTGGAATCACATTTCTTCATTAACTTATTTATATCTTACAGTGCCCCCTTTCAGTCCCTCCCTCAGAGAGACCCTCTCCTTCTCAGGGTTGTCTAACTGAGGCCAGACAAGCAGGTCTGTTGGTTAACAGATACCACAGTCAGGCTAATGCTTTAGAGAGAGCCTCTGCTTTGGTTGCTGGGGGGCCCGATATGGAGATTGAGCTGCATATCTGCTACCATTGGCAGGCCTTGTTCAAGCCCTTCTGTATTCTTTGGTTGGTAGCTCAGTGTCTGAGAGCTTGTGGCATGCCTTTTAAAAGTTGTTTCTATTTCACTAGGGATCATAGGTCTATTCAAATTGTTTATCTGATCTTGATTTAACTTTGATAATTGGTACCTATTGAAAAAATTATTGATTTCATTTAGATTTTTCAATCCTGAAGTACAGGATTTTAAAGTATGTTCTCATGATTCTATGGATTTCTTTGGTGTTGTTGTTATGTTCCTCTTACATTTCCATTTTTGTTAATTTGTATATGCTCTTATTATTATTATCATTATTATTTACTATTATTTTTAGTTTAGATATGGGTTTTTCTATCTTGTTGATTTTCTCAATGAATCAACTCATTGTTTCATTGTTTCTTGGTATGATTTTCATTGTTTCTATTTTATTGATTTCAGTCCTCAGTATGATTATTTCCTGCCATCTAATCCCCTTGGATGTGCTTACTTTCTTTTGTTCTAGAGTTTTCAAGTGTACTGTTAAGTTCCTAGTATGGGATCACTCCAACTATTTAACATAATCCTTGTATTGTTTCTGTTGTTGTTGATATACTAGTTTAATTAATGGTGGGTTTGATAGTATGCAGGGAGTTACTTCAATTTTCTATTGAGACTTGCTTTTTATCCTAGTCTGTGGTAAATTTTGGAGAAAGTTTCATGAGGTGCTGAGTAGAAGGAATATTCTTTGTGTTTGGATAAATGTTCTGTAAATATCTGTTAGGTCCATTTGGTTTACAATGTATGTATTTTCCAGTATTTCTTGTTTAGTTTCTGTCTGAGTAACCTGTGCATTCATGAAAGTAAGGTGTATCTGTGTCTGCTGGAGACATATTGCCCTGTATGCTATTGATTGTGTTCTAGGCATATGAATTTGGAGTGATTTTAGGTCTAGGTGCTGATTTCTGAATTGGTCTTTGTTGGGTGAGTATTTGTTACTTCATTTCTGTTTCCTCCCTGGATTTTTCAGTGTATTGGCTGTGTGTTGCTTCTATTTCTGGTTGGCTAGTGTGCTCTTTTCATAGGGAATACTTGGTAGTGTTGGAGCCGGGGGGAAGAGGAGACCAGGAGGGCCTGGTTTAGGGGATCTACAGGAGACATCTAGAATTGGAATGGAGGCTACTGCCTGTATTCTTCTGCAACCTAAGCATGATATTGTGGATTGTGACTTAGTGGTAAAGAGAAAGTGGAGAAGTTCCACATTCAGCATGGCCTGTGGTTGAGCAGGGTGTGTCCACTTGAGTTGGGGACTGGGACAAAGTGACAAGACACTTATGAAAACCAGTGGGGACTGGTCTATTAGATCCACAGGAGGCATAGACAAGTGGAAAAGGCCTGACCTAGTGTTCTGTATTCTGCACTACAGACAATCCTGACAATTGGGTCTCAGAGAGAACAAGAGAGTGGAGAAAGTTTGCAGGCAGTATACTTCTAAAATATCTTTGTTATTAATTATTCTCTCATATATTACCAAAGATCTCCCTCCCTCCATCTGCCCCAACATCTCTATCACTCTCCCAACTCTCTCCGCATCTACTCCTCTTCTGTTCCCCTTCAGAAAAGGACAGGCTTCACAGGTATATCAACCATATATAGCATATTATAAAGTTGAAATAAGACTAGGTACCTCCCCTCATATTAAGAATGGAAGAGGCAACTCAGTAGAAAGACAAGGGTCCCCAAAACAGGCAAAACCAGTAGAACCATCCCCTACTCCTTCTGTTATGAGTCCTAAGAAAACATCAAGCTAAACAAGTGTAGCATACACACATAGGGCCTAAGTTAGACCCATGCAGGCACCAAATGTCAGTTCAGTCTCAGGGAGCCTCTATGGGACCAGGTTTGTTGATTCTTTGGCAGGACACCATAAGCAAACCCACAGAATTAAAGTATCTTATTGTAATTGATATGAAGAAACATGCATGTACTTCAGTAATTCAGATAGCTGAGTCCAGAGATTTGTGAGTTCAAGGACAGTTCAAGCTATATGGAATAATGTCACTTTAAAAAATAGATTTATTCATTTCTATTTCATGTATATGGCAGTTTTGTCTGTATGTGTATGTACCCTGTATATGCAGTGCTCATCAATGCCAGAAGATGGATAGAATCAACTTAGCTTCTTCAAGTAGCATTGGGTGGGGGATGAGATTATTAAATGGAGAAATCTAGTTATAGAATAGGAATATAATATTCTTAGCTAATATATTTGCATAAGCTAGCAAGACATCATTGGGTGCAACATCAGTGTGTAAGATAAGAGGCTTATTGTGGTAGGATCTGCTAGACATAAAGGGGGACAATGACATCTAAAATGAGATCAAATCATGGATATGGTAAGATGCTGTGCTAGGTTATATACAAAATCAATTGAGCAGTCATGTCTTGGTTGGTTTTTTATCACAATCTTTATGGATTTGCATATTTCATCTTTAGTATCAAAGAAGTACAATATTAAATAGCTCAAAAATAATCATATGAAATAAAATGAATTGGAGAAAGTAAAAAACACAAGCAGAAAAGCAGTTAGTAGTTCTTCTGGGCAAATGTAGATGTTGGAGGATTACTACTGTATTTGAAAATTAATTTTGAACGTATTCTAAATCTGCATGGTGAATATATAGGCTGTGTGTATTATCTGTTATCATTTCCTCTGTGGAGTTGTCCTTTGCAATTTTGAAATGACCCCTCTGATGGAAATTGATGCCTTGTTTGCAGCTGTGGCTGAAGAAAGGGACCCAATAGAGCAAGATATATTATTAGTCAGAAGTCAGCTTGTTAAGATGAGTTTGAAAGCTGCATGTGGCCTTTCTTCACACCTCTGACCTTTGTTTCCTTACAGAGCTCCACCACCTCCTCTTGCCAACACCCAGTAACTATGTTCTCACATTGATAGAAACTTAGAAGACAAGAGCTCCAGAAGATCCTCCAGCAACTACATTTGACCACAAGAGTCACTAAGTGATTTTCTGCCTGAGTTTTTTTGTTTTTCTTTTCTCCAATTCATTTTATTTAGCAGAATTATTTTCAAACTATTTAATATTGTAGTTCTCTGAAACCAAAGATAAAATAGGCAAACTCATAAAGGATTGTGGTAAAAAAGCAACCAAGACATGACTTCTCAATTGATTTTGTATATATCTTAGTACAGCATCTTTTTTAGTATAACACCTGGAAGGGTGCTATAGGCATCTAGGGATCTACGGACAGCTCTTCCTCAATACTCATTGCAGGTGCTCTCACATTTCTCAAGAAGTTTTTTCCTCATTCTGTGGACTCCTTCTTAGAGTGAAACAGTTTCTGAGGTATGCCATCCTTCAGTGAAGTGTCCTGGTTCACCTGTCCATACATAGTACTTCCTCCTGCCAATACTCATTCATAGAAGTAAGGACAGATATTATTTTAATATTTTATTGTTTATGAATTTCATACATGTATACAATGTGTTTTGATCAAATCTACTTCCAAATTCTTCTTCTCTGACTGCTCCCCTATGTATTCCATCAATTTTGCCTCCTAATTTCATGTGTTTTCTTTCTAAGCCAGTGAGTCTTATCAATTTGTATGAGTGTTTGGGTTTAGTATCATGTACTACTGTCTCTCAGAGTCTTCATCCCTGAAGAAAACCAACACTTCCTCTCCCAGGATCAATCAGTTGCCCATAGCTCTTCAAATAGGGTTGAGATATTGTGAAGACTTATACATGATGAGTTTTAGCTTGCTTAGTCTTGTGAAGATCTTGTGCATCAGTCATAGCTACTATAAATTTATGTGTACAGCAATGTTGTTATATCTAGCAAATAATCTCTTTCTGCAGTTGTTTATGACCTTTGGCTCTTACAATTATGCTGTCTACCCTTCCATGATAATACCAAGCCTCAGAGGGCAAAGATGTATTATAAATGTCTCATTTAGTCTGAGCACTAATCTTTTGTTATCTGTGTAACTTTAATATAGTTTTTAGGATGAATAAAAGGAAACTAGATATCAGAGAGACAACTTTTGAAATGAAACACAGGTTATACCAGTAGGTTTCCAACCTTTTGACATTGTGACCCTAAATCATTTGCAAATGTGTTTTGCAACATTCATATCTAGCCTGCTCTGTATGAATGCCATCTATGAATCACATTTCAACCCACATGTATAAAGTGTAAAACCCAGAAGTTGTTGAAAGATTCTATTAGAGAGTGAATCATTGTCCTCAACTATGTACTCACTAGTGAACTAACCAAGTTCTAATGGATAGCTCAAAGCCCACAGTCACACAGACAGTCCTGGTTAAATTCACAAAATGGAAAGGAATGAACATGAAAAAGTAATTTGGGGGGAAGAAGAAGGGGACTGGCAGGTATACGAGGGGATTAAGAAAGGACTGGAGTGATAGTAATTATAGTGCATTATATACCTATATGAAAATTTCATAGTGAAAATTTAAGAAACTTATTTAGCTTTAGCATGCAAAGAAACACAGATCTCCTGTCAGTCCTCACTGTGGGGGATGCATGGATACAAGAGGCAGAGCTCCTTTTCTTTAATAGCCCACAGTATTTTGTAGGGGGCAGATGAATGAGAACTCCACTACAGTGTAGCAAGATATGAGCCACAATAGCATGTTTGCACAGGAGCAGACACAACTTAGAGGAAGAGATTTAACTGGTCCCTTTTCCTAGTTTCTCCTTTTGTGTCTCCTGATCTGTTTATAACTTGACAATTTCACTTTGCAATTTGCTGCATAGAATTATCTTCCAGAGACCTTGATCCCATTTCAATCAATAGCACAAAACATAAAAGAAAAAAAGGCTCTATCTATCTCCAATATGTAAGTTTGTTTAGAAGGATATGGTATATGACAACATTCTGAAAATGTAGGTACTGGAAAAAAGAACAACAGTGTGAAATCCTCAGTCAATGAGAGATAATCAGTGTAGTCTTGCTTCACATTCACTAAAACACTGCAAAACTACAACTATGCCATACAAAGGAAAAAAGGTGGTTGAAATAATAAAAATTATATAAACTCTGATATAAGAGTCATCCTTCATAAATCTTTTCATGAATTAGATGGAAGAAATGCAAAATTATTTCTCAGAAAGAATCATTGAGATTTACTGACATGAGAAGTGGAAAATAGCAGCATAAATATGTCTAATATTTAAATGCAGAATCATTTGGACAGTGATTGTATCATTATGAGGCTGGACATCAAGACTAGGGTGGAGCCACACTTAGGGAGTAAAGATAAATTTTCTCTTATTCACAGTATCTTTGAGGAATGCTTTAAAAATACAGCCTACTTTGGCAATTTGTCACAACCCAGGACTTTCCAAAGAACATATGAAAATTGACAAAAGGAAGGAGACTACACAAAGGAACTAAAGAAAGGGAAAGAAAGAAAGAAAGAAAGAAACAAACAAACAAAGAAACAAAGAAACAAAGAAAACAATGCTTTTCTGTTTCTTTCAGGGATCAAAGATACATTGATTGGTGTCTCCCAATTCCTGTTCCCATGCGTCTATAAAGCATAGACTAATTTGTCACCATATCTGCACGGTGTCAGCAAAGTGTGTATAGTTCTCTTTCCTTAGCAGAGGTTGCTGAGAATATCTCTCAGATTGATTAAATGAAAACAAGTAATCAAGACCAAAAATTATGGGCAAGGAGCTCCAATGTGGTGGAAGGACGTTGGAATTGTGACTTTGGGAAAATTGTACTGGGTTTATTTGATACAGGCTGTTTTAATCACTGTACAAAGGAACTGCTTCAAAGACAGTTTAAAGATGCACCTTTCAGTTCAACCAATAAGGAAATGGTGCAGATCTTCAAACATTTGCTAGACCGTTAAGGAAGGAGACATCCTTGGGCATCTACTTGGATGCATGTGGAGTAGAGGTTCAGTGAGTACTTCGAGATTTCCTGTGAAGTCTTAGGAATACAGGTAAAGACAGAAGGATTCTAGAAGGACTCTGGGAACAAGCAAACAATCATGATTCTTGCTGAGTTCAATTAGAAATTAATATCCTTGGATATATGGAGAAATTGGAAGATATGATTCACTACAAGATAAACAAGTATTCCACCAGTCACCTTTAATTTAATTCAATTGCATCTCTAAGCTTGCTGAAATCTTCTTATTGATGTGACTCAAGGGGTGCTGACGAGATGGCACAGTAGTGAATATTTATTATTCTTAGAGGGGACATGGTTTCAATTTTCAATACCCACAAAAGGGCTAACAAATATGATTAACTTTCTTTCTAATTGTGAAACCATCCTCTGCATTCTGCAGGCAGCAGGCATGCACCAATAGTCTTTTTTTAAATTGGATATTTTCTTTATTTACATTTCAAATGTTACCCACTTTCCTGGTTTACCCTGCAAAAACCCCTTATCTCATCTCCCCTCACCCTGCTTCTATGAGGGTGCTCCCCAACCCTCACCCACTCTCACCTCCCTGCCCTGGCATTCCCCTATGCTACGCTATGCTATGAGGACTATACTGTTGTTGAACTCACAGAGACCAGCGTTGCCTCTATTTCCTTAGTGCTGGGGCTAAAAGAGTGTGCCACCCACATACCCAGCCTTCAACTTTTCATCTCAGTTGTTTAATTATTTTCAGCATTGTGTACAATACCTTTTTGGTGACACTGTTGCTTTCTAACCATGGAAATGCCATAATGACACTCCTGTTGGTTTTATTTTTTAAAATATTAACATGTTTATTAGTACAAAGCTCAAGTTCAAGTGGATCAAGGACTTCAATATAAAACCAGATATACTGAATCTAATAGAAGAGAAAGTGGGATGAACCTTGAGCTCCTTGGCACAGGAGGAAATTTCCTAAACAGAACTCCAATGGTTCACACTCTAAGATCAAGAAGTAATAAACGGGACCTCATGAAACTAGAATGCTTCTGTAAGGCAAAGGACTTAGTCAATAGGATAAATCAGCAACCTACAGATTGGGAGAAAAATCTTCACTAACTGAGCATCTGATAGAGGGTTAACATCTAAAATATATAAAGAACTCAAGAAGCTAAACAGCAAGAGACCCAACAACCGAATTAAATATGGGGTATAGAATTAAACAGAGAGTTCACAACACAGGAATCTCAAGTGGCTAAAAAGCACCTAAAGAAATGTTCAAAGTCCTTAGTGATCAGGTAAATGCAAATTAAAATGACCCCAAGATTCCACCTTACACCAATCAGAATGGCTAAAATCAAAACTTCAGGTGACAGCACATTTTGGCAAGGAAGTAGAGAAAGAGGAACACTCCTCCATTGCTCCTCCATTGGGATTGCAAACTGGTACAACCACTCTGGAAATCAATCTAGAGGTTCCTCAGCAAATTAGAAATAGACTTACCTGAAGAACAAGCAATACCACTCTTGGGAATATACCCAAAAGCTGCCCCACCATGCCACAGGGGTATGTGTTCCAATATGTTCATAGCAACCTGGTTTGTGATAGCTAGAAGCTGGAAACAACCCACATGTCTCATGACAGAAAAATGGATACAGAAAATCTAGTTCATTTACACAATGGAATTGTACTCAGCTATTAAGAACGAGGACATCCTGAGCTTGCAACCAAATGGATGGAACTAGAAAATATCACCCTGAGTGAGATAACTCAGACCTAAAAGGAAATGCATAGTATGTACTCACTAATAATTGGATATTAGCCAAAAATTGTACATAATACCCAAGATATAGTCCACAAAACTCAAAAAGGTTAATAAGCCATAGGGCCCAAGTGAGGATACCTCAGTCCCACCTGGCAGGGAGAAGAAAGCAATCACAAGGGAGAAAGGAGGAACTTATAATGGAAACAGGCAACCATAGGAGGTAGGAGGCTGGGGAAGGGGGACCCTCCAGAATGTACCAGAGACCTGGGAGTAAGAGACTCTCAGGACTCAAAGGGAAGGACCTTAGATGAAATGCCCTACAGTGAGGATAGGGAACTTGTAGAGCCCACCTCCAGCAGAAAGACAGGGGCATCAGAAGATGGGGTTGCTATCCCACAGTCAAAATTCTGATTCATAATTTTTCCTGTCTGAAAGAACTGTAGGGACAAAAATGGAGGAATAGTAAGTCCAGCAATAGGCCCAATGCTGGGTCCAACTCACTTGCTGAAGCTATTGGAGCACTCACTAAAAAAGACCTATCATGACTTCCCCCCCAAAAGACCCAACAAGCAGCTGGAAGAGTCAGATGCAGATATTTACACCCAACCAATTGACAGAAGCTCTTGGCCAGTGTGGATGAATTAGGAAAAAGCTGGAAGAAGGTGAGGAAGAGGTCAACCCTGTAGGAGGACCAGCAGTCTTAATTAACCTGGATCCCCGAGATCTCTCAGACACTGGAACATCAAACAGGCAGCATAAACATGTGGATATGAGGCCCCCAACACACATACAGCAGAGAACTGCCAGGTCTGGGATCAGTCAGAGAAGATGCACCTAACCTTCAAGAGAAGAGAGGCCACAGGGAGTAGAGAGGGGTGGGGTGGGTGGTCAGGGGTTAGGAACATCCTCATTGAGACAGGGAACTAGAAAGGAGGTATGAGATGGGGAATATTCAGAGGTTGGCCCAGGAGGGGAATAAAATCTGGATTGTAAAAAAAAAAAAAAAAAAAAGATTAAATAAATTTTTTTTAAAAATATGCTTAGAGCTAACATGAAAAGTTCTCACTATCTGCCCAAACTACTCAAAAAAGAAAAAGGAGAGTGTTTGTACCCAGCACTCACCATGATAAAACAGAATAAGCAGTGATGTCTGACAGGAGCCAAAGCCAAGTTTCTGTCAAGCATTATGTTTTCAGTATAGGGTTCAGATCTTAGTGTAGCATGAATTCCTTCCTATGATCTTTATGTGTGTGGTATAAAAGCATAGCTATGAGAAGAATAGTGTTTGTTCATTTACAGGCTGGAGAAATTGACCTTGAATAAAGTAAGGCATCTCTATTAAAGTAAACACTTGGTTAATTGCATAGTACAAGATTAGATACACAGCAGGTATTTAATCAATACTTCTTGAATTAAACTGAATGTTTCATATGGCATACATATGACTCTTCAATCCATCTTCTAATTGTTCTCTCCATCTCATGTCTTTAGCTGAGTCTGATTTCAGAATTTTAATTTGTCTCTGCTATTGGTAAATTAGCAGATATCATACCTTACATGATTAATAACTCGGATACAAAAGGACTACACTAAGGTTTGCTACACTGTCATTGATTTAATTTTGGAATTGCTGGGACCAGAATCCTGTGCCTCATATAAGCTAGCAAATACTTTAAACTACCAGTAAGCTTCATTTCTAATTTAAATCCCTCTCTCCTGTGTATGATAACTGTTCAAGTTAGAACTTACAGCAGGATGTGTGGATAAGTGATGATAAATGTAGACACCTTTCATTTTCTCCATGATCCTCCCAACAATGGAAGAAAATCACACTAATAGTTGTAAGACACTACAATTTTTACTGGTGAAATGAAAAAGATCCTCAAAAGACATGCAGATGATAAAAGTTAACAGTGTAGTTGAAGCGAATCTCAATGCAGACCTAGACAACAAACATTTAGTGGGTTCTTGATAGATAATGAAAGTAAGAAAAATCAATCTAGTAAAAACTTGTCAGAAAGGGAAATTTTGGGTCTTTGAACATCAAAACCAACCCATTGAATTGCAAATTGTACATCAGCCAAATCATACAAGTTTGTATGTTTACTTGGGCAACACTGAGAAGAGTTGAAGATGTAAAGCAGCCGCTGGCTGGCTTCCATTATGTCAGATACAGAAACCAGAATGACTGTAACAGAATGCTTTTGTTTTAAGTGGGAATGTAATACAACAGGATTTACATTTAGAAAGATATATTTGGTAGCAACAGATACTAGAAAGAAATGAAGAAATAGCAAAGAGAGGGATTATTGAGGAATCTTTTGAATTAAAAGGAAAGGACATTGTAGACCTGGCTACAATGGTGAGCATGAGGAGAGGCAGAGGATTAACACACATTCTAATGGATCTTGAGAAGAGGCTTGATCCAGAACCTAAGGTGTATGTATTCATTAATGTACTACAGCAGACTCCTACCAGCCCTGGCTTTCTCATACTCCCTGTAGATAGCTAAAAGTTCTATTTCTTTGGGTTTAAAGGTCAAGCTCTAAAAGAATGGTTTTTTCTCCAGAGCTGGCTATGGACATGGCTCCTGGCTCATAGCTTCCTCTGGCACCTCTCAACCTTTTCGTGTTTATCATTTGGATTATTTATCTTTACTGAGTAAACATGACGGTATGTTTCCACAACCCAACTATGAGAATGGATGTTTTTATTTTTCCCACTGTCACTTTGCAATATCAGATGATATTTCTAGGAAGAACAAAAAGAAAAAGACAGAAAGGAACAACAAATGACATTGAGGAAGAAAAAGAAGAGGTGAAGGTTTCATTCTTCACACATTTTTACAAGTAACTACTTAAAGGAACAAAGAAGGTGTTGGGAGCATTAGCACCTTGCTGCCACTCACTAGCTATCTGTATGCCTTGTGTCCATGATAGAGTTATACCTTCTTTGTAACGCCAGCTAGCAAGAAATATGTGTAAAACTATACTACAGGCCAATACCTTTTTAGAAACTTTTAATAACATGTAGTGCCTGAGCCTGTACTCATGAACTTGTCAGGTAATCCTCTATAAAATACAAAATAAACTTATTTTCCTCTCATAGCTCTCAATTCTCCACCATTCAAAGCTCAAACTGAATGAAGTTATCTGTATTCTTGGAATTAAGTCACTTGCTTTTCCCATAGATATTTTGATTCACTCAGAATCATAATTTCTTATATTCTCTCTCAGCCTCAGTTCCTCAGTTCTGGACTAGGACTTTACTCCCCTGTTTCAATTTCATAATAATACCATGTTCTCTCTCTTACTCTCACTCTTTCTTGTTCTCTCACTCTTTCGCTCTCTTGCTCTTTGGGATCTGTTCATAAAATCTTTGCTCTTGGACCACCTTCCATTACCGTTTAACTTTTAAGTACTTATTAGAGAAACTGGTGCAGCTGGTACTTCTCTGGGGGAACCAGGCCTTTCCTGAGCATGCTTCCCCATTATTATTAGATCAACACAGACTTTCCTTACAAGTATTCATCACATAGTATCTGATGGTAAGTTCTGAGACCCTACATACCACTTTTTTTTTCTAAGGGTTATGTGCTGGCATAGCTTCTAGACTCTTCCTAGCCTTGCCCACTGAAAAGAACTCCTTCAAGTACTTACCTCTCAGTTAAGAGTAGACTCTGTTTTCCACTTTAAAGTTTTTATTTAAGGATGAGGAATATGTAATCCTCAGCAAGAAAATTAGATACTAACAAGTTAGTGAAAGAATTCAGCCTATAATCCTAGCTTTTCTGAGTTCTAATTTAGTCCTTTCCTCAATAGCTTCTTCTGGTGGGGATAGACAGATTAAACAGATTGCACCAGAGAGGGAAAATGCCTACTTATTAATTTCTTCAAGTAGTGACAAATTCCTTTAATGGAACTTATACAGGCATTGTTTGTCTTCCTTACTGGGTTCCACATTTAGTAAACCAAACCACATTAGTCAAGTATAACAGAAAGACCCTCTAAAAAGACTCAAAGTTTATAAATTAGTCATATTCAGCACACATTGACATGTTCCTGGGATTACATATACCAAGAACAGAGGATCCTAAATTTAGGTATCATTAATAACCAGAATTGAATTTTACAAAGCAAACTATAAATTGAAAGATATTCATATTTTTGGATCTTAAAATTGCTTTGGAATGTGTATAGACTTCTCTTGACTTTATATGTATATAAAAGGTGAGAGGTGCAGTTTGAGTATATTTTAGATTCCACCAATTTTGGCAACACAGTATGCTTTATAGGGAAGAAGCTACTGTTCTACCTCAAATTTGCTATGTAGCACTTACCATTTGTAAAATAGAAATGAGTTGTCCTATTTACCACTAGTGTTCTATGATCAATCAGTTTGTATCAGCTTCACTCAGTCTTGGAAATTCAGTTGAGTTCAGTTAGTTTCCTAAACACACACAGTATGGAAACCATAGTAGGAGGGGCTTTGAAGAAAAGCAAAACAGATATCCTGTTTCTAGGGTGTCCAATGGTCTAAAAAACAAGGCTGACATACAAATAGCCAAACTGAAGAAGGGTGAGAAAGGTAAGAGGAAATGCACACAAGCCACAACAAGAGATAAAAAGATATTAAGGAACTGCAATAACACAGCTGTATATTGGGCTGTACTCTGCTGATAAACATGAAGATACCTAAGAAAAATGTTTTAGACATCTGTGAATAATATCAAAATTGATACACTGAAACTCTGATATGCACCCAGGTCATAGATGTGTTGCAAAAACATTCTACAGAATACAGACTCATGCAGTATCCACAGTCATAATGGACAGGGCTTAATTTTTTTATGGAAAATAGATATTATCTATGTATACATAGTTCTTAAGTAAAGAAGGAAGAAATGATATTTTTAAATTTATTTTATTAATTTAGAATAATCATAAACTTATTTTAAACTTGTGAAAAATATAGTATGTGATTTAATATCTACACATAAGTGGAAAATTAGACAAAGAAAAATGGTATTCAACCAGGGCCCTGACTTCCAGTAATGACTTCTAGAAGAGAAAAGGTAGTTCCTTTTGTAGATAACAATGTAAAGAATGTTATTAAAAGGAAATAGCTATTTAAGGACACTACAAAATAAGAACCAGCAGGTTGGATGTGGACAAGAATTTATGCTTCAAAGATTGCAACTATCCTAAAAAGAGCAGAGGATCCTTTTGGTCTTGCCTAACTTCACAGGTTGCAAGAAATAGAATTTCCAAAATCTCTATAGCCTATTGACTATAGAGTCCTTTGTAGTCAGTGTTCTCTAGAGGATCAGAGCTGATGAAATCTATTCATCCATTCATCTGCCTATCTATCTATCTATCTATCTATCTATCATCTATCTATCTATCTATCTATCTATCATCTATCTATCTATATCTAATTTATATTTCTAAAAAGTGGATTTATTAGAATGGCTTACAGCTTGTCCAAAAATGGCTGTCTACTAAGAGAAGTTCCAAGAATACAGTTGTTCAATCCATAAGGCAGGTTTATCTCATCTTGGTTGACCTTTAGTATATACTGACATCTGAAAGAAGTAGACTCTGATGCCATTGAAGGAATAGACTTTCCAGTGAGAACAAGGGCAAACAAGCAAAGAGGGTTAGCTTTTTTCTTCCATGTCCTTTCTATAGGCTGCCAGCTAAAGATGTGGCCTAGATTAAAGTTAGATCAAAGTATTTAGATTAAGGGTGTATTTTGCCATCTCAAAAGTTCTGGAACAAATTAGGTCTTCCCTCTTTGAATAATTTAATTAATAAAAATCCCTCACAGGTGTAGCCAGCTGCTTGGGTTTTAGTTAATTCCAGATCTTTTTAAGTTGAAAACTACGAATGCCCATCTTATTCTGTAGCTGATGGTTTGCTGGCCACCACATTACAAATGATTAGAAGAGACATGGAGATCTCTCTGCATAAACTACAGTGCAACATAATACCTACACTAAATACCCATGACAACATAATATTGACTGTGATTATAAAGACAGTGCAGATTCCAGAATCAGTAACAGGCCATAGTTTAATTTTCAAATAACAAGTTTGAAACATGCAAAGACTTGCAAATATGATTTAAATGGAAAACAAAGGACAAACAAGTCCTGATATTAAAATTTGACATGAAGTGTTCATGTGTTGAGTCTTATAGACATACACAGTGAAGCAATTGTTTCAAAAAGTTAAAGAAAAACAAATTTAAAAAAAAATTAAAATAGGTGGTGCACTAGACACTTCTGTTGTGACAAAATAGCTGAGAAAAATCAACCTAAGGGAAGGAGAATTTATCTTGGCTCTGGGTTTGGAAGGTAGCAGTCATCCAGGTTTGGAAAGCATGGGAGAGTTTATAGTTGCTGAAGTATTGAGCTGAGCCTCCTCATATCTGTGGAGAGCAGGAAGCAGCAAGCAAGGCATGCTTAATGCTGTGTTTCCTACTTTTATTTAATCTCAAAGATACTTGTCCATGGTAAGTGTTTCATGTCCATTTAAATCTGGAAACAACATCCATAGCTATCCCCAAAGGTTATGTCCAACCAAGTTCATAAGGAATACCAATTTACACTGATGATATTATTAAACTCATACATAGAACATTTTAAACAAAAACAAAACCTAAGAAAAATTCTAATTAAGTGGAGTATAAAAAGTTAAATTAAAAAATATCACTCAATATCACTCAATAGATACAAAAACTAACAGAAATAACATGGCAGATTAAAGAAAACCTATGAATTCAAATGTTAATCAACTGAAATTTTGCAATGTAAATTATCAGCGAAGAGAAAGTTTGAAGAAAACTATGAAAAACCATAGTTCTATAGTCACTATTGGGTAGTTCTCTAATTTCCAATATAAGAACATAGTACAGAACAGTGAATTTCCTAATTTTTTTGTAACATCTAGATTTACAGAAGCTTAATAAGTTGAAAATATTTACAAATAAATGATCATACACACAGAAAAATCATGATAACTCCCGTGTGTGTGTGTGTGTGTGTGTGTGTGCGTGTGCACATCCATGCTTTTGTGTGTGCAATAGAAAAAAGTTCTAAGAAATACAATAAATGCAATACATTACATACAGGGATACAATGATGTAATTAATGGTTGAATTATAAAAACTATGAATGGCAGAAGACAATGAATGGAATATTCAAAATGCTAGCAAACATAATGATATTAGCACAATTTCTGAAGAAGAAAAACTGAACAAATTTACTGCTATCAAACAAAAATAAAATATAAGCTAAAGGTAATATTTTAGGAAGAAAAATATTTCTGTCTGATAAAGACTGTTTTGTCTCATATTTAGAAAGAACATCACAAATAGTACACATACAAATCAAATAAAAAGAAAACAGAAAGAAAACTTATTAAATATTTTATCCACTTTCATGTTACTTTCAGTAGTCTAAGTGACCACTTTGGGTTTCTGTTACAGAAATTTATTGAGGGGAGTATCTGCAAAGAATAAGTGTGGATAGAATATGAGTAGGCAGGAAAATGTCAGGCAACAGAAAACGGTAAACATTGAGAATGGAAACAATAAAAACATGAGTAGAAAGTTTGCATATATTAGGCTTGTGTTATGATTTGAGTAGCTGTCATGAATTTCATTACAGAAAATGTTAAATAAATTTTAACATGGGATTATGCCACAATTTCCAATAATTTCTGAAATGTCTTTAAACAGTTTATGCTGTGTATTTATGCAAAGTGGCAGTCTCAGCATTAATTTTATACAATCAAAATATTGATCAGCTCTGTAAAAACATTGAAAATGGTCCACATTCTATAATGTCAAAGATTCAGTTAAGATTTAATTCCTTATATAACAACAAATAAGCACATGCACGAAATTAATATGCAAATTTTATTTGTCTTTAATAAATAGTGAAGTTACACATATCCCAAAGTATTGTTCTGAAATATGTTTATCACTTATTAAAGAGAAAATGGATAAAGTAGAAAATGCTGAGATCATAGTTTAAGAAGTTAGTGGAGTAATGAAGAAGCAGAAATGAAGGGTCCAGGAAGGCTTAACCAATGTGAAGTGAATATGATGTAGTTACTTCAAAACCTATCATCTTTCAAATCAAGTAAATATATATTAGATATGTAAGTTAATATGTATCATATATATGAGATACTGCAGCATTATGATATGAAAGACTGGAGAATAATTCTGAGAGCTAAGGTTTAGGGAGGAAGAGGATGGTGGTGGCATAAAGAGAAGATAAAGTATAAGCAAAACTAAGAATATATGGTGAATTTTTTAAAAATTTATTTATTTAATGTATATGAGTACACTGTCGCTATCTTCCAACACACCAGAAGAAGGCATCAGATCCCATTACAGATGGTTGTGAGCCAGAATGTGGTTGCTGGGAATTGAACTCAGGACCTCTGGAAGAGCAGTCAGTGCTCTTAACCACAGAGCCATCTGTCCAGCCCTATATGGTGAATTTTTTAATACCACACGTTATAAGCCAAAAATTTTTAAGTGGTGTTTACGTAGAGGTACCACATACTAGTTAACAGTGCTGATTCCAGAAAAGATAGGTTATTAAAGGTCAGTCTCATTATTGGGTACACAACACTTCCTTATGAATTGCTGTTCAAAGAGCCTCTCAGTCACCCAAATTAATAGAAGATTTTGACATTGTTCTTGGTTGCTCAGATTATATAAATATGCCCCAGCATAGAGAGATACTAGAGGGGTGAGGTGGGAGTGGGTGGGTTGGTCAGCAGGCCCCCTCCTTGAGGCAAAGCAGAGGGGAGATGGCATGGGAAGTTTGTGGA
Organism: Rhynchomys soricoides; assembly: GCA_019843965.1. Classification (NCBI taxonomy): domain Eukaryota; kingdom Metazoa; phylum Chordata; class Mammalia; order Rodentia; family Muridae; genus Rhynchomys; species Rhynchomys soricoides. The sequence goes on from JADRCH010000117.1 coordinate 2,673,886, forward strand.
GGGGAGACTTGGAAGAGGACAACATTTGAAATATAAATAAATAAAGTAACCAATTAATAATAAGAAGAAGAAAATAAAAAAGAAAACATACACATGTTGAATATTTGTTCCAATGAAAATACATAGATAGAAGAGATACTTAACTTTTACAATTTCATTGCTAAACTATGATTAAGAATAACAAAATGGGATTGGGGATATAACTCAGTGAGCAAAGACTCTGTCTGCGGAGTGCAAAGCTCTGGATTCAATCTCTAATGCTCCAAAAAGTTACTTATCTTCTACTTGTTCACAGACACCAGCTTGCTACCTTCCAAATGATTTAGAGTTTTTAATAAGTATAATAGAGGAAAATATAAATGTCTTCATCAACAAAGGTTAAATTGCTGAAGACATCACAGCTTTTAATTGCACATCATAACAAAATGTGTTAACAGGAAACTATCTTCCTTCCACCTATTTATCATGGTGCTAGTACAGACTGTGTAGGCTGCAGAGGTGGAAAGCTATCATTGACTTACTCAGTATGCAACTTTACAATGCTGAGTGTCAGACAAATGGTAGCCTTTATTGCCATAGTGGTAAAGCTATTTGTAGACAACCAACTTCTCTTTTTATTGGAGGAACTAATGCTTGGTACTGAAAATGTGATCAAACACCAAGGCTTAAAAACTCCCAGGGGGAGAACTTTTGATGTTGTTCATACCACAAATTTGTGCAGTGTTCAACTTTGGTCAGAGAAGGCTTTGATTATACTAGGAAATGGCTAATTCAGCAACATGTTCACTATTCTAAGTAATGTGAATAACTGATTGCTTAGCCTTAAGTAGGACATCTATGTCTCTAGAACTCCAAAATTTATGGAATGCCAGAGAAGAGTGGATTGAAAGAATGAGAGAGCTAGTCTATAGGGAGAAGAACTGTAAAATGCTCTTCTCTCAGTGTGTCATGGCTGTTTCATCCATGAATATATAGAATAAAATCTGCTCAAGGTCAAGCTAGTGAAAAATCCAGCATGGTAATGTCTAGCTTCTGCAGAAGAAAATAGTATGACAATTGATAACCCTGTTCTAGTGGTTGACCATCTCCCCTATGCATTTGGGAAGCCCTAATTAGACTTGTAAATTAAAAAAACTAAATAATTTTTAAAAATATGACACTGTCAATATAACAAAACAGCAACCAACAGATTGGGAAAAGATCTTTACCAATCCTATATTGGATAGAGGGCTAATATCCAATGTATACAAAGAGCTCAAGAAGGTAGACATCAGAGAACCAAATAACCCTATTAAAAATTAGGGAACAGAGCTAAACAGAGAATTCTCAACTGAGAAAACTAGAAGGGCTGAGAAACACCTTAAAAAATGTTCAACATCCTTAGTCATCAGGGAAATGCAAATTAAAACAACCATGAAATTCCACCTCACCCCAGTCAGAATGGCTAAGATTAAAAACTCAGGTGACAGCAAATGATGGCAAGAATGTGGTGAAAGAGAAACACTCCTCAATTGCTAGTGGGATTGCAAGCTGGTACAACCCCTCTGGAAATCAGTTTGGTGGACCCTTAGAAAATTAGACATAGTACCATCTGAGGACCCACCTATACCACTCCTGGGCATATACCCAGAAGATGCTCCAACATGTAATAAGGACACATGTTCCACTATGTTCATAGCAACCATATTTATAATAGCTAGAAACTGGAAACAACCCAGATGTCCCTCAACAGAGGAATGGATAAAGAAAATGTGGTACATTTACACAATGGAATACTACTCAGCTATTAAAAACAATGACTTCATGAAATTCGCAGGTAAATGGATGGAACTTGCAAATATCATCCTGAGTGAGGTAACTCAGTCACAGAAGAAAAAACATGGTATGTACTCACTGATAAGTGAATATTAGCCCGAAAGTTTGGAATACCCAAGATTCAATTCACAGGCCATATGAAGCCTAAGAAGAAAGAAGACCAAAATATGGGTGCTTCAGTGTTTCTTAGGAGAGTGAATGAAATACTCACAAGAGGAAATATTGAGGGAAATTGTGGAGCAGAAACTCAAGGAAAGGCCATACAGAGATTGCCACACCTGGGGATATATCCCATATATAGCCACCAAACCAGGACTTTCTTGTGTATGCTTGGAAGTGCTTATGAGGGTATTCTGCCACCTATGCACCCACTCCTGTCTTCCATCCTTGGCATTCCCCTATACTGGAGCATCTAACATCCTCAGACCCAAGGGCCTCTCCTCCCACAGGTGGCCAACAAGGCCCTCCTCTGCCTCATATGTGGCCAGCACCATGAGTCCTTCCATGTGTATTCTTTGGTTGGTGGTCAAGTCTCCCGGAACACGGGGGATGGGGGGGTCAGACCAGTTGACACTGTTGCTCCCTCCATGGGACTGCAAACTCCCTCACCTCCTTCAGCCCTTCTCCAACTCCTCCATCTGGGACCCCACACTCAGTCCATAGGTTGCTGTGAATTGAATCTTGGGTATTCCAAACTTTTGGGCTAATATCCATTTATTAGTGAGTACAAACCATGTTCGTTCTTTTGTGACTGCGTTACCTCACTCAGGATGATATTTTCAAGTTCCATCCATTTGCCTGTAAATTTCATGAAGTCATTGTTTTTAATAGATCAGTAGTATTCCTTCATCTTCATCATCAGGGAAATGCAAATTAAAATAGCCCTGAGGTTCCACCTCATACCAGTCAGAATGGCTAAGATCAAAAACACAGGTGACAGCAGATGCTGGCGAGGATGTGGAGAAAGAGGAACATTCCTCCATTGCTGGTGGGATTGCAAGCTGGTACAACCACTCTGGAAATCTGTTTGGCAGACCCTCAGAAAAATGGACACAATACTACCTGATGACCCAGTTATACCACTCCTGGGCATATACCTAAAACAATTCTTAGCAAAAGAAGAACTTCTGGGGAAATCACCTTCCCAGACCTTAAGCTATACTACAGAGCAATAGTGATAAAAACTACATGGTGTTGGTACAGAGATAGACACAACAATCAATGGAATAGAAATAAAACCACATACTTACGGACATTTGGTCTTTGACAAAGAAGCCAAAAATATACAATGGAAGAAAGAAACCATCTTCAGTAAATGGTGCTGGTACACCTGACAGTCTGTATTTAGAAAAATGTAAATAGATCTGCAATTGTCACCCTATAAAGAGCTCAAGTCCAAGTGGATCAAGGACTTCAATATAAAACCAGACACACTGAATCTATAAGAAAAGAAATTCAGGAAGAGCTTTGAACTCATTGACACAGTGGAAAATTTCATAAACAGAACTCTGATGGCTCAGGCTCTAATATCAAGAATAGATAAATGGGACCTCATAAAACTGGAAAGCTTCTGTAAGGCAAAGGACATAGTTAGTAGAACAAATCAGTAACCTACAGATTGTGGAAAATAATTTTCACTAAGTGCTTATCTGATAGAGGGCTAATATAGAAAATATACAGAGAACTCAAGAAGCTAAACAGCAAGAAAACAAACAACCCAACAAAAAGTGAGGTATAGAACTAAACAGAGAATTCACAACAGATGAATCTCAAATGGCTGAGAAGCACTTAAAGAAATGTTCAAAGTCCTTAGAGATCAAGGAAATGAAAATCAAAAATGACCCTGAGATTCCATCTTACACCAATCAGAATGGCTAAGGTCAAAATCTCATGTGACCGCACATGTTGGTGAGGATGTGGAGAAAGAGAAACACTGCTTCATTGCTTGTGGGATTGCAAACTTGTACAAACACTCTGGAAATCAATCTGGAGGTTCCTCAGAAAATTGGAAATAGATCTACCGGAAGACCCACCTATACCTCTCTTGAGCATATACTCAAAAGATTTCCCACCATGCCACTGGGGCACATGTTCCACTATGTTCACAGTAGCCTTGTTAGTGATAGCCAGAAGCTGAAAACAACTCAGATTTCCCACAACAGAAGAATGGATACAGAAAATGTGGTTCATTTGTACAATGGAATACAACTTAGCTATTAAGAATGAGAACATCATGAGTTTTGCAGGCAAATGGATGAAACTAGAAAATATCATCATCAGTGAGGTAATTCAGACCTCAAAAGACATGCATGATATGTACTCACTAATAAGTGGATATTGGCCAAAAAATTACAGAATGCCCAGGATACAATCCACAGAACTCATGAAGTTAAACAAGCCAAATGGTCCAAGTGAGGATGACTCAATCCCACTTAGGATGGAGAAGAAAGCAATCATGAGGTGGGGAGAGAGGGAAGGTGGAAGGGACTCAGGTTGGAAAGGGGACAAGGAATGGAAAATGGGAACATGATCAGTTATTGGGGGGACAGGAATGAAGCCCAGAGGTCCAGGAGAAACCCTGGGGGTGGGGGTGGGGAAGATTGTTCCTAGAAAAGAATAAAAGTAAAGTTGTTATCCTCCTCCTCTTTTGATATTGATGACGATGATGATGAAGATGATCATCATCATCATCATCTTCATCACAGAAGAATTCAAACTGGTTTGCCACACATAATGTTAATATTAAAGTATCAAGACTTTTCTTCCCTAAGGCTAGCTGATCATACACTTCTTATCCTCCTGCCTCTACCTCAAACACGCTGGCATTAAGGATGTTCTTCATCACACTTGTTTCATGTGACACTCATAATAAAACAAAGTGCTTTGAGGATGCTATGACAGTGCTTTACCAACTGAGCTTCAAGCCCAACCTAATGGCCAGATTGTATACAAACTTTTAATATTTGTGCACAAATTCATTTGATGAAGTTTTCAAGAACTCCACACCCTGTGCATTCTTCAACTAGCTCCCCAGTTCTTTCCAATGTTCATGATCAAGCAATTTCAATTCATTATGGAAACTGAGTCATCCTTATTTGTTACATGGGCTCTCTTTCAATTGCCTGAGGAATGTTTGAGAGATGTCAAGGAAGTGAAAAGAAGCCTTTCCATATTACATTAATAGAAATCTTATGCAATAAAGCAAACTAAATGAAATGTATGAAAAACGTTATCTTTAAAAGAGAAGTAAGACATATACTTTATTTTTGCAGATAATCAATAGGATTTTATTTATATATACTTTTAAATATGTAGTTCTAGTATACATACTAAAATTTGGATAGTTTCACTATATTGTGAAAATATAATGAAAAAATAGCACAATATAATGTAAAATTTTAAGATATTATATTATTAACATTATAACATATTAAGTATTTGAAACTAAATTTAACAAATATATAATGCTTTCAGATAAAAGACTTAAAGACTACATATTAAACATGTATAAGAAATAAAGACAGCTGAAAAGATGGCTCAGAAGTTAGAGCATTTGCTGCTTTTGCAGAGGACATAGGTTCAACTTCTAGGACCCACAATGGAAGTATCATCAATATGGAGTATGCATATTACTCCAGTTCCAGGGGAAATGATGCTTTCCTGCCCTCTGTAGGTAACATTACACATATGGTACACATACAGACAAGCCCGCACCCATACATACATATACATCATATATATACACTCATACACATACTCATACATATACAAGCAACATAAAATGTGAAAGAAAATAAAGATGTATTATTTCATGAACTAAATTTTATTCTTATATTTATCATCAGGTTTGTGGTAATTTCAATGTATATTCTAGCAATCATTTTGTATTGAATTTGCTTAGTGTGTGTGTGAGTTTTGTATACAAATGTGTATAATTAGGAATCACACTCAGCACCTAGTGTATAATAGGGAAGCTCTCTGTTACTGTACTATAATCCTTTTCTATAGTCATTTAAAAAATCAAAATGGATAAGAAGATTCTTAAGTTTATGTGGAAATAAAAAGAACCTATAATAGAATAATTTTGAAAGTGAAGAACAAAGTTGTCAATTACTGTGCTTAATTTCAAGGCTTAACTACATAGATATAAGCAATCAAACGTGTGTCATTGACGGAAAACTGAACTACAAGCCAATGAAAGAAAAGTAAGTTAAGAAATAGTTCTAAATCTTTTGTGATGACACATGTCTTTAATTCCAGGATTATAGGACAGAGGCAGGCAGATCTCTGTGAGTTCAAGGCCAGATTAGTCTATATTGTAAGTTCTGGGTTAGCCAGGGCTATGTAGTGAGGCACTCTCTGGAAAAAAAAATTAGTTTTACATGTTTATGCTTAACTTTTCTTAAAGAATATAAGAAACATAATTCAATAAAAAAGTTTTTTTCAATAAATTATGCTCAAACAGTTGTACACCTCTGTGGAAAGATAAACAGGCTGAGAAAGAAATATGTGAAATGACGCCCTTCACAATAGTCACAAATAATATAAAATACCTTGGTGTGACTCTAACCAAGCAAGTGAAAAATCTGTACACTAAGAACTTCAAATCTCTGAAAAAAAAGAAATCGAAGATCTCAGAAGATAGAAAGATCTCACATGCACATGGATTGGCAGAATTAATATGGTAAAAATGGCCATCTTACAGAAAGCAATCTACAGATTCAATGCAATCCCCATTAAAATTCCAAATTAATTCTTCAAAGAGTTAGAAAAAGCAATTTGCAAATTTATTTGGACAAAAACCCCAGGATAGCAAAAACTATTCTCAACAGTAAAAGAACTTCTGGGGAAATCACCATCCCTGACCTCAAACTATATTACAGAGCAATAATGATAAGAACTGCATATTACTGGTACAGAGACAGGCAGGTAGATCAATGGAATAGAACTGATGCCCGAGAAATGAACCCAAACACCTATGGTTACTTGATCTTTGACAAAGGAGCTAAAACCATCCAGTGGAATAAAGACAGCATTTTTAACAAATGGTGCTGGTTCAACTGGCAGTCAGCATGTAGTAGAATGCACATCGATCCATTATTATCTCATTGTTCAACGCTCTCAACCAAGTGGATCAAGGACCTCCACATAAAACTAGATATACTGAAACTGATAGAAGAGAAAGTGGTGTAGAGCCTCAAAACATGATCACAGGAGAAAATTTCATGAACAGAACACTAATGGCTTACACTCTAAGATCAGCAATAGACAAATGGGACCTCAGAAAATTACAAAGCTTCAGTAAGGCAAAAGACACTGTTAACAGGACAAAACATCAACCTACAGATTGGGAAAAGATCTTTACCAATCCTACATCCAATAGCAGGCTATTATCTAATATATACAAAGAACTCAAGAAGTTAGACTCCAGAGAAACAGTAGCCCTCTTCAAATGGGGTACAGAGCTAAATAAAGAATTCTCAATTGAGGAATCTCAAATGGCTGAGAAGCACTCAAAGAAATGTTCAACATCCTTAGTCATCAAAGAAATGAAAATCAAAACAATCCTCAGATTCCACCTCACACCAGTCAGAATTTTAAAATCAAAAATTTAGGTGTTGGTGAGGATTTGGAAAAAGAGGAAAACTCCTCCATTATTGGTGGGATTGAAAGCTGGTACAATCTCTCTGTAAACCAGTCTAGCAATTCCTCAGAAAACTGAACAGAGTACTACCTGAGGACACAGCTATACCACTCCTGGGCATATACTCAAAAGATGCTCCAACATAGAACAAAAACATATGATCCACTATATTCTTAGCAGTCTTATTAATAATACTCAGACCCTAGAAAGAACCCAGACGTCCTTCAGCAGAGGAATGGATACAGAAAATGTGATACATTTACACAGTGGAGTACTACTTAGCTATTAAAAACAATGACTTTATGAAATTCTTAGTCAAATGGATAGAACTAGAAATATATACTCAGTGAGATAACCAAGTCACAAAGAACATGCATGGTATGCACTCACGGAATAGTGGATATTAGCTCAAAAGCTTGGAATACACAAGATACAATTCACAGACCACAAGAATCTCAAGAAAAAGTAATACCAAAGTGTGGATGCTTCAGTCTTTCTTAGGAAGGAGACCAAAATACTCACAGGAGGAAATATGGAGAGAAATTGTGGAGCAGAGACTGAAAGAATGGCCATCCTGAGGTTTTCCAACCTGGGGATCCATCCCATATATAGACACCAAACCCAGACACTATTGTGCATGCCAAGAAATGCTTGCTGACAGGAGCTTACTGTAGCTGTCTCCTTGTGAGGCTCTGCCAGAACCTGACAATTACTGTGGTGGACGCTCGCAGAGAACCATTGGACTGAGCACGGGGTCCCCAATGGAGGAATTAGAGAAAGGAATGAAAGAGCTGAAGGAGTTTGCAACCCCATAGGAAGAGCAACAATATCAACCAACCAGACCCCCACCCCCACCCCAAAGCTCCCAGGGACTAAACCTCCAACCAAAGTATACACGTGGGGTGACCCATCGCTCCAGCTGAATATGGAGCAGAGGATGGCCTTGTTGGACATCAATGGGAGGAGAGGCCCTTGGTCCTGTGAATGCTTGATGCCCCAGTGTAGGGAAATTCCACAGTTAGGAGGTGGGAGTGGGTGAGTGGATGGGGGAGCACGTTCATAGATGCATGGGGAGGGAGGATGGGATAGAGGGGTTCTGGAGAGAAAACCAAGAGAGGGGATAACATTGGAAATGTAAATAAATGAAATATTCAATGAAAAAGAACACTATATCTGGTTCAGAAAGAAATTTTGAACACTGCATAAACTAGCTTGTCAGGTTTCAAATGATGTCTGATAACTAATTAAAGAGCTTTTACTGTGATAAAAAAAAAACTTAATCTCAAAAGTTGTTTTTATTTATAGAATAAGAAATATTATAAAATTCAGATGTAAGAATAAAACATCTTCACGTAGGATCAAGCCTGTTTGGTAGTGAATACAGAGAAAGTATTTAGATGAACTTGGTATATCAGTCTTGGTTTCAGGCTGACTTGGGTTTTAATCACAGTTCTTCTAGACCAACACTTCTCAACCTATAGGTCGTGACCCTCTGAAGGTTGAATTATTGACCCTTTCACAAGGGTCACATATCAGATATCATGCATATCAATAATTTACATTGTGATTCATAACAGTAGTAAAATTTCAGTTATAAAGTAACAACAAAAATAATTTTATGGTTGGGTGCCACAACATGAAGAACTGTATTATAGGGTCATGAATTATGAAATTGAGAGCCATTTCTCTATATAATAGGGAATGTCTCCCTCAGTTACTTTACTAAATGAAAACAATTCTATAATAATTGTGTCTTCTTCATACATATATTTGGAAGAATAAATGACACACTTTTATAAGAATATTAAACACTCTATATTGAAACATATATAAATTGGCTATAATGAATAAATGGCACTATTAAAGTTTTAATAGTGTGAATAAGAAAAATATTGATATGAACTCACTTTTTAATAGTGATCAAAGAAAAGCCTGATTTGTTACTTTAAATCTTCATAAACTGATTTTAGGAGATTACCAATCAATTACATCACTAGTAGCATTTCAAATAAAGGGTGTTTAGATATACTGTTTTCATAAATCATTTTCAGATCCAAGGGCAAACATGCAAGAAGAGATAATATTTTGGAGTAGTATATTGGAAAAAGAATGATATTAAAGTATCTCTTATTTGAAAAAATCATTTAAATCAGTAATATGATTCATAAATAATAAAAATTAAAAGAATTCAGTCATAGAAGTCAGAGAAGAAATATGTATATATATTCAAATTTCTGTATACAGCAATACCTATAGGCTGACTATTCAAATAAAATTATTTTATATTATAAACAGAAATAAAACTAGGTCATAGGATAGACTTATTAAATAACCTAACAAATACCGTCTATTTAACTTTGTCAGAAATTAAGAGCCTTGTAGTAGGGATTTTTCTAGAAGAAAATTTGGAAATATTCATTGGAAGTTATAAATAGGTAAACCCTCATTGATCCAGAAATTACTTCTGTCAAGATTTATCAGAGAGAAGTATCCATGATCACACCTGAGGGTTTGGCTTTAAAGAGAATAATTGCCTTCCCATTTATAATGTGAAATTTTGGGTATAATTGTATTCCAAATAATAGGAAATTGTTCCATTCGTCTAAGAAAAATGCTTTTTAACATTGACTATATTATTAAGAAATAATTTTAAAGACACAAGATAACTTTTACAATGTGCCCTTCCATTTCAAAAATTCCCATTACATAACAATACTAATAGTAGTATTATACTTTTTGAAAAATAAACAGATATATTCAGAGAAAAGACTAGTGCTAGAGTCTGCCAAATGTTAATAAAAGTTGCGAGTGAGTGACAAAACTATGGATGATTTAATTTTTTTCATTCTGCTTATCTATATTTGCTGAAGATTTTACAAGGTGAAGATATTACATTACAAGGAAAAGAAAGTTATAATATTTCTGTGCAATCCATGTAATGGTAGCTATACCCATTTGGATCATGAATAGTAAGAATGGAGTAATAAATATTCTCTGCAAAAGATAAAGTGTATCTTTTCAAATAAACCAGTTTAGTAGTTATAGAAGAAACAGTATACTGGAAACCTTTGTAGCAGGAATAGAAAACAGTATTTAACAAGGGCAAAGGTGCAGGCACCATTTTCCAGATAATAGACAGTAATTAAATATCTACAATGGCTACATAACTATCATTTAATAGTTGTGAGTTAAATATGAAGTTATTCAGATGACACTAGGTCATCCTGTGGCATCATTAAGGAACTCAGTTTTAATCCTTTAAAATGTAGAATTTTCAGGAAGAATGATCATCTTTCCATTGTAAAGAGGTTTGTTTTATAGCATATTTGGGGAAGAAAGTTATTGGTGTAATGTAAAGAGAATCAGATATTCAGGATCCTATTGCTGTGTGCATACCTAAGCAATGGCTTTCAGTAAGAGGGTCAAAGATCAATAAGAACAGAGCAAAAAACAAATCTAGGGAATAAGATTCAAGGAGGTTAGCAATTACTGTGACACAGAATAAGATAACCATCAAGGAATTTCCACAGTGATTCCAAAGGATTGTGTTTAAAGATATAAGAAGGAACACAATTTTTGCCTTGTTTCATCTAGTGACCAAACATCTATTATAATATTTACATGTATATACACAAAATCACAACCAAACTCTTAAATATATTAAAACATATTTCTAAATTTAAGCCAACCAGTCCCCCAAAATCAATTTTTTTAAAAAAGAGATGAAAGAATCCCTGTGATGAATTGTATGGGCTCAGGAACCCCAAAACCAAATTCTCAACACAAAAGGGACTTATTTACCTCAGAGGGATAAAGGTCAAGGAATCAGAAATAAAACTAGGAAATAGAGGTTGAAGGAGAAGAGAGAGGAAATAAGGGAGAGTGGGCCAGGTTATTTGTTCTGGGAGACAACAAAGGACCTCCACCCCCCTCTCTCTCCATATATATATATGTTAAAAACAGTAGGTTATAAATGGTGTCATCTAATAACTTAAAAAATAAGTAGACAAAAGATATGTAATGTAGAATTCTCAACAAATTAATACAAATGAGAAAAAATAGTTCAATAGTTATATCAACTAATTAAGGAAAATATACAATAAACACAATAGAAAATTGGTCAGTGTTATTTTGCTATGAGATAAAGGATTTGTTTTTTGTCCATCAGAACAATATAGGCAAATCTATGGTTTAGAACACTGATAAAGGGCAAACAGTCTTCTTCTACAGTGTTCTATAGATTATACCTTTTTTTTTTTTTTTTTTGGCCTGGAAAAATATATATCAGAGAATTCAAGCTTGTTTTCTGCTTTCTTTACTCTATTTGTAGTTAAAATTCTTTTCACGACTTGCTTCTTGCTAAGAGCACAGCTATAGCATTATATAAATGCTCACTGTAATCGTGACATTTTGTGTTTGTCTAGAAGAAATAGGTGTGGGCAGAAAGGCACCTTAGTAGAGCAGAATGTACAATTCTGCTAGGCATGAGAGCTTTTCTTGGTGCCCACATCACCCACTCATCACAGTTCTTATGTAGTTCACAATAAATAGGTGCTTGCCTCATTTTGTCCTCTATTTATACATGAATTGTGTTGGGGTTTTGATGGGAAGGCAGATGGATAAATTATGATAGTTGGTCGCATGGGTTGCTAGATAGATGTGAACTAGTAGAAATGATGAAATATAGATAGGTATATTAGAGAGAGTCTATAATAGAAAATGTGATTAGAGATAATATAAACAATGTCTTAATTTCATGTCCTGTTACTGTGATAAAATATCCCAACAGAAGCAGCTTAAAGGGTAAATGGTTTATTTGTCTCTCAATTCCAAGTTACAGACATCATTTCAGGGAAGTCAAGGTAGCAGGGATCTGTTGCCCTTCCTTATGTTATATCCATAGTCATGAGCAGAGAGCAATTGGTTAAAACATCGATGTTAATGATCACTTTGTTGTCTCTACTCATACAAGTCAGAATACTTTGCTTGGAGAATTGTGCCACCCACAATGGGGTAAGTCTTCCCATGTCAATTCATCTAATTGAGATAATCTCTATAAACATGCCCACAGGTCAATTTTCATCTAAATGTTTTCTCAATACAAGTCCCTTTACCTACTGCTTATAAACTGTATCAAGTTGATAATTGAAACTAACCATCATAGATACAGATAAATAGATTATGATTGATACATATGAAAAACTAATAATGAAATGACATATAGATAGATAGATATTGATGATAATGTACCATATATATATATATATATATATTGTTGCTTTAACAAATTCATGACAAGAAGAAACCCTATACTAACTTGGCTCCTGACAGGGCAGCAGGGAGGCAGAGCCATAGTGTAGCCCTAGGGAATTGCTCAGCTATACACTCTCAGGAAGAAGAGATAAAGAAGGAAGTTGAAGTATAGGAGAAAGGACTGATCTCTAGCCCCTCACTACTCAACCCCTTCCATAATATCTACCAACAGGGAATGAAGTTTTTAAGCACATGGACATGTGGGGAACATTTTATTTCCAAATCATAACATCTAGTTTACCAGATAGATGAATAGATGACCCAGTGAACTCATTCATTCAACAAATGTCCTATGACTTCCCTTCAGCCAAGAATGATCCAAACTCTTAACATAAGAGATTGTGTGCATTTTCCTGTGTCCCACAACAGTGACCACCACAGGCCATGGCCATTAGCAGGGTTAATGTATCTGGCTATCATTTACATGTGGCCTAGACTTTAGCTTTAAACATATATCTGCTAAATCTGTGACCCTGCACAAGTTGTTTTATCAGTGGAGTGTGTTTGTTTGTTTATTTGTTTGACTAGTTTTTATTTTGATGCCAATATTTAATGTGTTGAGAGAAGACAAGGGAAGGAGAAGAAGTAATATGGATAGTATCCATTTATAGGGTGAATACAAATGAAAGACAGAGTGCTCTATGGGATCCTGAGAGTTGTCTGGCCTACAGAAACTGTTAACTGAGTATATATGTCTGATAATATCAGTGAAGAAGGACTAGAGAACTGAAATGATTTTTATTCAGGGATTTAGTTAAATAACTGGTGATTAAGAGCATGGGCTAGGACATCTTCTAATTCAAAAGCCCTTTATTTTGCCAGTTTTATGAAGATATCATTAGCAGATTTAAATAAACAATTTTAAGTTTTACACAAAATACACAATCAATAAAACCAAAAATATAACTGGTAATATATTAACCTGAAATTATTTTAGGCCAAAAAGAATATTCAGTGAACTTAAAATTGAAATTTATAAAATAGGAGAAAATATTTATATACTATATATTTTATAAATTTCTAACAGCAAAAATAGACAGGTAAATTATACAAAATAAATTTGTGATGCTAAATATTCTTGGCATAACAACAATTTTACTTTAGTTATTAGAATTTTAACTTCTTTTACTATGTGGTAAAGAAAATTTGTCATGTATCTTATATGTATTCTCTTCTGGACAGTATCATGTACAGTTAAGCTTAAATCGTCTATATAATAGAGCCAACGATGCTTCTCAACTTTCCTAACACTGTAATCCTTTAATACATTTCCTCATGTTGTGGTTACCCCCCCATGCATAAAATTATTTTAGTTGCTACTTCATAACAGAAATTTTGCTATTATGAATCATAATGTAAATTTTGTATTTTCTGATAATCTTAGGCAACCTCTACAAAAAAGTCTTTGATTGCTAAAGGGGTCATGACCCACAGGTTGAGAACTTTCCAGCATCTAATCTTATTTGATCCAAAAATATTGATACCCAGAGAGGCCCAGTTAATTTTCCCTACCTTGCTGTAATTAATGGTGTAGGTCATAAATGGTAAGCTGGCTGGTTTTAGGATTGAGCTCCTAATCACCATATTATCTTGCCTCTGTATATGATTTATATACTGCAGTTACATAATACTATTTTAAAAATATGAAGAGTAATGGGCTAAGAAGCAGTAGAAACAAATGCTTGGCATGAATAAAGCACCAATATTATAACGATAACAACCATTTTGTGTGTCTATATAATAAGCAATAATCTAGATGCTTTATATACTTCATTCTATTAAGTCTTCTTCCTTCCCTTGCCAAGTGATTGTTACTACTCTAATTTTATGGATAAAGAAACTGGGAGGTTAATAATGTGTCAAATGTCTGATTAGTTAATAAGTAGAAGAGGCAGAATTCAGACCTGCCTACCTCTGAGGCCTGAGCTTTTTCCTATGTGTCACAGATCCTGTCTGAAGGTGAATGGCCAGAGGGTAAAATGACAGTCTCATAGTTCAGTGTGACACAATAGAAGAAATGGTACTCCATAAAAATTAGGCAAGCTGGCACCAAAAAGCCCACATGAGTTGATCACACCTGATTAGGCACACTGAGCATCACACTGTCTAGGCAGGCAGAACACTCCTAAGATCATCCCTGCCTGGTGCCACAGGGAAAATGTGGGCATAGCATTCCTGAGCTAACCCCAGACACCCAGAGGCCCCCCAGTACCACTAAGATGAACCATAAAGTGGTAGAGAGATTGAAGAGAAAGAAATCATAGATTGATGTGCACACAATGAAGGCAATCAGAACTGCAGAGTTGAGGGCAATGCGGAACAGTCTGATGCTTAGGGGCCAGCAATGCCACAAAAGGCCATGCTGAGGTTCTGGTCTGGGCTGCCACCTTGGGCTATGGTGATATCTGAGGACTCTGTAGAGATGCACCCACTCCTTGCCTGGGCATCATGGGAGAGCTGGCTCAAAAGTCATGAGAACAGAATGGGCCCCAACCCTTACCAGTTGTAGCACTTGGGAGAGCAAATACTGTATTTTGTCCAAGAAGCATAGTAGAGCTGGAAGCCCTTGTTTGGGGATTTGCAAGTGATCTAGCCTGAAGCTGTGAGAGCAAGACAGAGCTGACTCTGTATCTTTCCAGCTGTGGAGTTGGGTGAACTAGCCAAGACAGTAGTGGAGAGTTCCCCCTGGTGGTATGGATGAATAAAAGTTGGTGGAGAGAGAATATCTCGTGTATTGTATGGATGTATCACCTCCCAATTAAAAACCCTATGACCAATGACTTAGGCAGGAAATAGAGATGGGGCATCCAGGAGGAGAAAGATTTCTGGGAGAGAGAAGGCAGGTGTGTCCCCGAAAAGAGGTGATGTGATGGACAAAGGATACCTGAGCGCATGTTGTAGAACATAGGTTAAAATAATTGAGTTATTTTAGTTATGGTCTATTCAAAATAGAGCCTAGCTATATGGCCAAGGTATTTGTAAATGTATTTTGAGTTTAAGTATTATTTCTCGGAGCATAGAGGTGGGAGAACATACCAGGTTTAGTTAGAATAAAATGCAGCCTGATACTGGGTACCACCTATAAGCTTATGTTTTTCAAAACCTATTTAATAAGGGTACTTAAATGCTTTGACCTCCCTTCTAGCCCACCACCCACAAGAGGTAGTGGAAAGAAAAGGTTAATAGTGCAAAGGAGGATGTGGACCTGTTTAGAAATAGTTCTTTGGGGCAAATCAAATCTGAATTGTCAGGATATCCACAGTTCTGTTCACATGAATTAATAGCAGTAGCTTGATTCACCTGCAAGCACCATTCAACAATCATCAACAACAGTTCATTCCAGAAGAAACTGAGGCTCTACCAACTGGCCTGAATCTGGGGAAGTGACACACCACCAGTGGTTCTTTGGTGTGCTTCTCTCTACAAAGCTACGAAAAATGGTGATCAGCAAAGAAAGCAAAACAAACCAATGCCCCAGCATCCTCTGTGAAGATTAGCATCAGCAACACATAACAAAGTTCAGCAAATAATAGCAAGGTGAGCAAATGCCTTGAAGCCCATCCCACTGTCTGTTTTGTTATATTTATACCTTTTCTAAACATCGCATGCTATCTCAAGTGACTGCTATAGCTAAACATCACATGTCCCATTTCCAGGCAGCTTACATAAAAACACCACGCATAGGTTCTCAGCAAAAATTCCTCCCATCTATTTAAGCAAAAACATCCTCTAAAAAGAGAGTTTCCAGAAAAACATCACATGACACAACTGAGTCTCCAAAGAAACCAGAAATTTCCACTTCAGGGCAGGCTGACCAGCTCTGCTACTACCCAGGCCCTGATCAAGGCCTTTGTGTTGGCCCACCCCAACATCTACCCCATCTATAGACTGCTTGAGCACATGGAGGTGCCAGTAGTTCATATCCAAAGTTACACAATCTCCATGAAGCAGAGTAACAACAGGATATCTAAGATGAGTCCAGGTGAAGATCCAGTATTGTTACAGAATACAAAGGATAGAATAGAGAATCTCAGGTGCGGAAGATACCATAGAAAACATTTACACAACAGTCAAAGAAAACACAAAATGCAAAAGACTCCTATCCCAAAACATCCAGGATATCCAGGAGAAAATGAGAAGACAAAAACTAAGGATAATAGGTATAGAAGAGAGTGAAGATTCCCAACTTAAAGGTCCAGTAAATATCTTCAACAAAATTATAGAAGAAAACTTCCCTAACCTAAAGAAAGAGATGAATATAAATATACAAGAACCCTACATAACTCCAAACAGATTGGAACAGAAAGTAAATTCCTCCTGTCACATTATAGTCAAAACACCAAATATACAAAATAAGGAAAGAATATTAAAAGCAGTAATGTTAGAAGGGCAAGTAACATGTAACAGGAGTTCTATCAGAGTTATACCACCCTTCTCACCAGAGACTATGAAAGCTAGAAGATCCTGGGCAGAACGCATACATACCCTAAGAGAAAATAAATGCCAATGCCAGCCCAGGCTGCTATACCCAGCAAAACTCTCAATTATCATAGAGGGTGAGACAAAAATATTCTATGACAAAACCAAATTTGCACAGTATGTATCCACAAACCCGGCCTTACAAAGGATAATAGATGGAAAACACCAACTCAAGGAGGGAAACTACACCCTAGAAAAAGCAAGAAAGTAATATTTCAACAAACTCAAAAGAAGATAGCCATACAAACATAAAAATATCATCAAAAATAAAAGGAAGGAACAATCACTATTCCTTAATATCTCTTAACATCAATGGACTCAATCCCCCCAATAAAAAGACATAGACTGACAGACTGGATCCATAAACAGGACCCAGCATTTTGCTGCATTCAGAAAACGCATCTCCATGTTAAAGACAAACAATACCTCAGAGTAAAGGACTGGAAAACAATTTTCCAGGCAAATAGTCCCAAGAAACAGGCTGGTGCAGCCATTCAAATACCGGATAAAATTGACTTTCAACCAAAAGTCATCAATAAAGATAAGGGAGGACATTTCATACTCATCAAAGGAAAAATCTACCAAGAAGAACTCTCAATTCTGAATGTCTATGCCCCGAACGCAAAGGCATCCACATTCATAAAAAAAAACCAAAACGTTACTAAAGCTCAAAGCACGCATTGAACCTCATACAATAATAGTGAGAGACTTCAACACCCCACTATCATCAGTGGGCAGATCTTGGAAACACAAACTAAACAGAGGCACAGTGAATTTAACAGATGTTATGAACCAAATGGATTTAACAGATATCTATAGAACATTTCACCCTAAATCAAAAGAATATATCTTCTTCTCAGCACCTCATGGTACCTTCTCCAAAATTGAACATACAATTGGTAACAAAACAAACCTCAACAGATCTAAGAAGATTGAAATAATCCCATGCTTCCTATCAGATCACTATGGATTAAGGCTGGTATTCAATGTCAACAACAACAACCAAAAGCCCACATACACATGGAAGCTGAACCACGCTCTACTCAATGATAACTTGGTCAAGGAAGAAATAAAGAAAGAAATAAAAGACTTCCTAGAATTTAATGAAAATGAAAATGAAAGTACAACATACCCAAATCTATGGGACACAATGAAGCAGTGTTAGGAGGAAAAGTTATAGCTCTGAGAGCCTCCAAAAAGAAACTGTAGAGAGCATACACTAGCAGCTTAACAGCACACCTGAATGCTCTAGAACAAAAAAGAAGCTAATATACCCAAGAGGAGTAGAAGGCAAGAAATAATCAAACTCAGGGCTGAAATCAACCAAGTAGAAACAAAAAGAACTTTACAAAGAATCAAGAAAACCTAGAGCTGGTTCTTTGAGAAAATCAACAAGATAAATAAACCCTTAGCCAGACTTACAAGAGGGCACAGAAACAGTATTCAAATTAACAAAATCAGAAATGAAAAAGAAGATATAACAACAGATTCTGAGGAAATTAAAAAAAATCATCAGATCCTACTACAAAAGTCTATACTCAACAAAATTGGAAAATCTGAATGAAATGGACAATTTTCTAGATAAATACCAAATACCAAAGTTAAGTCAGGATCAAATCAGTCCCATAATCCCTAAAGAAATAGAAGCAGTTATTAAATGTCTCACAACTCAAAAAAGGCCAGGATCAGTAGGGTTTAATGCAGAATTCTATTGGACCTTTGAATAAGACCCAATACAAATACTCTTCTAACTATTCCACAAAATAGAAACAGAAGGAACACAACCCAATTAATTCCATGAGTCCACAGTTACACTGATACCAAAACCTCACAAATCCCCAACAATAAAAGAAAACTTCAGACCAATTTCCCTTATGAATATCGATGCAATAATACTCAATAAAATTCTGCCAAACCAAATCCAAGAACACATCAAAACAATCATTCACCATGATCAAGTAGGCTTCATCCCAGGGATGCAGGGATGGTACTATACCCAGAAATCCATCAATGTAATTGACTACATAAACAAATTCATAGATTAAAAACCACATGTTAATTTCCTTAGATGCTGAAAAAAGCATTTGACAAAATTCAACATCCCTTCATGATAAAAGTCTTGCAAAGATCAGCAATTCAAGGCTCATAACTAAACATAGTCAAAACAATATATAGCAAACCAATAGCCAACATCAAACTAAATGGAGAGAAACTTGAAGCATTCCCACTAAAATCAGGGACTAGACAACTCTTTCAACTCTCTCCCTATCTATTCAATATAGTACTTGAAGTTCTAACTAGAGCAATTAGACAACAAAAGGAGGTCAAAGGAATACAAATTGAAAAGGAAGAAGTCAAAATATCACTATTTGCAGATGATATGATCCTATACTCAAGTGACCCAAAAAACTCCACCAGAGAACTGCTACAGCTGTTAAACAACTTCAGCAAAGTGGTCGGATATAAAATTAACTCAAATAAATCTGTAGCCTTCCTATACTCAAAGAATAAACAGGCTGAGAAATAAATCAGGGAAATGACAACCTTCACAATAGTCATAAATGATATAAAGTATTTTAGTGTGACTCTAACCAAACATGTGAAAGATCTGTATGAAAAGAATGTCAAGTCTCTGAAGAAAGAAATTGAAGAAGACCTCAGAAGATGGAAAGGCCTCCTGTGCTCATGGATTGGAAGGATTAACATAGTAAAAATGGCCATCTTGCTGAAAGCAATCTACAGATTCAGTGCACTCCCCATCAAAATTCCAACTCAATTCTTAGAACGAGCAATTCTCAAATTTATTTGGAATAACAACAACAACAACAACAACAACAACAACAACAATAAACAGGATAGCCAAAACTATTCTCAGCAATAAAAGAACTTCTGGGGGAATCAGCATCCCTGACCTCAAGCTGTACAACAACAACAACAGCAACAACAACAACAACAACAAAACAAAACAAAAACCAAAAACCTTCATGGTATTGGTACAGTGACAGGCAGGTAGATCAATGTAATAGATTTGAAGACCCATAATGAACCCACACACCTATGGGCATTTGATCTTTTACAAAGGAGCTAAAACCATCCCGTGGAAAAACGAAAGCATTTTCAACAAATGGTGCTTGTTCAACTGGCAGTCTACATGTAGAAGAATGTAATTGATCCATTCCTATCTCTCTGTACAATGCTCATGTCCAAGTAGATCAAGGACCACCACATAAAACCAGATACACTGAATCTAATAGAACAGAAAGTGGGGAAAAGTCTCCAATACATGGGCACAGGGGAAAAGTTCCTGAACCAATGGTTTATGCTCTAAGATCAAGAATTGACAAATGGGTCCTCTTAAAATTGCAAAGCTTCTGTAAGGTATAGGACACTGTCAATAGGACAAAATGGTAACCAACAGATTGGGAAAAGATCTTTACCAATCCTACATCCAATAGAGGACTAAAATCCAATGTATACAAAAAGCTCAAGAATTTAGACCCTAGAGAACCAAATAACTCTATCAAAAAATAGGGAACAGCTAAACAGAGAATTCTCAACTGAGGAAACTCAAAGGGCTGAGAAGCACCTAAAGAAATGTTCAACATCCTTAGTCATCAGGAAAATGCAAATCAAAACAACCCTGAGATTCCACGTCACACCAGTCAGAATGGCTAAGATAAAAAACTCAGGAGACTGCAGATTCTGGTGAGGATGTGGAGAAAAAGGAACACTCCTATATTACTGGTGGGATTGCAAGTTGGTACAACCACTCTGGAAAACAGTTTAGCTGACGCTCAGAAAATTGGACATAATACTCCCTGAGGACTCAGCTATTCTGTTGTTAGGCATATTTCCAAAAGATGCTCCAACATGTAATAAGGACACATGCTCCAGTATGTTCATAGCAGCCATATTTATAACAGCCAGAAGCTGAAAACAACTCAGATGTTCCTCAACAGAAGAATGGATACAGAAAATGTGGTACATTTACACAATGGAATATTACTCAGCTATTAAAAATAATGACGTCATGAAATTTGCAGGCAAATGGATGGAACTTGAAAATATCATCCTGAGTGAGATAACTCAGTCACAAAAGAACAAACATGGTATGTACTCACTGATAAGCAGATATTAGCCCAAAAGTTCAGAACACCCATGATTAAGTTCTCAGTAACTGTTTGACTTAACTTGTTGTCCCAGGTGGAGGAGTTGGTGAAGGCATTGAAGGAGTTGAGGGCATTTGCAGCCCCATGGGGAGGGAGTAACAGTGTCAACTGAACAGGCCCTCTGGTGGTCCCAGAGACTGGACCACCAACAAAAGAATGCATATAGAGGGGCCTATGGTGCTTGCCACATATCTGGCAGAGGAGGTCCTTGAAGGCCACCAGTGGGAGGAGAGGCCCTTGGGTCTTTGTGTGTTAGATGCCCCAGTATAGGGGATTGCCAGGGAGGGAAGGCGGAAGTGTGTGTGTAGGTGGGGGAATACCCTTATAGAGTCAGTGGGAGTTGGGATGGGATAAGGTGTTTCCAAAGGGAAGACCTGGAAAGGAGAAAACATTTGAAATATAAGTAAAAAAACAAAAAAAAAAAAACAAAAAACCTTAGATTTGTAGAAGGGTAAACCATTTGTAAGAATTTGAACAGAAATTGCTTCCTAACTGTGCTTTGAGAACTGCTGCTTCTCACTTTGCTGGTATTCTAAAACATGAATGTTCTCAATCTCTCATTAGACATCTCTGAAAAAGCAGCCTGCCATGGTCATTTTTCTTCTGTTATCTACAGTGATGGATATCATTCTCTGTTTTCCATCACGTTATCAAGTAATGCTCAGGTTGTGCTGCACATCTTTGACTTTTATTCAGATTGTATTGCCCTAAAAGCTAGCATTATACCGTAGCTCATATTTATATGTAGTCGACACTTTAAAATATCAGCTTTTGACAATATAAATCTTATGACATCCATATTAAAAGGTGACAATAACTTTAAAAGTGCAAGATATGAGATAAAGTCCTCCTTATGTAGAGTGGGAAAGTCTGAATTCTTCCAAGGAGACCAAAATAGGTCTTGGTTTATTTAGTTATCCAAATTCAACATTTCTGCAGAAAATTAGGCAGGGGGCATTGCCAGAAAAGTTTCTTTAGGTCATAACCATGTTTTGCTAATGGTTCATGGGTAGAACAATGACATGGATTCATAACGTGAAACATCCTATATTTCAATTACTACCTTTATCTAGGTTTCGGCCACCAGCTATATATTGATTTGTGTGTTTTCCCACATCCCATATTCATTGTTCTTACACAATATGATGGTATTTGAATTTATTATATTGAAATAGCTAATTATGTTAATAGAAGGACCTAGGCATGGGCTTCTGCACAAGAAGTATTAGGAAAAAAATCTGGGGAGATATCATGCAAAGACCACAAAGAGTAAGTGAAAGGAGACAGTAGACTGAAACCATTCTTGTCAATGACTTGCTACCAAACTTTACTCTCTAAAGCCATCAAAAATTAAATTTCTGATGACTAAGTCATCTGTCTGTGCTGATACTTTACGACAACCTAAGTAAATGAATCTGGTACTTGACTTAAGTTTGTTGTGAAAAAGATGTGTGATTATCAGTTTTAGTTACCAACATAAACACAACATATAATTGTAGGAGAGGGGCGTGTAGGGGAGCTGCAGCTTAGAGGCATAGTTTACATCATATTGACCTGGAGCATGTCTGTAGGGAATTGTTCAGATTGCAGTCCTTCATGTGGAACCCCAGCATAAATGTGCAAAGTCCCATCTGGTAGTTATATGGATGAAGAAATAGGGGAAGAAGGAATACTTTTTGCTTGATGAAACTTCATTCTTGCTGTTGACTTCATCGGTGTTGTTGCTGCTGTGGCTGCTGGTGCTGTGGCTCTCACTAGTATTAGCACTAGCATTTTTAGGCTTCCAACATGTAATAAGGTTGCTCAACAGGAATCCACTGAGCCTCTTATGTCATATTGAGACTGCTGAGGCAACCAATCTCATTAACTGATAAACTGATGAGTTCCCAGCCTTTTCAGTATGTGACAACCATTGCTTATCTATTCTGATCATATCATAAAGCCAAAATAATAAATATTGTTCCTCTAGAAAACTCTGACTAATATGCCATGAAATACATGTACTATACTAGTCACATATGCAGGTTGAAGTGATGGTCACAGAAGGATGGGGATGAAGAAATATTGGTGACCATCGACCACACACTCCAGAGAATGTCAAGTTAGATGACAGGTTTTAAGTGAAATATACATCTCAACTTTGTGTATCAAAGTGCCTAACAGTCAACTCTGGCTCCACCATTTTTCCATCTCTGATTGTGACTGTACTCAGTGTCTCCAGGTACCATTTGTACACCATTAAAAGAAATTATAGCTTTAATCTCTTTGAGTTGACAGGAAGAGTAGCTATCCCCGCACACTTATTAGTAGACATAGATATGTCTTGCTAAGCTTCATAAGCAGTACTATTTCATTTCATATGCATAAAATAACTTGGTGGTTGTGGATTTCATTTTTTTCATTTTATAAAGTATGGAGATGACAAAAATTCAGAATGTTCCTTTCTCCAAATTATAGGGTTAGTAAAAGATGGAACCAGGGTTCAAAATTATGGCAAACAAAAAAAAGGAGAAATGAAGAAAAATATAAAATATATTACTAACCTTTGAAACATTTTATTATTGGATTTTGCTATGCCTTTCTCTTTAACTCTAAGGCAGCATTGGGTTACTGTGAATTAGTCTTCATAAGTGAAAATCTGGAGACCTAATCACCCCCAAAGCATTACATTGGTGCTGACATTCTTTGGGTATGTTGGTGTTCCTAGCTTCACCCTTTTAAAATAGATTTCAGTGCTCCTTAATCAGAGGGCACAATCTGGTTTCCTTTTTTAGGGAGTCAGGCTATAGTCTTAGTTTCAGGATTTAGAAAAACAATTGGTTTAGACCATTTAATTTCTAGCCTGAGACTCTTCCAGACTGTTTCCCTTTGGCATAGTGACAAGGAGGCTGAGAAAGTACAGTAGGCAGAATAAGTCAAACTCCAAGTATACTTGAAGCTTAAGTGAGAAGCTTCAGTACTGATATAAAAGATATTGCAATTAAAACAATCTTTGTTACTATAACACAACTTGGTCAGAGCTGACCTTTGAAGCTATTCTATATATTTCAGTCTTCTACTAGTTTCTGGGAGTCTTCCATTTTGCTATATTGTCAACCATCATGTTCTTCTTTTTCCTACTTTGCTCATTTATCTCTTTCAACTTTAACTTCTATCTGTTTTGACTCCTATAAGTCCTTTCATCAGTCTTGCTCACCTGGTGATTTCTCTCAGGGGTTCTCAGGTATAAATACATTAGGGAGAGAGTCGTTCTATCTCATGCTTAAGTACCAGGATATGGAACCAATCCTAGGTCCTTCTTATCACATTCAGTCAGAAAACCTTGCTTCTGAAGTCTGAGGTATAGTGTAGGTCAGTGTAGCTAAGAAATGCAGTTCAAACCCTTTCTTCATGAGATAACTGTATGTCAATCCAAGACTGCATGAAGAATATCCAACAAAGAAAAGTCAGTTTATCCCTAAAGGACTTTGAAAATTCACTCTTGTAGTGTGAAATGGGTTGATAAATGGAAGACATATAATTGAGGGCAGAGATTTTATCTGGAAGATGTAGTAAATAGCAGCCAAGACATCCTCCATCCTTCTGTCCCCATAGTGTTACTCTCTAGTCACCAGTAAGGGCCTTGATAAGATTCAGAATAAATGATGTCACTTCTGGAACAGTCCCCAAACTACATTCCTCCTTTCCAGAAGGAAACAGGAAGAGATACGATATTCTTGTAAGCTGAGCTGCAGGCTTAACAGAGAAGATCATTTGTATCATTTTCTAGATCTTGTACACCAGTGTTGTATTCTCCAATTATAGGTTGGCATTTGACAAATATAATTATATTATGCATTCATAAAAGGCAAAGTCTTGTTTAAGATGAAATATCAACAGCTGGTATAATTAAGGGTGCATTGTACATATGATTTTATGCTGAATGATGGGATAGATGCTAAAAGCTGTACATTTTGCTCTATTCTCTCTCTTACATGAGCTCACAGACATACTTAAACACGCACTTTATGTTTATCACGCACTTTATGTTTATGTCTCTGTCTCACACACATTCTGTATGTCTCTGTCTGTTTCTCTCCCACCTCCTATCTGTTTCTCCTTCTCTCTCTCTCCTTCTCTCTCCCTCTCTCTCTCCTCTCTTTTTTCCCCTCTTCCCCTCCCCATCCCCATCCCTCTCTCCCGCCTCCTCCTCACTCTCTTCCTCTCTCTCTCCCTCCCTTCCACCTCTTCTCTCATTGCCTTCTTTCTTTCCAGCTGTGCCCCATGTATGTACAATTGTGTCCTGCTCAGAGTACAGCAAGAAGGATTTGAAGAATTAGTGATATAGGTAGCTTGTGTGTAAGGAGAGGAGGATGTAGGCATCCAGAAAAGGTCACTCACATAATTAATTAAACAGAGTGTCAACAATGTGGGTGCTCTGCAATAATTAACATTCAGAGAATTTGAATAAAGCAAGGTTCTGCTCTCCTTATTTTGGAGAGGAATGCAGGTCTTCTCATAAAGGAGTTCATATAGAGTTTAAATGCAGAAATATGAGAAAAGACACTTTCTCAGAAGAGAGAGGTAGAAAAAAAGATAACCTCTTAGATGGGTCAGCCTGGACCTGACCTCAGAAGAATGAGTCAGAATTTACCATGTGTATTCATTAGGGGAAAAAATATCACCAGTTGAGCAGTAGAATTGAATCAGTATCCTATAGATCATCTTTTAGTTTTACACTTTCTAATGTTTGACCTTTCTGATAACCTTAAGTATATACCTAGGTTTTTAAAAAATGTGTTACACCTTCAGAAGAACTGTAAGAACTTCAGCTTTCAGTACCTTAACAAGATGTACTCTTCAGTGAGGTTTTATCTATCCTCCCAAGCTTAGCTTGAGCTAAGAAACCGTTATCTTTTTCATTTGCCAAATTAGTGTTTTAAAAGCAGCTTTTACTTGCTTCTCTAGTGTAATTAATGAGAAAAAGTAGCACGAGGTTTGGCATAGTTGCTCCATAAATGTTTATTAAATCTAAATCTTAGTTTCTTTGGCATCTGTATAGGAATTACAAATTCTTCCTCTTCTCTGCAGGGATGTGGAAAAGGTTCATGTGATATCTGTATGTAGAAGGCATTCCTTGGAAAGCTAAAAGAAAGCTGCACAGCAATGAAGTCTTCGGGCTTTGAGCCAGAGGGTGTAAATTTGGATGGATTCCACCACTTGCTCACTGGGAAGACTTCAACATGTTCATTAACTTCCCGGAACCTTGTTTCCTTTTATTGTTCAGAAAGAGAGTTGACAAAAGTAAAACATGCAAAGTGAATGGCATCGAGTAAATACAGAAGCATGTTAAGTATGCTAATTCCTGGTGCACAGTGCATCTACTCCTTCAGACACAGACTTTGGATTATTAATATCTATTGCAGTAATGCATGGGAGCCCATTTTACTGCTTTGAATTGCATTCCCATGCTCATCTCAGCTATGAAAGGACACAGTGATATTCCTAGATCAAGGATACTGTCAGAAAATTCTAACTCCAGACAGGTGCTCCCTTGGTCTAGGTCATGAGCTTATACTCCTTGTTTACAAATCAGGGCTGTGAATCACCCAGGCCAGAGGCACTCTTTCCTCTAAACCTTCTGCCCTCTTCCTTGGCTGGATGACGCTATGGGGTTATCTGCTTTTGCTCAATAATGCTGGTAAGTCAGGATTTTCTGCTGCTAAAAATATGTGGTTTGAGATTCAAGGTGAGCCAGAGGCATTGCTTTTCAACTTGAACAAAGATAAAAGGGAAGACAAATACTATTCAAGGACCTCTTTCCTTAGACTTTGAGAGAGTAGAAGAATGGAAGTTTTATTTAAAATAACGTAAAAGGCATTTCTAACTACTTGTGTGACTGGTGTTAATACTGGTGTTTCGAGAAGCAGAGTAGGGGATTTCTCAGTGAGAGGGAATATCCCTGTGATGCCATCAACGTTTAACCCATCCTTTCCTTGGTCATTCTGTTTCTGGATGTCTTTCCCAATGGATTCTTGTTCTTAGAGGTTACAGAGCATTAAATCCCAAATCATTCAGAACCACCTCTGTAAGACTATCTGATGAATTTTTACCTTTGAGCTAAGACTGTGTAGGAAATATTTTTCCAGACAAGCATTGCAGGTATAATACAAAGAGAATATATTGCTCATAATTATGTGTTGTACAGTAGATGTGCAGCATAGTTTTTTTTTTTCTGAAGTAAGGATTGTTTTGATGAAAGAAATGACAATAACATCCAAAAAGGATCATAGTATTTGACATATATATTCGATAAAAATGGACATGAAGGGAGGAATGGATGATCTTTATGGAAATAATCTTAACAATTTGCCAGTGTTGAGAATCAACACTGATTGATTATTTTTACCCAGGCAATAGGCCAGATGTTTTTCATAACTCATTTCACATAATCCCTACAACTCATTTCATATAATCCCTACATGGAGAAGGGGAGGAATAGCTTCATTTTATTCATGAGGATATTGAGGATCAAAAGGATTAGACAGCTTGCCTAAGATCATTCACACAGGAAATGTAGAAGGAAAGATCACAATAAGTGACCTAAGCTAATGCTGTGTGTGCTACACTTCCCCAGGAAATATCAGAGATTCAGCTTAGAGCATCGCAATGTAAAGTTTGTGCAGATGTGGTCCAGAATCTTCATCACTCCATTGGCATGCTTGTTATGCAAGAGCAAACATATGAGTTCAATCTCCAGCAGCCATATAAAATCCAAGATTGGTATGCCAGTGAATCCAGAACTTGGGAAGCAGAAAAAGGAAAGGTCTCTTGGGGCTTGCTGGCCAGGCAGCCTTGCTAAATCAGCAAGCTCCATGTCTAGGAGGAAACATCAAAAAATAAGGTAAAAACCAACAGAGAAAGATGACTGGCACCGACCTCCAGCCTCCGTATACATGTTTACACATTTACAAAGAGGTGTGGCAGGGGAGTGTGATGAAGGAGGAAGAGAAAAGAGGAAATTAGAGGAGAAGAATGAAAAACAGATTACCCCCTAAGACACTCAAACCAGAAATTCTGCAAGCAGGTCCCAGAACATTATATTAAAGAGTCCCCAGTGTGATTCCAATTCACTTTGGTTTCTGTGGTCAGTGGAGAAATTGAGCCACATAGAGGCAAATTAAATTGCCCATATTTCTAGACCCGAAGAAGGCGTTGAAATGAGGTTTGTTCTTTAAACTCTTGATATTGCATGAGGTTGTTTCTAAAATAGAATAAATTACTTAGACTCTGAGCTGGTGTTATCTCAGCTGTCAGTGAAAACACTTAACTTGCAGTCAGAGGTAGTTCTGAAACTTAACAGCATCTATCATTGGTTCTAGCTATGTGTCTTAAGCTCTTTGCTAATCTTTGTGCTTACAGTTTCTTATCTTCTAAATGACTATTCAAGTTGGTACAGTAATTGCAAAGAAGCTGCAGGCACTGTGTCTTTCTATAGTGTCCAGCAGAAAATAGACCCTTAACAAATGGTAAATTTACTGTTAGTATTAATAGCCCCTTTCTTGCATCTCTCTCTCTCTCTCTCTCTCTTTCTCTCTCTCTCTTTCTCTCTCTCTGTTTCTCTCTCCCTCCTTCCTTCCCTCTCTCTGTCTCCTTATGTCTGTCTCAGTCTCTGTCTCTGTCTCTGTCTCTCTCTCTCTCTCTTTCTCTGACTGAAGCAGTTCCTATCTAATTGAGTGCCTGGAACACAGTAGGTATGCAATAAATGTTCATTCCTTTCAGGATTTCCCAAACTGGTCTTGCACCTACTAGATTTTATTCCCTGCAGTCAACTCCTTTAATGTCAAAAGATGAATATGAATCTTGAGGAAATAAATTCCAAAGCTATTGTAATTGAAAGAGTTAGCTTCAGTCAACCTTAGCGTTAAACTCTTAATATGAATCTGCCCCATAACAGAGTCACCTCCCAGCCCTTTCTTCTAAGAATTCAACTTATTAACAGTTCTCCCTAAAGATCCTGTCTCTCCCCAGTTTCCACTTCAAACCCCATTTTTGAGAAACCACTGATATTATTTCCACAGGATCTGAATATTCACTGCTTCCTACTTGGTAAAATAGAGACTTAATATGATGCTTAATTATTTTTGAGCCTACAACAATATTTTGCTGACTTCTGTAACTGCCTTTTCCATTTTGTGAGAAGATTGAATGCTGAGAAGCACGTGAATGTGTCACATCAGAACACCACCTGAAAAATCGACAGACTCAACACTAAAGGCCATGAATTCTTTTGCAATCATTCCTTATACCTTAAATCTGAGAAGCAGCTTTTGAAGACTCTGCGAACCCAGGTGGAGGAAATAATTCTATGTTTTCTTAATGTGATTCATCTTGTGGGAGGGAGTGAACACATGTAATGCTATATAGGCTTGTTTCTACAGAAGTATTGAAAATTACTAATATGTGACAAGGTTAAATAAATTACAACACCCCTATTAAATGTTCATGTATCTGTGGCTGAATTGAGAATTATATACAGTTCTACTGAGTAGTCTAAGACAGTAAGGGTCGGCACCTAATAGATTTTTGGCTTGTCTTTGTCTAAACAAGTATTCTAGAGAAGTTGGCTTCAGTATATAAGAACCAAACCCAAGCAAAGCAAAAGGAAATGAGAGATTAATGTCCTCAGATTTGCTCAGAGGACATTGAGAGCAAAATAATTGAAGTGAAGATGCCCTGAGCCTCTATCCATGTTTATCATCTGCTCACAGACACAGCTCTCCTGCCACATCTCTTTACTACGTTTTGTCTCCTACCAGAGGCAGACAGCACCTCAGACAAACTGTTGTCTCCATGAATCACAGAGCTGCTCATCCCTACCTTGGCTTCTTAAAACACTTCCTTACCATTTCACCTGATGTTGCATTTTCTTTACAAATCTTTTAGTCACCTAGTTACTGGCCTAATATTGGTAATACCTTTTGAATGTGTGTTGACTCAGCTCTTCTTTGCACATTGAAAGGTCCACAAAGCAATCTTTAGGCCTGAATCTCCCTCCACCACATTTCCTCTCTGCTTTGTTTTCCTTTAATTGACTAGGACTATGTTTTATTCCTCCATATTTCTAATAACTTAGACCCCATATATATGTGTAGAGTTACTATTTTTTTAATTAACTTCAAACTCATTTCAAAATGTTACGCTCAAGTTTCCTTGGCTCTTGATGTTCAACACATGCTATGAGAAGCCCTACAATTTTAGAGGCATGTAGACTTGAAGAAAGTGTTTATATTAAAAGTTTGGACATTTATAGCCTTAGTAGCCTCACAGAAAATATTCTTTTTGTACTTTATAAATTAAATGAACCAATTTGCAAATAGAATCTTGTCCATTAAAGACTAGAGGAAGTGGAGAAGATGGATGTATGGCAGGAGAGGTTGATCAATGGGTACTGATTTGTAGATGTGTGGGAATAGGAACCTTCACTGTGTTGGTGCCACATACTAGGTGAGCACATGTATAAGCACAGTACAAAATGTTCAAAAGCTAAATTAAAGGACTAAGGATCCTTTCACCATAAATAAATGTTAAAAATTAAGTGATGGAGGAGATAAACATGTCTAGCTTGATTATAAACATTACCCAATATATACTATATGAAAATACCACAATTCCCCCTAAATGTGCAAAACTCATAATGATATTATGTATCAATTAAAAGAGATAAACTTAAATAACAAAATAAACTATAATGTAGGCTAGAAATAAAAACAATTGAAAATTTCTAAAATATATACATAGTAAAGGGACACCTAAGGTAAATATTTGATTGCTATAGATCACTTGTTTTTAATATTGTGTGAAGAATTAATTTTAATCCAATTTTCTAAAACTTGTTAATATTTACTTGTAATTCCATATTATGAAACCTTGAGTATGTCTGTCCCATGTATGTTTTTCCCTTTTGTTGCTTCATTATGAACATAATCTCAATGAATTTTTTCTATTCTCAGACAGAGGGATCAGCTATTATTGCTTTTCTCTCTAGTAGTTCTTTCAGGTTTTGATTTTGGTTCCAATATTCAGTTTCATTACACCATTTGTGATTTTTCTAGTAACCTACTTTTCCAAGGCTGCTTCTTTTGGACAGGAGACAATGGAGCATTGAGATGATACAACATAATCAGCATATTGCATCAGGGAAATGAAATGAAATTCTGCTTCAAAGCCATCTACATAGAAGACATCTTTTATTGGCTTACCCT
The DNA here is from genome assembly GCA_019843965.1 of Rhynchomys soricoides. Lineage (NCBI taxonomy): Eukaryota > Metazoa > Chordata > Mammalia > Rodentia > Muridae > Rhynchomys > Rhynchomys soricoides. The sequence goes on from JADRCH010000117.1 coordinate 2,705,550, forward strand.
CGATGGTATATCCACAGTGTAGAGCCCATTTAAGACGCAGCTTTTTCACAATCCAACTTTTACCCTCATCTCTTACCTTCAATATTGTATTAGCCTTTTGAATTCTACTTTTTTGGTTCTTGTTTTTAGCTTTCTTTTTCTCCTAATACACACCAGGACCTGGGGTTACAAATTTCTTTCATTACTGTTTAAACCAGCCTCATATACTGAAATACACACTATATTTATGTAGCCTGACAAGGATCCTGCTGTGAAGTAACAGCTCAATATATATCGAAAAAATCAGGCAATAAATGAAAAAAATTCTAAAAAATCTTATTACAACAACAGAAAGTTCACCTAACTTTCTAATTCAGAAGTTACCTAGTCTTTCCCCACTCAATGCATGCATATATGCTTTTTATCTTTCAGTCAGAAATTGCTGGCAGTGTAGGTGAAAGGTCACTTCTAAAACCTGTGGTCCTGTATCCTGTGTCAACTTAAATCCACTTGAATTAAGGAATCATCTGTGGCTACTTTGTACAATAGGCATGATCTAAATGGTGTGTCTTAGGTAAGATTTTATTGTTGTGAAGAGACACCACAAGCACAGTGACCCTTATAAGGGAAAGCCTTTAATTGGAGCTGGCTTAAGATTCAGAAGTTTAGTGCATTATCATCATCGCATGAAGCATGGCTGCACACATGCAGACATGGTATTGGAAAAGAAGCAGAGAGTTCTACATTTTCTCTGCATGCAGCAGGTTTGAATGCCATATTAGGTCTAGCTTGAGCATATATGAGAACTCAAAGCCTGCCTGAAGAGTGTTACACTTTCTTCAACAGGGCTACACTTACTCAAAAAAGGCCACACCTCCTAATAATACTATGCCTTATGGGCCAAGCATTCAAACACATGATTCTATGAGGCCATTTCTAGTCAAAACACCACATGGTACCACATCAACATCAGGTTCTAGGTGTTATGGCAAAGATGATATCTGTTTTTTCTCCCTGAACACCCTGAGCTGCCATAAAGAACTGCCTGCCCTGAAAATGACATTCTGTAAATACTACACCCATGTCCTCTAATATGTAGCTTCAGTCTGCTGCTTATGCCCCAAAGACATTTAGAATTGACTAAAGATATCTTAGATTTTCTATACCAGCCACACCACCATGTTTACACTCTTGAGTGACTTTTGTCAACACACCAAAAAACAGTAGAATCTGCCATTGAGCCCTGCCCTAGTCCCTGTCAAGCCTGGCACCCAAAGGAAACCACAGAATGTACTGCGATGATTGCCCGTTCCCCTTTATTTTTATTACATACTTGAGAATTCCATATAGTACATTTTGTGTATTTTGATCATATTCTATTTTTACCCCAGTTCTTCCAGATATTTACCTATTCCTATCCATGATTACTGCCTCCTACAACTTTAAATATGTCCTTTTACTTTTTAAAACTAGTAAATGCTGTCTGTGTTGCTCACATATTGTTGGATGTATGGCCTTCCACAGGAGTATGGTCAACTTATGAAGAGCTTTACCTTGAAACAAAAATTTACTCTTCTCTCCCAACAGCTGTCAACTGCCAATTACTGAATGACCCCAACAAGTTGTTTTTCATGACCATGCAAACTTCTAAAGAGGGATATAACCAATAATCTTAACCAAACATGATGATGCACACCCATAACCAGCATGGCACAATAAGCCTAAGGGTGTAGTCATTGTATAAATGGATACCTTAACAGTAACCAAGAGCTTTGCAATTTTAGTTAAGAGCCTTGAACACATGAGCACATGGTAAATTTTCCTGAACAGAACACCAATGGCTCATGCTCTAAGATCAAGAATCAACAAATGGGACCTCAAAAAATTGCAAAGCTTCTGTAAGGCAAAGGCACTGTTAATAGGACAAAATGGCAACCAACAGATTGGGAAAATATCTTTACCAATCCTACCTCCGATAGAGGGCTAATATCCAGTATATACAGCGAACTCAAGAAATTAGACTCTAGAGAATCAAATAACCCTATTAAAAAGGGGTACAGAGCTAAGCAAAGAATTTTCAACTGAGGAAACTCGAATGGCCAACAAGCACCTAAAGAAATGTTCAACATCCTTAGTCATCAAGGAAAAGCAAATTAAAACAACCCTGAGATTCCACCTCACATCAGTCAGAATGACTAAGAACAAAAGCTCAGGTGACAGCGGATACTGGCAAGGATATGGAGAAAGAGGAACACTCCTCCATTGCTGGTGGGATTGCAAGCTGGTACAACCTCTCTGGAAATCAGTCTGGTGGTTCCTCAGAAAACTGGACATAGTAGTACCTGAGGACCCAGCTATACCACTCCTGGGCATATACCCAAAAGTATAACATATAACATAGAACAAGAACGCATGTTCCTTGCGTTGTTATATATAACATATAACATATAACAAGGACTATGTTCATAGCAGCCTTATTTATAATAACCAGAAACTGGAAACAACCCAGATGTCCCTTAGCAGAGGAATGGATACAGAAAATGTGGTACATTTACACAATGGAATACTACTCTGCTACTAAAAACAATGACTTCATGAAATTCTTAGGCAAATGGATGAAACTAGAAAATATCATCCAGAGTGAGGTAACCCAATGCCAGAAAACACACATGGTATGTACTCACTGATAAGTGGATATTAGCCAAAAGAAGCTCGGAATACCCATGATACAACTGACAGACCATATGAAACCTAAGAAGAAAAAAGATCACACCAAAGTGAGGATGCTACAGTACTACTAAAGTAGTGGGAAGAGATGATCTCTGGGAAAGTAGAGGGAGAGAGGGATCTGGGAGGGAGAGAGCAGGGGGAAGGAAAAAGACGGGCAGTTCAGGTATGGGAGGAGACGGAGAAGTATAGAGTGTCAGGTATTTGAAAGTAGGTGTGTAGAAGTAGGGGCGGGAGAACCGGGGTAGCCACTAGAAAGTGCCAGATGCCAGGACCCAAGAGGTTCCCAGGACTCAACAGGGAGGACTTTAGCTGAATTACCCAACAAAAGAGATATAAATCCTGTACACACCATATCCAGTGGATAGGCATGGCCCCCAATTGTGGGATGGGGCCACCTCAAAAATAGTAATCCAAAATTCCTCCTATCAAAAGGAAATGCAGAGACAAAGAGTGGAGGAGAAACTGAAGGAAAGAGCCAGGCAGTGGTGGCGCACGCCTTTAATCCCAGCACTTGGGAGGCAGAGGCAGGTGGATTTCTGAGTTTGAGGCCAGCCTGGTCTACAGAGTGAGTTCCAGGACAGCCAGTACTGTACAGAGAAACCCTGTCTCGAAGAAAACAACAAAACAAAACAAAAAAAATAAACAAAAACAAAACAAAAACTGAAGGAAACGCCATCCAGAGACTGCCTCTTTTTTCTTTCTGAGATTATGATATATTTACATTTCTCTCCTCTTTTTCCTCTGTCCAAGCCCTCCTGTATAGTTCCCTTATGTACTCCTTTGTATCAATTGTAATTGCATACATATATATTATTCATCTTTATGTATAACTGTATATTAAACATATATTTCTAATTATAATTCCATATATTGTTACTTGTACATATGCTTTCAAAGCTGACTATTTGGCATTGGAAAACCAACTGGTACACTCTTTGCTGGGGAAGAACATCTTGTTTGCATTTTGATTGGTTGTAGTTTTCTGTCGCCGCCCCTATCAGTAACAAAGAAAAGTTTCCTTTATGAGAGATGAAAACTACACTTACCTCTGAATATAAGAACAAATGTGTATAGATTGCTGTTAAAGATTATGATGCTTTAGGAAGAATTTATAGATTCTTCTCCAATAACTCTGATTTCACTAACAATGAGTAGTTACCTAGATTTCCAGTACCAGAAATGTTCTCTTTCTTGATGACATGTCTTTTTTTTAATAAATTGGATATTTTCATTATTTACTCTTCATGTTATCCTCTTTCCCATTCCTCCCTGAAACACCCTATCCCATTCCCCCTCCTCTCCCTCTGCTTCTATGAGGGTGTGTCCCCACCACCCACCCATTCCACCTCCTTGACATCACATTACCCTGTACTGGGGCATCCATGGAGCCTTCACAGGACCAAGGACCTCTCCTCCCATTGATGCCTTACAAGGCCATCCTCTGTTACATATATGACTGGAGACATGGGTCCCTCCATGTGTACTCTTTGGGTGATGGCTTAGTCCCTGGGAGCTCTGGGGGGTCTGGTTGGTTGATATTGTTGTCTTTCCTATGGGGTTACAAATGCCTTTAGCTCCTTCAGTCCTCTCTCTACCTCCTCCATTGTGAACCCCTTGCTCGGTCCAGTGACTGCGAGCATCTGCCTCTATATTTGTCAGGCTCTGGCAAAGCCTCTCAGGAGACAGCTATATCAGGCTTCTTTCAGCAAGAAGTTCTTGGCATCCACAATAGTGTCTGGGTTTGGTGAATGTATATACAGGATGGATGCCCAAGTGGGGCAGTCTCTGAATGGCCTTTCCTTCAGTCTCTGCTCCACATTTTGTCTCTATTTGCTCCTGTGAATATTTTGTTACCTCATCTAAGAAGGACCGAAGCACTCACACTTTGGTCTTCCTTCTTCTTGAGCTTCATGTGGTCTGTGAATTGTATCTTGGGTATTCTGAGTGGGTGGGGGGAATATCCTCATAAAAGCAGGGGGAGGCATGAAGGAAGAGGTGTCTTGTTGAGGGGAAACTGGGGAAAGGGATAACATTCAAAATGTAAATAAATAAAATAACCATTAATAAAAAAGAAAAGTTAATAAAATAAAATTTTAAAAAAAGAAAAGGAAAAGTGAATATAAGGAAGAAAACTGACTTTCCTTTCTTGATTTTATCAACTATCAACTCCTCCTTATCCAGGGATGAGACCTCATGTCCATCACCACTTTCCATATTAACCTTTTATATCCTGAGCCTGATAAAGTTTTAATGCTGTCTCAATGGCTGTAAGTTCATAAGTAAAGCTGTCCTGCTGTGTCCAAAAGACACTGTTGTCCTCTGATGAGCCTGTGACTCTTACAATCTTTCCTCCCCTAGTTCTGCAATGATTTCTGAGTCTTGGTATGTGAATGTTTGATATTTTCATCACATTTAGCGATGAAGGATTAGTGATGTGGATTACACAACTACAGTGTCTTATTCTCTGAACCTTGACTGGCTGTGGATCTCTGTGTTAATTGCCACTATTGCAAATAAAAGTTCTTAGAAAAGGGTTAGGTAATGTATGAATTTTGGTATAATGATAAGTTATTAGGATTTGGTTTCCTGCTATGTCCATTTAGCAGAGTAATAGTGATAGGCTTTACCACAGGGTCTATGTGTTATCTAGCCGCAGGTTTTGTACTTCTATAACTTTGCCTGGTATAGCTTGATTACATCTTTAAAACAACTTAATCTAATATGCATTTGGGGCATTTTGTATGCCGCAATAGGTAACTGGACACAGTAGAGATACACTGCTTTCCTTTTCCCCTGCAGAAGAAGTAGCACCTATATAGGATGCCCTAAGGGCACTTGCTTACACATAGACTAGAATTAGAGATGACATCTTTTCACTCTAATCTGTAGTGCTTTGAACAGTCATAGAGTCTTCTGTGTCACTCTGAATCTCTGCTCTTCTTTCTTCCACAGGGGCTTTCCCTTTTAGATTAAACTGACATTTATTGAAGGCATTCTGGGTGTCAAACCACAGGACCAGGAATGTTTACATACTCATTTCATTCAGTCTCTCCAGGCAGAGGAGTTCTCCAGTATCCCAGACTGTGTCGACAAGAGAAAAGGGATGTCATCGAAGCTATAAAATGAAAGGCAAGTCCAGCCAGATTGTAAATTGACCAGAATATATTTCATTCTCCTGGCTGTGAAACCTCAAGCGTTTGAATGAATATGTGCTTAACTATTTATAATTGACCTTTGCACAAAAGAACATGAAATTTTTATAGCCCAAAGCTTCATTTATTAACTTTACCGGAGTGTAAAATATTGCTGTTTGCCATAAATTTATGGCAGGACAAACAATATATATGCTAATTAGTAGTCGTGCCATTGTCTGCATGCTGTTGTGTTGGCTGGTCATTTCCAACAGGCAAAATAACAGAATGCAATTGACAAATGACAATTGAATCTCTAGAAACTTGCTGTTCAAATGGTGGAGTCTGGAGTGGTGAATTAATGGTGTTCATTATAAGAAGTCCATTTGCTTTTCACTTCCTTTATAAATAGGGCCAGGTAACATGCTGGGTCCTTCTGAGAATGGCTCATGGGAACCTACTGAGATCACCTGCAAAAACCATAACTCAGAAGAATCCCTCCAGCTCTCACCCTGTGGTTCTTGTGTTCCTCCTGGCTTTCAATAACTCATTGATGACTCAGGCAGGGAACTGGGCCTGCAGATCATCGGTATGTGTTTTACAGAGGGGATTGAGGCTGATGAATGCTAAGCAACATATATAAGTCCATGCAGAAAAGGCAGAGGTACAGGTAGGAATTGTTTCAGTGAGAGAGTCTGAAGAAGAGAGCTGAGAAGAACCTTATGGCTCCTTTTACACAAGCCCACAATATGTAAATTGGATCTTAGAGACATCACATTCTGTGTCGTTTACCAAGCCCAGGAACTCTAGGAAAGTCTGCAATATTACTCTTTTCCATTCAGGTAATTAATATAATAAATATTTGATTAAATTCCTACTTTTCAGTTGGGAGGTAAAGATAAAAGTTGTGCAAACACATCTAGCTCTTTCCCTCATGGACACAAGTACAGAATGAACAACAATGATAAAATTGTTATAAAGTTACATACCAGTAAGATATGAGCATACTGTGAGGTGACAAGAACAAATGTGAACCCATTAGGTGGATTAAAGGCCATGTGTGAATTGACTTAGAAATAATCAAGCATTTATATAAGTGTTAAGGAGGGAATGGCAAGTGCAAAGGGCCTGTGAATGGAAATAGCTGGATCCATTATACCTGAAGGAAGGTTGCTATAGACACATGTAGGGCAAGAGAATCTGGTTTAGACAGGGTCAGCTGAGGTTGCTTCAGTTTTGATCTTTCTAAAATTTGTGAGTTTTAGTATTTTTCCTAAGATGTTCAGAGTTCAGATAGTCCATTAGAATAATATGACAATAGCATGCATCAAATAGAACATATTCTCTCCTACACAGTCTATTGATCTGAAGCATTGCTCTCAAGTAGCCTTAACTGATAAAAAGAAGAAGCACAACCATTTGTACTTCTATTTCTTGCTTAAAAAAATCTGCTTCAGTTCTTGGCATACAAAGAACCCTTGAATAGCACCTACTTTAAAGAAAGCAATCTTGCCTGCCGTCACTAACAGTCAACAGAGAAAATTCTGCTCTTACATCCTTATATTGTATGGATTATTTCTTCCTTTACTCATTTAGATAAGGATAGCAAGACAATATTTCAAAGCTACCTCTTTATATATTTCTGACATTATTCATTTTATTTCAGAAAGGAAAATTCCAGATTCATACTGCCCAACAATGTATAAACAGTAACCTTCTAAATTTTCCTAAATTTCTTTTTATTTCTCAATAAAATGGATAAATGAAGCAAGCTTATCTTATAAATGGAGCTAGCTTATCTTCACAACTAGTTTTTTCTTTTGCCTTCAGTTCAAATACAATGACCAAGGATCCATTTTATGAAGGCGATTTAATGAACATTAAGAAAAAAAAAAGAGAGAACCATTGATAAGGAGGCATTGATCTTGATATTGTGTGGTTAAAATTCATCCTGACAATTTAAATTTATTTCACGTAAATTAATAAATAATCTAACAGTTTTAGCCATTTGAATCAGGATTTTTAATAATAATTTCCTTTAAATCATCCACTTCCTTTTAAGCAGAAATATACTTTTTGTGTACATTTATTGTCTACTTTGTTTTCTTATTTTTAATTAATGAACTAATTTGTGTGTGTGTGTGTGTGTGTGTGTGTGTGTGTGAATGTGGGGGGGGGAGGGAAGTGATGCAATGCATGCATATGCAGTGTGCATGCCCACATGTTCCACATGTGTAGGCCAAAGCAGGAGTTTGGGTGGTTTCTTCTGTCGTTTTCTATGTTATTGTCTTGAGAAATGATCTCACTGAACTGGAAGCTGGTTCTTTCAGCTAAGTGAGTTGGCCAGACAGTTCTTGGTATCCACCTATCTCCTTCTGAGAATACTAGGGTAGCAGGCAGGTATAGCCATGCCTGACTTTTTAAATAGGTGTTAAGCTATTTAAATTTAGATTTGTATTCCCATTGAGCCATCTTTGTTTGTTTTTCATGTATATTCTGTTGGGAGCCGCCTGAGCACCCACATCCGCCATTACAAGATGGCGCCTACATTCGGCCGAGGACAAGTTGTAAACAGGCTAGTGCGCATGCACCTGGTAATTTTCCACCTCAGAGTCTCAGCCTCTCTCGAGGCGGCATCTGGCCTGGTGTGCGGGAGCCAATGGGGAAGCTCCATGTCCCAGGCAAGCGCTGTGACCCATATAAAGGGCGGGTATTCTATTGTTCTGGGTCTCCACTCGTGGCAAGCTGATGCTCTCCCTCTCAAGATGCATTAAAGCTGTTACTGCAGAAGGATCCTATGTGTGCCCCGTCGTTCTTGCTGGCGAGACCGTAGCGCGGGACAATATTCAAATGCTGAGGAGATGGTGACAGGGCAAGGGTGGGTGCGAGGTGAAGATACTGAAAGATATGGTCAGGTGAAGGCACTCACATATGCCATTAACGAGAATGTACCTTTGGATAGTTCCTTGCTTCTTTTGCCAAATTAAAATGATTTGATAATTTCTGATTCAATGTTCCTCAAAAGATATCCCCTGATTCTCCAGTGTATGACTTACCATTGGGTTTGGTAAATGCAAATCTCTGCCTGACACAGATGAAGCACTAATCTCTGGATTGAGGCACAGTGCTCCTATGGGCCTGATGTTTAAGAACCATTGCAAAATACAGTTCTCCATGTTGCATTCTCTGAATCAATAGAGACTGAATTTATATTGTTGGATGTTCAATCTGCAGACAATAGAGCAAGCCTGTTTTAAAACACTGTTTGAATTGACTATGGAAGATTAAGAGTTAAAGTTTCAGTGTAGTTGAAATCCCAGAATCTTTTGAAGCAGAGCTGAAGTTTAGTGACAATTGTTGGACTGCATTGCAGAAACCTCCACTCTCTTCTGCTGGAGCTGTTCACAGTGTTGTCAAAATACCCTCTGTGCATATGTGTCAGTGCGGATGTGTTTGAACACACTTGTGCCTGAGTATAAATATATGTATGACCACATATGGATGTGCACGTGGCATGTGTTTGCTCATGTGCTTAGCATACAATGCATGCCTTAATACTAAATGCATAGTTTATACACCTACATATTTTATCAATGCACGCTTTTTTGAACTCTGTGCTTGCACACTCATATTAACACAAATAATATACAAGTCTTCCTCCTCTACAGTATTCAAGGTTAAGCTGTGAAAAGGAAACAGCAGTTGTCTTCATTATAAATTCCTGATGTGTGAGGGAATCAAAGAAATTGGATTCTGTATAGAGGTTAGATATATGTACAGAATTTCATGTCCTTTTAACATACCTTATGTTAAAAATAATTGTTATGGCACACAGAGCATTAGCTGTCTGATGTCAGCATTACTAATAGTTTCATATATTTTTACCAATGTGATATTGCATCCAAAGGCTTGAGTTTCTGGTTTTTTTCTGCTTCAGTCTCATCCAGATGACAATACTTACACCTTATCCCTCACGCTTATTTTTCAGAATTTTAATTTTCCATTTATATTAAGTGCCAAATTCTTAAAGACTAAGACATAAGCATACTATGATGGTAGTAATGATAATCATGGTGGTAGAGATGTTAAGGGAGGTGACAATGATGACAGTGAGTATGGTCATAGTGTTGGAGATGATGTTGTAAAGAAAGATGGCACTAACAGTTATTGTATGGTCATTTTATAACATCACTTTCAACTATATTTGCATGGATAATTTTACTTAGATTTCACAAGTTTTGGTATAAAATACTATTCTCTTCCCTGTAAGATGACTTGACTTAGAGAAAGAAAGAATTTTAACCCAGGCCTATCAGTCTTTGAGGCACTCTAAGTGACTCCAGCAGTCTATTGCTCAATAATGAGCTATTAAAGGATATTGTGGTAGAAAACTAGTTTGTAACTATTTTTGGGAAACTCTTTCCAGAGAGACTTATCCATACAGAACAGAATAGAAGACAGGAAAATTTGTTTTAGGATTAAAACCAGAAAAACTAATTTTGCAAGTGGAATAAATCATAAAAGTTACCAGCTATGAAGGGTAGTATGAGATAATTTAAGATGTAAGAAGATCAAGTGACTTGTCTGTGGTTGTGCATTAGTTATGTGGAAGCAATGAAACTAGAGCCCTGTGGCCCTTTTTCTAGGGCCAAATCTCTTTTCCTATTCTTATTTCTTCCTCTGACCCCAAAAGAAAATAAGAGTTTAAGGTTTTCTTTTGGCATATGTATCAATGGGGAAAATTAGTGGAAATGTACTCCACATAAATATAAGTTTATGGTTGTCAATATGATTGCAGAAGTGACACAGTTGGTGCCTCTAGTTCCTATCAGTTTGCAGCACTAACAGACAGACAAAGGGACACCACTATCCTAAAGTACCCCTGAGTGCTTTCCACGATAGCCACAACAGGATGCTCTCCCAGGCCAATTGCCTTGTTCTCCCAAAGTGCCCCTTCTTATAATTAAAAATTAAACCGTTTTCCAATGAAATAATTTCACTCATTCTTCTTACGCCCGCTCCACTGCCTGTGGCACCAGCTAAATTTTGAGTTAAATAATTCAACTGCAATACATTTAAAATAGATCGCATTTACTGCCATGCTTCCAATTGGCTGCAAAACCAGGCCAATTGAACAAGATCCCTGTGGTTGTCACCCACCAAGGGAGTGAAAGGTGTGTGATTCCTTTAATGAAGGCTGGCTATGTCTTGCTTTACTTTTGTCTCTTTCTCAGCCCGAGGAACAAAGACCTTTTAAAAAAAAATCCATTTTGTCTCTCCTTTATCCCTTTGTTCTCTCCCACTCTCCTCTTTGATCATAAGCTTCCTCTTTTTTTTTTTTTTTTTTTTTTTTAAGAGTTTTCCATGTTGCTGTGCTCTGCTTGCTTTCAACATCTGCTTACTTGCTAAGGCTAAGATACACATTATATCTCTCCCCATGCCTTGCATATGGGGAGAAAGCTGGCAGTATGGATTAAAAGACTGTGCTGAGTCAAATGCTGTCTCTCCCAGGGGCTTCTTCTTTCATCTGGTTTAGGTTACGAGGATTTCAGAACCATTATTTCATTTAGCAGATGATATTGGTACAGCAGCTAATCACACTAATGGTTCTTACCTGGGAAGCTAGCATGGCAGCCAATAGAGCTGAGGAAAGTAGTCTCTGTGGGGTAGAGGGCATGGATGTGGCCATTAGGGGTGTGATGCTGAGGTTGCTTTACCACACTGGAGCTCCGATTCTTCAATTGAACACTTCTCTGACTACAAATCACTATATTTATATCTTTTCTTGGATTCCTAAGTAAAAAGCATTGGGGCTATAGAAGAATTACAGGGACACTAGACTAGGGATATTACTTAGTAAGGACAAGTGGGCAGGGCTTAAATGGTTAGGCAGAGAGTTAGGAGAGTATTTCCCCACATATCCAGTACTCCATTTCATTCCCACAGGGAGGAAATAATCTATTTCTTGTGCATTTGCCCCCCTCCTTCTTTACTGGATAGCTACTTAATTCTTTGGTTTGTATACCCTCCTTTGTTTGATAACACTTACTTTTCCTCTTAATTCTAAATGTTTTTATTGCTGGCAATAAAACTCAAGGCCTTGCTTGAGTTTTATCGCCAGCAAAGGAGAGAGCTATACCCTTCAGCTACATCCTCACCTTCTACTTTTTGATTTTTGTAGGATCTTTATCGATCTTGTCTCAGCTTCTGTCTATTCCAGCAATAATCCATGTGCAACACTGTGCACCACATTTCTGTTGTCAGTTGGATCATAGGGGTAATATGTATCCACCTGGGAGTAAGGCACTGTGTGAAATGGCCCAATGCTGTCAGTAATGGCTGAATTTCAACATCCAGGCAAGGAAATACTGAGGGATAGCTTACCTGAGCCTATATCCAAATATGCTTTTGTTTATAATAATGTATAACACTTAACTTACATTGATATATTTCTTTCTATTTCTTTGTTTCTTCTTCTTCTTCTTCTTCTTCTTCTTCTTCTTCTTCTTCTTCTTCTCCTCCTCCTCCTCCTCCTCCTCCTCCTCCTCCTCCTCCTCCTCCTTTTCACTTCTACTTTTCCAGGCAGATGTATAGCCCTGGCTATTCTTGAACTCACTCTGTAGATCTATAGACCAGGATTGCTGCCCTCAAACTCACAGAGATCCACCTGACCCTGTCTCCATGTGCTGTGATTAAAGCATGTGCCCCCAGTGCTCTGCAACTGATATATTTGTGGAATAGTATTTCTATGTACAAATTAAATGTTATAAAGGAAAAAAAAGAATAACTCTTGATCCTATTGCATCCCCCTATACACAGAGAGATCTGAGAACACATATTGTCTTAATTTCATTTTTGATTTTGATTTTATTTTTATTTCTATAAATTATATAACCAAGCGGTTACAAAGGTTTGTGTCATTTTATAACACTCAGGCACACCACACCCCTAAGAAATGTACAAGAATGAACTCAAGGCAGAAACTGGGATGCAAGAACTGAGGTAGAGGCCGTGAAGGAATGCGATTTATTAGCTTGCTAACCATGGCATGCTACCTTGCTTTCTTATAGAACACAGGAAGAATTGCCAAAGTGATAGCATGGCTCTTACTAGGTTGGGTCTCACCAATCAATCAATAGTCAACATAATGTCCCACATATTTGTTATCAAGCCAATCTGGTGGAGGCCTGTCCTCAGTTGAGGTTACCTTTTCCCCGATAAGCCAAGCTTGTGTCAAATTGACAGGAAAATAATCATCTCAGATACAAAGAAAAGTTGTGTTGGTTATTGGAAGCTGTATAGAACAACTTAAAACCAATGGAAGTGAATACCCAAAATCTTCCAGTTGTGCTAATGATAGAGCAGAACAGTTTTGAGGTGGTAAATTCTCTATCACATCACAGAAGATGTTCAGGTATCGTGCCACCATGTTCTATTTCTGGGCACTTATTGTGTAGTTTTTGACATATGTTGGGAAAGTCTATGGCATTAGCTTTATATGTTCAAGTCTGATCCTTGGTTCCACAAAAGTCACATCAGAGACAAATACCAGAATAGCCAGAGCCTTATAAAATAATTAATCATTGCATCTGCCATTTGAGGGAGCAAGTTATTATAGAATAAAAACAAGGCTCTGAAGGGCATGGCAGATGTCTTTTCTTACTATTGATTCATTTGATAACACACACACACACACACACACACACACACACACACACACCACTCACAACCACATATGTAGTAGTACTCAACTATGTCATTTACTTAGAGACAAGTTGGAAGGCTCATCAATTAGAGCAGTGCTTGTTGCTCAAGCCTGGTTCCCTGAGTTTGATACCTGTAACCCACATAATGTTAGAAGGAGCAAACTGACTTCACAAAACTAATACCTGACCAGCATTCATACAAATGCATACCCTTGGCACTATAATAATAAAAATTTCAAAGTCTCTGAAACACAATTTGTGCTAAATGAAAAACAAATGAAAACTAGTAAAAGGAAGAGCAGTGTGTAGATTTGTAGAGATTGCCAGATTAGATCAATTAGGGCTGCTAAGGCTCCCAGCCAGATGCAGGCAGAGGCAATGGAGAATGGAGCACTAGGCTGATCTGCCATTCAGAAATGTGAAGAAGCACCTCTTTGAAAGACAGAGGAGACTGTGGGAGATAGTCTTTCAAAATTTCATACCATTATAAAAAAACAGGGTCTCATCAACTTACTCTTAATATTTCACCCTTGATTCTGCATGTAACTCTTTGATTAGTTCCTAGAAATTATCTTCTTGGCCATTTATGAGTTCAGTAAAAACAGGGTTGAGAAATGAGTGGGGCCTGTCAGACTCAAGATGTTGAGATATCTGGTGCTTATATTGGTTGCTGAGAATGAAACTACCTTCGATCTTGATTTTATTCTCTTCTTTGATGTTACAAAGGCCACATTATATGAGCACTAAAGTCACTCATGCATTTTCCAACTTTGTACTTTTTAAGTTAAATATTAATCAGCAAAAGAGAACACAGGACCACAGAACCTGTGTTTAAAGGTTGGAAGCAGGCAGGTAGCAAACCAATTTGCCCACCCTCAGTGCTTCTGCATCTGAAGTCCTTGAGGGGGGGAAGGGACTTGGTGAGGGGCTGAGTGAAGGACCTGTCTGGAGGGGGAGCAGCATTTGGAATGAAAACAAATAACTAAAGAAATAAATTTAGAAAACAAACAAAAAATAGCTGTGCCTTTTTTTGCAGGCTATAAGTTAGATCAGGGGGTGGGAGGGAGGCAGGCAAGTAAAAAATAACTTGGGAAAATACACACAATAGACATTATCTTTCTTCTCTTTAGTTAATTTCTTACTCACATAGCTGAAAGAATACCAAGAAAGATTCCGGATTACAAGGAGAGTTAGACAGTGTGATCTTTGGCTATGGTGACATCTAGCCAAATTTTATTCAGGGCCTCCTCCATCCTGTTTTTCTTTCCTTTTGGAGGGCACCTTGCTTCAATTGCATCAGTGGAAAGAAAGTCTAGGATGATAGATGGCAGAGTTGTTAGGCATCTCAGTAAAAGAGTGCTTTTGCTTCTTACGTACATCCCTCTTGGTAACTCACTGATCTGCCGCCCCTTAATTTTTATATTAAATAAGTGGGAAGGGTCAAACTAATACTGCTTCCTGTCAGTTGTGCTTCTGGGTAGTTGCCATTCCTGTGCAGATCACCAGAGGGTGAGATATTGTGAGTTCTAAGCTAGCAAGTTTTGCATAGAGAAAGTTTCCTTTAAAAGAGAAGAGAAGAGACGAGACGAGAGAGAGAGAGAGAGAGAGAGAGAGAGAGAGAGAGAGAGAGAGAATTTCTAGAGAGGTTGTAACTACTGGTCTGGTCTGGCAGGATGTGTAGATGGGTAAAACACTTGCTAGGCAAGCATGCAAACTTGAGTTTGGATCCCTAGGAACAACAAGAAAACAGATGTAGTAATTCTGTTCTTTAATCTCATTACTCCTACCATGAGGTTGTAATTATATTCAGTAGAATCCCTAGAAGATCATGGAACTGTCAGCCTACCATATACAGGAGAGCAGCATTAGACTTTCTCAAACAAGGTAGAAGGACAAACAGTTAAGGTTTTTCTCGACAAAGTCCACCTGTGAGTGCATATACACATACACACACACACACACACACACACACACACACACACACACACACAGAGAGAGAGAGAGAGAGAGAGAGAGAGAGAGAGAGAGAGAGAGAGAGAGAGAGAAGCATACTGGAACCTCTACTCTGTCTATACTTTCTTAGAAGTTCAATGATTAAATAAGCTGCATGTCATTTATATAGTAAATTGTCAGTGTGTTAAAAGCCCAATGACTCCTCCTTGAGTATCAACTTGTAGAGTAGTTCCTGGAAGAGGGAGAATCATCTTCTTCACTGGAGTAGAAACTAGAAAGTTGCCCATCTGTCTTTAAATAACCTCCTATCCACTTTTCTATGTGTAATGTTAATGAAACTCATTGTTCCATGAAAGAAAAGATGAAAGTGGAAGTGGGCTATCTGGGAAGAGGAAAGGGATCAACCAAGCAGCAGGAGGAAAGGAGAAGGTAACAGGGTGTGAACACAGTAAGACTTCATTAATGCATATATTAAAATATAACAATGAAATCCATTATTATGTATAATTAATAATATATGCTAATAAGCTTTAAGATTAACCACTAATGAGTCATAATAATGATATAATGAAGAAATTTTCATTTAGCTTTGCAGTCTAGATGGTTCAGAACCTAATTTTATCTTTGAATTATCTCTCCTGGAAAATTTATTTAATGGTTAGTTTTACTTGCTTTGGGACGCCAAGACCATGCAAAGACCATTTTATCAAAAGAGTGGTATATATGGAGGAACCAGACAGAACTTCATGACTATTCAGGGTCATGAAGTGACATCCCAGTCAAACAATCCAAATAGTAAAGCCTGAAAATGTCGCCGAAGACTAGTTGTGGTTTGGCTCAGTGAGATTTTAAAACATGATGGTGATGATCCCAGGAACAGTGAAGTAAATGACCTGAATTACCTTATCTGCCCTGTGAGAATAATATGCACTGTCATTGAAAGTTTTTCAGTCATCTTATATTGAAACATGATTTTATAGTCTACAAACATGTTGGGTTGTATTACTAGTTTTAAGGGAACACATGCAGCTCACCATCTTGGGTACATCTTCAAGTAAATTAACAGCCTCAGAATCACCTAACAGAAAACAAAGATTCCTTAGTCCCACTTAGAATTAAAATGTGAGCAGGATATCTTCACTAACAACACTTAGCACTGCGTGGAATCTCAAGCCCACTTATCTTTAAAAGGCACAGGCCAAGAAAGAACTCAGAAGCATACCAACTTCATATTAAACAAAATGACCTGAAGCCAAGTGCCTAAAGGAAGGAAAGGAGCAGAAGCCTGGAGCTCTTTGCAAAATCTAGCTTCTCATTGCTGGGTAAATGTTATAGCTAAAGTTTGCCCTATACAATTGTAGACACGTAAGGATGATGGGCCTCTGGCCATCATACACTATGTAGTTCTCAAAAGTTACATACATGTATCCTTTGATGCCTTCTGAACTGACCCAACTGAATGAAGCCAGGACTGTTGGAGTGAACCATAAAATATCACAGAGTTGATTTAACAGCCTTTAAAGGTCCCTCCAGAGTAGCTGGGGAACTCCAGGTCTGTATCACTAAGCACCTCTGTGCTCATAAAGCTGTCACGATTTATTGTTGCCCACCCATTGCACTTGTGTTTAAGTCATACATCAAGAGAACAGATGTGGTTTCTAAAGGGTTCTGGAGTTTTGTTGGGGAAGCCTCAGCCCTCAGCAAGTCTTGTCCACTTTTATAACTTGAGCAGCACCTGACTTCTTTAGACACCTCCCTGTCAATACTGGATTCAGCTCTTTTAATTAGGAACAATTCTCCATCTTAATTTATTAATATTGTATTGCTTCTGCCTGATCTCCAAATTTAAACAATCTCTCTCTCACACAACCCCCTCTCTCTTTGTCTCCCTCCCTACCTCTCTCTTCCTTCTTCCTTCCATCTTCTTCCTCTCTCCATTTACTGGTACTGAAGAGCAAACATAAGATCTTGTATATTCTCTTTTCTAAAGCGTTATCACCATCATGTTTTTAATTTTAAATTTTAAGAGAGCATCTCAGTAAGGACCCAGGGTAGCCTTGGACTCACTTATATTTTAGGCTATCCTTGAGTGTATAATCATCCTGTCTCAGCTTTTTAAAAAGATTGTCCTACAATATTGCTTTGGTCATATATGTGCACTTCCTAAAATTCATTTTTCTCATGACTATTATTCTAGAGAAGCATGGTTCTACAGAAGCATACTGTGAAGTAAAGAAGTAAGCTATCATGAATTTTGATGTTTGTATACTTTTGATTGACATAGGATCTCATTGTGCAGCCCAGGCTGGTCCTGATGTCACAATGCTACTAAGACTAGATGACTTAGTCTTTCGAATGGCACATTTAAGTATGTGCACTGCTATTACTATGATATGTTGAATTTTATTGTACTGAAATAATAGAAAATAGGAAAGATTAATGCAGGTAAGTTGTAAAACATATGACATATTTTATTCAATATATTTACTGTATCATAATTTCAAGCTAGATTTTTTCAAAAGGTAAGATATTTTCCTTTATAGAGTAGACCATTCCAATGTTATATGTCTCTTCTACACATAATATGTCTCATTAACTACTTATTAGCAACTACTTATCTAGAAGTTCACAACCATTCCTGGATATTTTATGTTTCATTTTAACTCTATTATATACATCAAAGAAGGTCTAAACCAATATCATGACAATTTTGTCAATAATTACCTTATCTATTCACTCATTAAAGGATGTATAGAATGATGTACTTATAGAATTCTTCCCTCTATGACAGAAATAAAAATTATCTAACATTATTCTCAACTAGAGATGATAGATAAAAGGTAAAAATGAAATAAGTGAGTAAAAATTTCAGACACTAAGATAAGGCATGAGAAAGGAAAGGTTGACATGGTAGAGAAATTACCAGGCTGGATCAGACTATAAAGAAGGAACCTCAGAAGAAAAGTCTCCAATGTCATGAATCTACCAATACTTTGTTACCTTAAAAAAATGTACCACCTTAAGACCTATATGTCATAAAGTGCTATATGGGATCTTTATCTGACTGTTTGTAGGTGAATAGTCACCAAATTATGGTGAGCATTAGATTCTACAAAATGCAGGAAACATGCCATAGAACTGAATTATCCATCTATGAATTTTGGGTTATTACAGTCTAATCATTGAACATGTGGGAAAAGAATAGAAGGTCCTTATGAACTATGAGTTTGAGAATAATAGTTTAGGGGAAGGGTAAACTTGTGGAAACTTTCTGAAATAAGTACTACAACACAAACAAGGGTGGAAAACAAAAGCTCCTGAAAGTCTTAAGTCCTGTATCCAGTTTGCATTCGCATTTTATATTCTAAAACCAAAAGGTAGGATGGGCAAACAACCAAGCTGTTAGCAGGCAGTTAAGGGCAATGGCTCATTGTATGAGGTATTTCTCCATATCATTCAGTTCCAAGTGGCAAGTGAAATCATGCTTGTTAAACAAGCAGTATAATTAGTGTTTTAAGTAAATCACTGACTAAATCAGTAAATCAGTATATACTTATTGGTCTTTTCTACCTTATTTTACTTCACTGTGAGTTTCTTTTTGCTGATGAATTTTGTTTCCAGATTCTTAAGTCCCATCTTGATGTCTTTAAGTAAGAGAATGATCTCAATAGATATTGAACTCTTAAAGGTGGATCTACGACATAGTTCAGGGAAATCAGGAATTTTATGCTCATTTTCCCTAAGACATGATAAGGTTCAGAAAAAAATATACTCCTAAATACTGAACTGATGTCCGAGAACACCAGGCCTTTCTCACACTAGCAATTTTACAAGATACACAGGCATAAAATACAGTTAGAAACATCACTTCTGTAGTCAGGATATTTCAAATTGGTAAGAGCTAGTGTGACTTTTGTTTTGCTGTTTCTGCATCTTTTTTATTAGAAGCTTTGCATTTCATAAAACTATGGTCATGTATGACTCAATTGATCTTTGTTCTTAAAGCAATCCAAAGTGATTTAGCCGAAGGGTTACCAAAGAGAGTGTTTTTATTTTTTGAGATTATAATATAATTATTATATTATAATAATTATATAATTATTATATAATTATAATATTCCTATTTCTCCCTTCAAGCCCTCCCAAAAACATCCTCCTTTCTCTCTTTCAAATTTGTGACCTCGTTTTTGATTTTGTTATTTTCTTCAATTGTTACATACATTATGTATGCATGTGTGTTTTCCTAAATGCATAAAAACCAAACTGCCAAGTCTGTATAATGTTATTTATATTATGTTTTCAGGGCTGGCCATTTGGCAGCCTACACCATGTTGGGATGCTCCCCTATGGAAGCCTTTTGCTCCCATTCCCAGCACTCCTTACACGTCTATAATTCTTTATGTAGGGCTGAAGCCTGGTGAGAACTACTCTGTCCACGTTAGCTTTTAATTGCAACCAAATCATGTTCATTCGAGTCTGATACCTTTAGAAGTTTCTTCTCTGTTTTGTTATGTTTTAGTACTTTTCTTTATACTTCTGTCTGTGACCGATATCCCATAACTATAGTTCTGCCAATAAGCATCACCAAAACAGTTACACTAACCCAAGGTGAAAGAGTATGTCACATAATTTAAGTAAACAGCTTTATTCATTTCACACTCAGAACACCTCGATTACTTTGATAAACTTGTTACCACATAAAAATCTAGGATACTAAAAAATGATTTGTCTGAGATCCAAACAGAGTAGGTCATAATGTATTTGATTTTACTTATAAACTCTTACATTTCTCAAATTATGCTTTAATTCTGCAATAGTTGACTAGTGTTTTAACAAGTTTTTCACAAACTCAGTAGTTTATACTGACAACACTGTCAAAAATCCATTGGGCATATTTTAGCAGTCCGCTTCTGAGATTTCTGTTCTATTATATTGATCTGTGTGTCTGCCCTTCTTTTAGTGTCATGCCAGTTTAATTCATGTACCTTATTAAAATCCGTCTCAAGGTGAGGTAGTCTTGATTCTTTCCACTTTATTCGTTTTGTTAGAGGTTTAGAATAATCTTGTGTCTTTCTCTGTGCACCTATCCTGCTGAGATTTTGATGGGGATTGAGCCAAACTGTACATCAATTTGAAAAGAACTGATGTCCTTACTGTTTGAGCCCTCAAATTCAAGACAGGTATGTATTTCTCGATGTCTTTAGATATTTAATTTCACTTTCCAGTATGGGGTAAATTTCAGGAAGTAAGACCCATATCTTATTGTTTAGATTCACATCCTCCATTTTTAGTTATTTTAAATTTGATTAAATTGTTAATGCAGTGCCTTTGTGTTCACTGTTAATACCAGGAAATCTATTTTTTTATGCTTCCTGGTATTATGTGATCATACTGAACTCACTTATGACTTCCAGGAAGGTTTTGTTTCATTTTGTTTTCATACTTCTTGGAGTTTTGTGTTTATATCTTCTGCAAATAGTGCATTTAATTTTTATGCTTTCTGTCCTCTTTATTTTTTAAATTTTGATCTCCTTGTCCTATTGTACTAGATAGAATTTCCACTATTATTTGGAAGAAAGTGACATAAAAGCTTGTTGCTAACTTGTTGATTTAGAGTCACCATACCTTTGACTTGTTATTAATCTTATATTCAAAATATTATTTTTTAGATGGAATAAAATGTTAGGATTACCATTCTATATATAAATGTTATTTATCAAACTGAATAAATTATCTTCTGCTCTAATTTTTTGAGAATATTTTTCTTATAAATTTTATTTTCATGAAATTTTTCCATGTCAACTGATGAAATGACTGGTATGGACATTATATTTCCTTGTTTTTGTGAATAACAGATTACTACTCAAAGCCCAAACATTCTGAATCAGTGTTCTCACCAATAGCTCTTCACACTAACTTTACCCTGCAGTTAAATTGCCATATCAACATACACCCTTTAAATGACATGATTTTAAACAAGGCAGTCTTGGAGTGGCCACCCATATTTCAGATGGCCACTAACACACACACACACACACACAGAGAGAGAGAAAGAGAAAGTGAGAGAGAGTGAGAGAGCGAGAGAGAGGGGGAGGGGGGAAGAGAGAGAGAAAGAGAGAGAGAGAGAGAGAGAGACTTCTTAGTGGCCGTAGATTATTATCAAGAGTAAATTCGGGAACATCAAAGCCAAAGTAATAGAATGAATGAGATGACAGAAGCATTCCAAATGTAAACTTTCAGGGTCTTCTACCTGTGGAATATTGCTGGTTTTGTTTAAATTGGAAAGTTCAAGATGCTCACACACACACAGGAAGTTTTGTTTGGGTTTCATTCTACATTCATGATTGAGACGACTAACTCTTAAATTTCTGCCTCTTCCTTGGACAGATCAATCAAGGATGATTCAAGGATTAAGCTTCTTAACATGTGTTCAACCTATCTGTTAACTAGTCCTCACCCTGAGGTTATTTATGGCTTATGTATCAAATATTATTGTAGTAATATGTACCTGATATTATTTGACAGTGATAGACTAATATTCCATGGAGCTCATGAATGATGAATAACTTTATAACAAACGTATTACAATGACTAGACAATACATTATTCATTAACCACAAGGACTGATTACCAAATATCAAATCATCTGTGCTATCTAGAGTAAACTCCACTTAGTCATGACATGGAAAGTAGTCTTATATATGGCTGAATTTAATTTTCTAACAATATGGTAAAGACCTAAATTATATCTGTATTCATGAAAGATGTTGATTTTTAGTTCTGTTTGTTTTTATTTTTAATACTGTCTTTGTCTGATTTTTGTATGAAAACTAGCTTTCTAAAGCAAACCAATGCGTTCCCTTTTTTCTGTTTTCTTAATACAGTTATGCAGAATTGACAGTAATTTTTTAAAATATTTGGTAGGCTTTTCAGTAAAGCAATCTGTGTTTAGAGATTTCTTTTGGAGGGAATTTTTAGACTATGAATTCATTTTGTTTTTAATACTTCTTGGGCTATTCAAATTATCTGTCTTGTGTAGAGTGAGTTGAGGTTTGTGTTTTGCATTTCTTCACAGTTGTAAGATTTATGTGTAGAGTTGATTTACTCCTTTGTTATCCACTTGGTTTTGGTAGGAACACATCTATATCTTTACTTAGATTCAGAAATTGGTAGGTTGTAATTTATTAATAAATATTTTAAATTCTTCTTCATTTTTTCAATCCATGGTAAATTTAAAGAATTAAGACCTATGCTTTATTTTTTCCTTAGATTTACATATAGTTTACTATTTCAGTTTTCATTTCTACCGAATCACTTTGCCAATCATTCTCATTTCTATCTTTAAAGGGTCAACCTTTTGCTAGATTAGCTTTTTTATTGCTTCCTTTCTCAATGTTGTAAGCAAGTCCATGACAAAATGTATCTCACAGGAAGAAGAGTTGCATCATGGTTTAAAGTGTATTTTATCATTGCTTGGAAGCTGTGGGGGAAGGAGGAGCATCACCCAGTTTTTGTGGTAGAAACTGCTCACATGTTAGTGGGTAAGGATGTGCAGGAAAGCCAGTAGTAGCCAAAGCAGTATAGAACTTTGTTTAACAAACTTACTTCAGTACACTCTTCTTTCACCATTTAATTTTTACAATTTGTTCTTAAGATGACCAACAGAATTAATTTATAGGGAACATAAAAACATATGTACATTGTATTCAGAATTTAGAGGTTAACAAGCCATAAATATTTTAAAGAATGAGAATTTTAGGTTAAATAATTTGTATTTAACTTCTATATTTATTGTTTTACAAATGTAATTGTGCACAGTATCAATTTACCTGTATGACCATTAACCAGTTCCTTACCTCTGCCCAGTCTGGATGTAAGACTCACCAAAAATATTTATTAAATTTTCTTTTCTATTATAATTAAGCCAAACAACTTGGTCACATTTAGGCCACAAGTTTTGAATTATTTTTTCTTCATCAGCCCAATTTAAGATACTATTTTCCAAGCTATGATACTACAAAAAAGCTGTTGCCTATTGTACTAAATTAAAAAAGAATAGATATTAACACCAAAAATTGATTAATGCTTGCATATGCATATTTATGTATGGCATAGAGTTTCCATTAATTAAATTTTATTCAATAAAAGTCTATTTTCTTCCCTTCTTACCAGGACAGATTTTTATTCCTTACTATTTCATGACTCACAGTAATTCAAGCAAATCAGTAGCCTTCCAATATCTTGAAGAATAAACAGGCTGAGAAAGAAATTAGGGAAATCACACCCTTCACAATTGTCACAAACAATATAAAATATCTTGGTGTGACTCTAACCAAACAAGTGAAAGATCTGTATGACAAGAATATCAAGTCTCTGAAGAAAGAAATCGAAGAAGACCTCAGAAGATGGAAAGATCTCCCATGCTCATAAATTGGCAGGATTAATATAATTAAAATGGCCATTCTGCCAAAAGCAATCTACAGATTCAATGCAATTCCCATCAAAACCCCAAATCAATTCTTCATAGACCTAGAAAGAACAATTCTCAAATTCATATGGAATAACAAAAAACCCAGGATAGCAAAAACTATTCTCAACAATAAAAGGATTTCTGGGGGAATCAGCATCCCTGACTTCAAGCTGTACTACAGAGCAGCAGTGATAAAAACTGCATGGTATTGGTACACTGATAGGCAGGTAGATCAATGGAATAGAACTGAAGACCCAGAAATGAATACACACACTTATGGTCATTTGATCTTTGACAAAGGAGCTAAAACTATCCAGTGGAAAAAAACCAGCATCTTCAACAAATGGTGCTGGTTCAACTGGCCGTCTACATGTAGAAGATTCCTATCTCCCTGTACAAAGCTCAAGTCCAAGTGGATCAAGAACCTCCACATAAAACCAGATACACTGAATCTAATAGAAGAGAAAGGGGAGAAAAGTCATGAATACGTAGGCACAGGGGGAAACTTCCTGAACAGAACACCAATGGCTTGTGCTCTAAGATCAAGAATCAACAGATGGGACCTCATAAAGTTACAAAGCTTCTGTAAGGCAAAGGACACTGTAAATAGGACCAAACGGTAACCTACAGATTGGGAAAAGATCTTTTCCAATCCTACATGTGATAGAGGGCTAATAGCCAATGTATACAAAGAACTCAAGAAGCTAGACTCCAGAGATCCAAATAGCCCTATCAAAAAATGGGGAACAGAGCTAAACAGAGAATTCTCAACTGAGGAACCTCGAGTGGCTGAGAAGCACCTAAAGAAATGTTCAACATCCTTAGTCATCAGGGAAATGCAAATCAAAACAACCCTGAGATTCCACCTTACACCAGTCAGAATGGCTATGATCAAAAACTCAGGGAACAGCAGTTACTGTTGAGGATGTGGAGAAAGAGGAACACTCCTCCATTGCTGGTTGGATTACAAGCTGGTACAACCACTCTGGAAATCAGTTTGGCAGACCCTCAGAAAAATGAACATAATACTACCTGAGGACCCAGCTATTCCACTCCTGGGCATATAACCCAGAAGATGCGCCAACATGTTCTAAAGACACATGCTCCACTATGTTCATAGCAGCCATATTTATAATAGCTGGAAGCTGGAAACAAACCAGATGTCCCTCAACATAGGAATGGATACAGAAAAAGTGGTACATTTACACAATGGAATACTACTCAGCAATTAAAAACAATGACTTCATGAAATTCGCAGACAAATGGATCTTGAAAATATCATCCTGAGCGAGGTAACACAGTCACAAAAGAATGAACATGGTATGTACTCACTTTTAAGTGGTTATTAGCCCGAAAGTTTGAAATACCCAAGAGTCACTTCACAGCAACAGTAGGGAAGAGTGGGAGGTCCCAGATAGGACATGGAGAAGGGACTGAAGGAGCTGAGGGAGTTTGCATCCCCAGAAAGGCAGCAACAGTGCCAACTGGCCTGACACCCCCCCTCCCCCGATACTCCAGGAGACTGATCCACCAACCAAAGAATACACATGGAGGGACCCATGGTGCTGGCCACATATGTGGCAGAGGAGGGCCTTCTTAGCCAGGGGGAGGAGAGGCCCTTGGGTCTGAGGGTGTTAGATCCCCCAGTGTAGGAGAATGCCAAAGAGGGTAGATAAGAATGGTGGGTGGGAGGGTAGGGGAATAACCTCCTAGAGGCAGGGGGAGGGGAGAGGTGATAAGAGGGTTCCCAAGGGGAGACCTGGAAAGATGGAAACATTTGAAATATAAATAAAATGACAAAAAAATTACAAAAAAAAACCCAAACCAGGAACAATTCTAATAGCTATTATCTATCAGTGAGATGTTGATTGCATAGATTTTATCTTTATAGAAGTCCCATGAGATAAATATTATGATATCTAACTATCAAGGAGAAAAATAGTTCTCAGAGATGTGACACCATCTACTCTCAAGTGCCCTCCCTACCCAATTTTACAATGTTATTCGCCGGTTTTAAATGTTGGAATTGTTCATTATCTATTTTAATATACATTTTATATGGTGCTGAACTCACACGTACAGAACAAGTAGCTCAATTTCTCTCTGGTAACTGGATAAAGTAGTAGAGCAGATTCTAGCTTAGATCCAGAAAGATTTTCTACAGAGAATCATCTTTGCTCCTTTTAGTCTGTTAAACCAGAAGAAGTAGAATATCTTTACATTGTCAAGGTCCTCATTTATCTTACCTGTTAATCAGCCTTTCCTGTCTATATCTCTACTCCTGTGAGGGACTGGTGTCCTCCTGAGTTTCATAGCCATTGATCCTTCAGATTAAATCCCTAGAGATAGCTGCTATATCAATACCATCCTTGGGGGTATTTTCTCTGCAAAATCATCAAAGTGTGGCCTTTGATTTGTCCAGAGAGTAGGCTCAGCAGGTTAAAATATTTGCTGCAAAAGCATTGTGAACTTGAGTTCTATTACAAAATCCATGGAAAGTTAGGAGACTACAAAACTCACAGGTTGCCCTCTGACTCTCATATGCAAACCATGGCACTCACGTAAACATACATGATACACACACAAGCATACAGTAATGGGATTAATTTTTTAAATAACATTGAATAATTCAGATGGAAGAATATGAATTTTAGAATTTCACAGTTTTTTGATGATTGATAATTGTTTTATTTGTTTAAATCCTCCAGTTTTATTTTTTTTTCATTCTTTCTTTTTATTTACAATTCACATGTTTTTCCCTTTCCATGTCTGCCTGTTGGAAAAATCCCTATCCCATCACACATCCCCCTGCCTCTTGCTGACTTGTTTTGAAGATAAGCAATGGTCGAGTCTAAGGACAACTGTTTTCTATACTTGTTTTGTTTTGTTTTTTGATTTAGTTTTTTCTTTTCTTTTCTTTTTAGATGGGGACCAAAACCCATTGTTCTTAATGTTAAAATAATTATAACGATGACAAACATCTGTAACAGTTATTGAAATCTTACAATTTTTTATTGGATATTTTTTTGATTTACATTTCAAATGTGATCACCTTTACCTATTCCTCCCCTCCTGGAAAGCCCCTATCCCATCCCCCCTCCCTCTGATTCTATGAGGATGCTCCCCCACCCACCTACCCATTCCCACCTCCCCGTCCTCAAATTCCCCTACACTGGAGCATCTATCAAGCCTTCATAAGACCAAGGACCTCTCCTCCCACTGATGCTTGATCCTTCAACAGAGGAATGGATACAGAAAATGTGGTACATTTACACAATGTAATACTACTCAGCTATTAAAAATGATGAATTCATGAAATTCTTAGGCAAATGGATCAAACTAGAAAATAACATACTGAGTAAGATAACCCAATCACAAAAGAACAGAACACCAAACCCAGATACCATTGTGGATGCAAAGAAGTGCATGCAGAAAGGATCCTCATATAGTTGTCTCCTGAGAGGCTCTGCCAGAAGCTTCCAAGGAGCCTTCCAAGGATGACAAGGCCATCCTCTGCTACATATGCAGCTGAGCCATGCGTCCCTTCATGTGTACTTCTGGGTTGGTGGCTTAGTCACTGGGAGCTCTGGGGTATATGGTTGGTTGATATTGTTGTTCTTTTCATGGGGTTGCAAACCCCTTCAGCTCCTTCAGTCCTTCATTTACCTCCTCCATTGGGGACCCTGCACTCAGTCCAATGGTTGGCTGTGAGCATCTGCCTCTGAGTTTAGAATGATCATCTTCATATCATATGTGCATTTTTAAATGATTATTTCTCCAGGACTCCAACAAGTTGAATTGGGGTCTCAATTCCTTAAAATTTTGAGATATATGTTTAATTCATTTACTTCTAATGATCAATATTTAACACATTAAACCTTTAGGAAATTCCTGAACTTAATTGACATTTTTCTTCTTTTTTTTTTCAGACACTTATTTTTATTTTTATTTATTCATTTTACTTATTTATATTTCAAATGTTATCCTCTTACTAGTTTCCCCTATGCCAACCCCATTTCCCATTCCTTCTTATCCTACTCCTATGAGAGTGCTCCCCCACCCACCTACCCATTCCTGGCTCACTGCCCTAGCATTCCTCTACACTGGGGATCAAGACTTCATAAGACCAAGGGCCTCCCCTCCCATTGATCCAGATAAGACCCCTTTAACTCCTTCAGTCCTTCTTCCTCACTTCTCCATTGGGGTCCTTGTGCATAGTCTGATGATTGTCTGCAAACCCTCCACATCTGTATTGATCAGGATTTGGCAGAACCTCTCAGGATACAGCTGTATCAAGCTCCTGTCAGTACACTTCTTGGCATCTGCAATAGTGTCTGGGTTTGGTGTCTGCATATGGGATGGATCCCAAGATGGGGCAGTCTCTGGATGGCCTTTCCTTCAGTCTCTGCTCCACACTTTGTCTCCACATTTCCTTTAGACAGGAGCAATTCTGGGTTAAAATTTTGGAGATGGGTGGGTGGCCCCAGCCCTCTAACGGGGGGCTATGTCTAACCTCTGGATATGGTCTCAATGGGTTCTCCCACCCCTTTGTGGGGTATTTCAGCTAATGTCATCCCCGTTGCATTCTGGGAAGCCCTTGGTTTCCTGGAATCTGTGGCTTTCTGGTTGCTACATTACATATATTTTCTTTCAACCCCTTCAGGCTGTTTTAAATGTCCACAAATCTTCACAAAGAACAAGAAATATACAAGTAAAAATTTTACCTATTTTCATTTTAATATTAGCAGGGAAAACTTCGTATAACATTATACCAGGGTATGAAATAGTGACTTAAAACTGTAGTTATTTTGACGACTACTGTGGCTTTTACAAAAGGGCCATGAGCTAAGCTCCTGAAATAGTGGAAGGAAGTTGAACTGTGGATAGGGGCCAATGCCACAAAGGACTGTGGGAAAGAGTCTGTTTACTCCAATCCTTTGTGTAAGAAATTGCATAATCTTTGTTTTAATATTTTTTATTTGGTTTCCTTAAGATAATCTAGGTTTTCTTGCTCTTTGGTGTCATGTTGGTATGCTTTGATTCATTGGAGTCACTTGTGTTGAGAGACCAAGTTGCCTGTTCTGTGCCCTCACTTTTTCATATCTGGGTTACCTGGCATGCTTGATTATCTGTTCTCACTCAATTCACCTTTTTGTCTTATTAGTCCCTCCATATTGGTTGGCCTTTTCTTTTCCACATTCTCCTCATGCCCCTCTAAGTCAAGGTAAATGATGTTTCCTTTAGACTCTTTTGATAGAGAATTATAAATGACTGATTTTATGACTTTATAATTGTCATCCTCTGTATTAGATTTTCACAAAGTTCAATGTATTAGTTCTTCATTTAAGAGGATACCATCTAGGTTCTGTCCTAGGACTAAGCAAACCAAAATTCTATACCCATTTCAGATTTATGTTTATAGGCCATCTATTATATTATATCTGTGGGGTCATTTTCACTTTTTCCCCCTATTAAATGGTACTGTTTCCAGCATGAGCTGTATTATCAACCTTATTGGATGAATGAATGAATGTATGAATGATAAACTATATACATGATCTTAACATTTGGATTTATTTTTAGTCTATACTATGACCTAAAAATATTATTGGTGGTGTTTCAATCATTAGCACTTACAGTTTTCAAACCCAAATAGATTTCTCTGCTTCTCTTGACAATGCATGAAAATCCCCAGATCTTCAAGAAAAATATTATTAAACTCCATCAAGGAAGCAAGTTGCTACATGCTGAGATATCAACTCAGGAATGGGACAAGGCACTTGTCCTCTCGTAATGTAAGAAGAGAAAACATGTAGAAAGAAATATCAGCTTTTGCTATCAAGGGCAAGAACACACACTGATAAAGACACAGACACACTCAGGTATAGATAAAGTAACAGACACAGACTCAGAAGCACAAACATACACATACACACAGACATACACACCCTTGTGTGTGTGTATGTGTGTGTGTGTGTGTGTGTGTGTTTTATGTTTGTATGTGAAGGTGATTATTAAATCATTTCTCTTCCTTAGGTAATAAAGAGAGGCAGTGTAAACAAAGTGTGAGCACACCCTGTGGGGCATTAATAACAGCCTGTACACTATATACCCAATCCCAGTATGTGATGTAAACAAGCAAACTGTGGTATTTTTAAGAGCTGCACAACTTACTGTCTAAAATAAGGGAAAATGCTTCTGTAACTCACTCCACATGAAGGATGTGTTAGTGTTAGCACTGTGACTGCTCTATTTCAATCGAAACTCCCTGGGGAATTATTCTGAAGATGCCAGTGAAGCACCATAATAACACCTCTGGAAACCTGGCTGTTTCTTCTGCATTTGGCAGGTGTAAGCACAGACCTGTCTTGGTTTATCCCGAAATCCCAGTACACTTTCAGATGGTAAAAAGCAACTGGAAGCAAGAAAGATTTCCTTTCCCAAATTTCTTCTTCTTCTGGTGTCCTTAGAAGGCAGCCTGGTTGGGAAAGTAGCAGTGTGCTGCTAGGGGCCCCAGGGCTTGTGCACACTGGGTTTTGGGCCTCTGACAAATTATCTTCAAGTAGCTAAACTTAGAGTGCCATAACTCCTTTTTGCATTCTC
The DNA here is from genome assembly GCA_019843965.1 of Rhynchomys soricoides. Classification (NCBI taxonomy): domain Eukaryota; kingdom Metazoa; phylum Chordata; class Mammalia; order Rodentia; family Muridae; genus Rhynchomys; species Rhynchomys soricoides. The sequence continues at coordinate 2,736,122 of JADRCH010000117.1, forward strand.
TCTACTCCACCCTGCTCCAACTCTATCTCACGACTTAAAAAAAAAATGTATTTTTGAAGAGTCTTCTTTGCATATATAATTTTATGGATCTGCACTTCTCCCTTTCTCAAAGTTGTATAGACCCCTGGGATTTACATTGTTTTCTTACTCAAAATGGTGTCCTGGTAGATCACTGATTGTGTGGTAAGGGATAAATATTTTAATATTATTTAAGCACTGCTTAAATCTTTTTTTATTCCTTTACCCTCATTATCTATCATAATTTCTTCATTTTGAATACTTTTCAGATTTTCAAATTTGTTCCTTTCAACCATTTGTGTGTCATGTTGACAAATGTTTCACTGAATAGGTTCTGGTACCACTTCCATTTTACAGATGGTGTTACCGGAAGCCACAATACAGCAATTTTTTTCTTCAAATTAAACCCTTTGTTAGGACCAACTTTGTGTGTGTGTGTGTGTGTGTGTGTGTGTGTGTGTGCGCGCGCTCACGTGCACATGCATGCATCTGTGTATACACATATACTACACTGGCATTTGGAAGCCAGAGGTCAATACTGAGTCTTTCCTCTCATTTTTCTCCTCATTACATTTTGAGAAAATTGTTCTCTAATCAGAAACTCACTGATATAACCAGAGTGTCAAGACAGCAAGCCTCAGGGAGCCTTGTGCATCCCCAACACTGGTTTCATAATCATGGACTGCTTCATCCAGCTTTTTATGTGGGTTCTCAGAATCCAACCACTAGACTTCTTGTTAGCATGATAAGCACTCCACTGACTGATACATTTCCATTGCACTTCTGTTTGATCTTTTGAGACAAGGCCTTATCCTGATTCTAAATTTCAAACTCATTTATGTAACCTATGCAGTCCTTACACCCACCATGATTCTAATGTGTTTTCTTCCCGAGCAGCTGGCAACCATGATATGAAAAGAGGCAAGTACGTGCTTACACAGATTGTCTGTTCCCTTGCACTGATGTGATTTTTTTTTTTTTCACGAGAATAGAATGCCTGGTCATGCCAAGTCAAGCAGATGGGGAAACATATGGAACAGACCAGACTCACACTTTCATCCTAAGAGCAGACCAACTGGACATGAAGAGTGAAGTAAAGCTGTGATAGTCAACCATGTCAGCATTAGTGAGAAATGGGGGATGTTGATTATGGTCAGGCACAGACAGATTCAGAGCAATGTCTTAATACTTCAATATGATGCCAATACTTAATACAGTGTGAATCATCTTCACCACGTTGCATACATACTCCTTCTCTCAGTTTATATACCATTGTTTCTAAAGTTGGGACCTTTGAAGGATAATAAGTATGCAATATGCATTTGAGATACAATGATTGATAAATGATAACTATATGCTATTATAGGATATAATGTGGCATTTTAAAGTACCTATGCAATATGATCTTATTAAATCAAAGTAATTAACATTCTCTCTCTTATCTATTTTTTTTTTAAGGAAAGGCATTTGAAATCCTCTTCACTCTTGTTATCTTAAAATACACAGTGTGCTATTTTGAGTATAGTTACTGAGCTTCATAATATTATCATTGCAAACTTGTAAAAATTTCAAAGGGCAGAAACTAGAAATGTGAAACTGTTTGGAATGTAGCCTCTAAGGGGATATATGAGCTCTCCTTAAGGCCATGGAACACATAGCTGGAGTCTGGTAAGATTCTGAAATGTAGACTCTGCAGTAAGAATGGGGTTGGGGACGTTAGGGATGGGCCTTCAGATCATTAACAAAATTGTGCTGATTAGATTCATGGTGCTGGAGTCTTGTCACTTTTTATAAACTTTTAAGTTTTATAATTATGCTTTGTGTGTGTGTGTGTGTGTTTAAAAATGTTCCTGCAGGGCAATGGTCGCACACACCTTTAATCCCAGCACTTAGGAGGCAGAAGCAGGCGGATTTCTGAGTTCAAGGCTAGCCTGGTCTACAGAGTGAGTTCCAGGACAGCAAGGGCTAAACAGTGAAACCCTGTCTCATAAAAAGAAACAAGCAAGCAAACAAACAAACAAAAGAATGTTCCTGTAACTAGTAAATTGATTAACTGATATTCATAGCTTAGGTTTACTTCATAAAGATGAGGGGTAAGAGGTTGGGGATGTAATTCAGGTATTTATGTACAAACCTTGGGATTAATCCACTCAATTGAAAGTAAATCAAGATTAATGATTTGAGATTATTAGATGATGTTAAATTCCCAAATACAGTAGTCAGACATATTATATCTATCACATTTATTTCAAAGGGATATAAGTATTTACAAAATAGATGTTATAGAATATTAGGTGAAAATTTGCTTATTATTTTTTCAAGCATTAACTGCACAGCAATAAACCTAGGAGATTTTGGGTTGATACTTACTGGTTTGGTTTGAATTTTACAAAGAAAATTTACTTCTATTACATACTATCCTGTATGTATGTGATTATTTTTTAACATGTAAGACATGAGAATGGAGAGTAGTTTGCTGTTTGTCTGCGTGAGTACATCAGGATTTGGGGATCTCAAGTTTTAGGTGGGCCATTCTTACCCTCTGGTGAATTTAGACCCTATTTCCATCAATGGCCTAAATGGTCCATAGGACATACTACTGCTGAATCTTATTATATATAACTAAATGTTATTACCCACTGTAACTTTACAGGACCACTTCAAAGTGTAGTCAACAAGTAAAGATGTGCTCATTGCAAAGAAAGTCAGCAGACACTAATGCCTGATTCATACTCTGAGAGAACAATGTGTCAAAAGACATCAAAAATGCTCACAACGTAGTAAACTGACACAGATTTCTTCAATATAGTTTTCTGTGACTTGGTGGTATATAAAGACAAAAGTGCTACCTTCAATTAATGTATGATCTGGGAAATGATAGGACAATAAGTGTAGCAAAAACTAAACACAGAACTAAATAGATAAATCTATGACATGGCAGAGAGACAGATAAAGCCCACATTGGGAAAATCAATACTAGAGGAGGTGATATCTACACTGGGTTTGTAGAATGACTTAAAATAAGATGCAAGCACAAAAAATAGTACAATAAAATAATGCTTGTTTTATTTCTCTTGCTTATTTATAGAAAAATACCATACTTAGATGGAGTTATGTATTAAACAGTGAAATTTATTTTCTACAATTCTGCAGACTAGGAGGTCAAAAATCTTAGCACCAGCAGACACAGAATTCAGGAACGATTTTTTTTTCCCTGAAATTCAAGAAGGATCTTCTTATAATCTCACATAGTAGATATAGTAAGCACTCTTGTGTCTTTTGGGGGAGCTACCAATATCAGTCATGAGGGCTTCATTGTTGTTATGTTTCTCTCAGGACAATTGTGCCACTATTGTACCAATAGGAATGCAAATTGCTTTGTAAAACAGAACACATCCTTGGTATGACTATCAGAGACAGTAACCTATATTGGTTGTAGTTCATAGCAAATATCCTCCTATTTTTGTTGTTAATAGGACAGACAAAAAACTATCCTCTATGTTTTCATCTTTATTTGCATAGGCTAATAAATTTCACAACTATCATCAGAGAAGGTTTTTTTAACAACAAATAGTAACTAACACAGAGAAAACAACTGGTCAATATGAAATGAATAAGGGCTGTCAGAGTGAACAGTCTTAAATATGACATTTATGTAATGCCCTTTCTTCCAAAACCATGCTAATTATCACAAAAGAATGGGTAGAAAGAGTAGAAAAATATAGTTAGTAAATGGCTACAACAAATCAGTTCTTTCTAGACTTGAAAAATGATATGCACACATAAACTCACAGCACCTGTGATGCTATACCGAAAACTTGCATAGGATAAACAGTGAAAAGATCAGCACGAACTATGGAGGGACTCCTTATTTAAGAAGCCATTGGCAATCCATGTCTAGTAGAAGAGGAAGAATAATTTTTCTATAGTCACAAGGACCTTGAGAAGTTATTCAGGATCCAGCCCACAGTACAGTAGAAACAGTGAGTTATAAAACAAACAAACAAAAGCAGCACATAAAAGTGGGAGAAGAGTGTAAGATAGTAGAAGAATTGGAGGGAAGGGAATGATGGACAGATTTGATCAAAATATACTATGTATATTTTGAATATGTATGAAAATCCTAAACAAAAAATTATCTACATTTAGAGCACACATCTTGTGTAGATATACTAGAAATTGGGCCTAGCAAAGAGCATGACAATAGTTAGAAAGTAGAATACCCTAAACTTGGTTAAGATAAATAGCATCTCAGCCATATTTTCAAAGAAAAACATTATTTACCAACAAGACAGAAATAAATATCATTGAAACAAAATAGGAAATGTTTACTAGTTAAATATTTAATTTAACTTTTGTTCTCCATTAATTCACTTATAATTTATTCACTTTACCACCTGATCTCAGACCCCTCTCTCCCCTCATTCCCACCTTTATACCCCCTCCCATTTCCCTTGCCCTTTGCCTTAGAGAAGTGTAGAGCCCTTCCTCCATGGGTTTCACCACACCATGTTACATCAATCACAGCAGGACTAACCATATATTCTCCCACTGAGGCCAGACAAGGATGCCTAACTATGGTAAAAGCATCCAAAGACCCACAACAGAGTTCAAGACAACCCCTGCTCCATTCGTTAGAAAACTCAAATGAAGAACAATCTGCACATCTACTACATATGTGTAGGAGCCTATATCCAGCCCATGCATGCTCTTTGATTGTTGGTTCAGTCTCTATGAGCCCTCATGTGTGCTGGTTAGTTTATTCTGTATGTCTTCTCATAGTAACCTTGACCCTTCCACTTCTCTCATTCCTTCTCCCCACTCTTCAATAAGACTCCCTGAGCTTTGTCTAGTGGGTCTCTACATCTGTTTCAATCAGCTTCTGGATGAAGCCTCTCTGACGACAGTTATGCTAGGCTCCTGTCTGCAAACATAGCAGAGTATCATTAATAGTGCCAAGGGTTGACTTCCTCCCATGGGATGGGCTTATCTTTAGTTTGGCCATTACCTCAATCTCTGCTCCAACTTTATCCCTGAACTTCTGTAGGCAGGACAAATTTTGGGTAGAAGATTTTGTGGTAGGGTCGTTGCCACTATCCTTCCACTGAAAGTTCTGCATGGCTATAGAAGGTGGCCCCTTCAGGCTTCATATCCCCTGCTGCTAGGAGTCTCAGATAGGTCCACAACAGAGTCCAAGACAATCCCTGCTCCTTTCATTAGTCTAACGACTCCCAAGAATGTCCCAGTCACAGAGCTGCCCCTCACTGATTTCTTTTCTTTTTCCTACCTCTTCCTCCATTCCCACCCTTTTCCCCTCCCCATCCCCTCTCCGATCTAGTTCTCTTCCTCCATCTATTTAGATGTCTATTTCATTTTTTCTTATCAGTGATATTCAATCATCCTCCCTTGGGCCTTCCTTTAGGTTATTAGGCTATATGGATTGTAACATAGTTATCTTGTACACCATGGCTAATATCCACTTATAAGTGAGTACATACCATGGATGTCTTCCTTGTTTAGGCTTATCTCCTTCAGTGTGATATTTTCAAATTCATTCTTGAATGTTCTACATATGTATTTACATGTTGTATATGTAAATGTACACATGCACACACACACACACATGCATTTGTGTGTGTGTCTGTGTCTGTGTGTGTGTGTGTGTGTGTGTATCCACTTTTTTTCAGGATTTTATAGAAGAAAATGCAACTCAGAGAGGTAGAGTGGATTTTCCAAATCACCCAGCGGCAGTTTCTGCCCCTGCCTATCTTCACCTAACACAGATGCTTTTAGCCTGTAACTTCTGTAATTTTGAAATGCACTTTAATGATGAGTAAAATGTGCAGAGGCAGGGTTCAGCATTATATGTTTTATATAAAGCCCTAGCTGTGGCCACCTTCAGAGTTCTGAGGTGCTAAGAACCATAGGGAGCCTGAGAAATTACAAAGATTGAAATATGGATCCCCAGGTGTCCACACTTACTGCTCTAATGGATCTTCCAGAAGAGCCTGATGTCTTCTATTCTAAGAGACAGATACTCACCCTGAACTTGTAAAGAGCAATTTATAAAATGTGCACCCACAAAACATAATAAAATCAAACCTCCTACTTGAAGCTGAGGGTTGAACAAACTAGGGCAGGGAGTGATATTATTATTATTCTTTAATTTTCCAAAAGGAATGCACTGTTTTATCCTATTTATAATAAAAGTCACTGACATAACAAAAGCATCTCATCACATCAGCAGTCATTTCTACAAATAGAGCATTGGCACTTTAGATATTAACATGTGTTATAAATGTCATTGATATATTAAGACTGTTCAGACTGTCTATCTAAAAATAGACAGAAAGCCATAGGGATGGGGGGATGTGTGCAGGAAGAACCATTTCAGTCAGGAAAAGGGGAACTTATTCTTGCAAAAAGAAGCCTTGTATTTGTGAGCCATGCAGGGAAACACCTGAATCTGATTCATGGTTTGTTTGAACATGAGTCACTAGCAGAGCATGATGCAGATAGGGCAAAAGGCTGGGAGAGAATAGAAAACAGTGAGAAAGGAGAGGGGAGAACAAGACTCAGATGGAGAAGCTAGAGAAAAGGGAGAAGTAGCAAATTATTAAATAACATTAACATTATAAGTCTTAGAACTTACAGTTTCCAAGCAAACATTTCTCTTTCATGGTGCAATGTGGGGTATTGAGTCTTTGGGAGGTTAGATAGTTCATCTGAGGTTAGTATTTCTTGCTTAAAAGCTTTGGAAATTGATGAGATTATTGTATTTTCTAAAGATGAGCAGAGATTTGTGGGTCATTTCAAAAGCATTGGCAAGGCTTGAATATAAGAATTAGGAAGAGCAGAAGTAAAGTGTGATTCAAATGGATAGTGAAGATGTGGTCTCAGCACTTTCAAGACATGTCTTGAAGAACTCATTTGTTTTCATAGGATGCTACTTCTGTAAGGTATCTCCCCATCCTCAGTGACATCAGCTGTGGACCAAGTCTTTTACACATGTGACTTTGTGTATATTTAAAATCAGAATATCAAAAAGAGTCAATTGCAATAAAAAGTGACAGAGCAATGATGGCATATTCAGACGAAATGCCGAGAGGACTCAATGGCAACCTTTATCTTTTCCCATTTCTATGGCTTTGAGCAACAGACTCAACTCCTTTAAATGTCTTGTTCTCTTAAATGAAAATACAAAATACAATAGCAGCAAAAACAAACAACCTATCCCAAACCCCCAAACAAACAAAAAAACCCAAAAAACTTTACTTAATATCTTGGTTATTATCAAGTTCTGAGATTTAATGAAATAAGAAATATTAGTCAAATATCAGTTGCTCAGTGAGAACACTCAGTTATTAACAACTTAGCTGCATTCCTGTAGACACAATTGCATCTAGAAATTACTTACAACCCATTAAATATCATGTAGGCTTCTCTTGATGTCTATATGCATGAGACACTGCTTCAAATATTTAGTCCATTTCTTGGCTGTACTTTTCTCATTCCATACTGATGATAATTGAGGAGTATCTTCTGTGGTTTAGGTTTTCTTTTGTCAGCAATGTTGCAGTAAATGTCATAACTCAGACATTTGAAAGACTGCTGAATTCTATCACTTAAGCAGTCTGTTTGTTGTATGAAGACCTGCTGGGTTGCATGATTCTCTTTGAAAAGTTGCAGGGAAGATTCCCAGCAGGCCTTTTGATTGGAATTTCCCTGACTGAGCTCCCAAGGCAGTTCATTCAGAAAATATTAATCTGGTTGCCTTCTCTGTTTCAAAGATAAGCCTAAACACAGTTGTGGCATGGAGAAGAGACACTGTAAAGATATTAAGATATGAAACACAACCCAAATAAACAAATTTGAAATTGCTTTCCAACATTAATAGAACTTTGCTAGAATGTATGTTACTTCTTTATAAATATTTATCATGCTTTGGATGCTCTCAAGACAAGTTGAAAAGGATGATTTGGCCTTATGACTCATTGGGGATTAATAATAACTTGTTCCTTGTGAGGAAAGGTTAACCCTTTCTGTTCTCTGTTCATGTGATGCTTTCTTTAACTGTCCATTATAACAGCAATCATAGGGTACTATCAGAAGCTTCTGATTTTCTTCTTAGCTGCTCAGCTCCCCTGTGCTTAAGGAAGTATTTACTTGACTATTTTCTGCTTCAAAATGTCACGATGGAGATTTGGGTCTGCAGAAGTGAGGATGATAAAACCAAAGAAAACAATAAATGGGAAGGGGAACAGGAAACACTGACGTTTCTTTCTAGACTGAATAATGTATTCGAATGTTTCATTTTGATTGAAAAGAGCTTAGGGAGAAAACAGGTGTGGCAGGAGGAATAAGAAAGCTAGAAGAAACATAAGCCTCAGGAGATAGGCATTGTAATCTAGAATGTTGTTTCTTAGCTAGGCTTAGTTCTAAAGTTCACCGCTAAATTATGTGAAGGATGTTTGTAGAATTATCCCCGGCGCACTTGCAACATCTATCACAGAATGTTCGCCATGTAGAGTTATTCTTCCACTTCAAGGCTTACTGGAAGCCATTCAATTTCCTTCTGTTTCTTTTTTTAAGGACCTATTTATTTAATTCTCCATCATGTTTTTCACCGTTATTTTTAAAATACAGGGTAAATCTCAAGAGATATTTTCCTGCAACCGTCAAAATATTCACTTCCTATCACAAAAATTACATTTAAAACAATGAAACCTGAACAATCTCTTCTATCAGTGTACTTCAGAAAATATATGAATGTTTTAGAACGAAGCATGTTTCATTGTATCCTACATGATTACTTTAGAAAATATATGTATAACATCTACAAGGCATAGTCTGAGTCTCTCATATATTATGAAAGTCTTCTTTTAAAAATAATTATTCCAAAATTGGGTGAAAGGCACAGCAAAGATTTCCATAAATCATTTTAAATAGCTTACAGTGCTTAAGGAACATGTTAATTCAGTAATTTAATTTTAATAGCACTAAAAATAAGTTGCAAAATAAAAACACAAAGTGCCAGAATTTTTGTTATCATTTGCTACTATAGTTTAAACATGTGGAATAAGGAAAATGCAGGGTGAAAGAAAATAATCAGAAATATTGCCATCTCAGCTACTATCCAAACTAAGCGATGCAACATAGTGAAAGTGTGTGGTAAGGAATAAGGTAAAATTTCTGGCAGAAGAAATGCTGAGAAGGTAAAGGGCAAAGGAAAAGAAGGAGTAACGGGCCCAGGAAAGGGAAGGCAGAAGAGCAGACCAACCGGGAGATAGAAAAGCTTGTGAGCACTTTCTATTTAAGGATGAGGAAGAATTTCAAAAGAGAATATAACCATGGTAAGCTGCTGGTGGTGGAGTCTCTATGGAGAGATGAAAACCAATATTTACAAATGTGTACAGTTTCAGCCCAATCAACAGCAAGAAGTAAGCAGAGTATTTAAATGTCTAGTGTAATGAACAGGCTTCATTCAATATTACACAAGAGTTTGGTTCCTTTCCCAGTTTTGTGACTTACTAAATATATAGCCCTAGACCAGTGATTTTAATTTCCCTCTGTCTCAGTTCCTTCATATGTAACATGAGAATTATAATTCCTATCATCATAGAGAGAAAGGATTGAGACAATATGTACGGAAAGTTTAGCACAGCATCTCTTCATAATAAGTGTCTATTGTAGCTATTATTGTTGTTATTTACTATTATTGCCCCTCTGGGAAAACCATGCCTTAATATTTAGCAAAAACTCCATTTGTATTTATTCCCTTTGCCCCAGGAATCTTCTTTCTGGCAATGGATCCCAAGAAAATAATTCAGCAAAAGTAAAGCTGAGAGCTCAGTGATGATCACTATACCATTAGCTATAAATGAAAAAAAAAAAAAAAAGAACAACTTAAATGTCCATCAATAGGGGAATAATTTATAGAAAATTATGATATATCAACATAATAGGACATTATGCAACCATTATAGCAATAATTATGTCAGTGTAGCATCTGAACAAATGCTTACAATATAATGTTAGGTAAAACAAAAATGGAATATCTAGTGCTATCATGGTTTTATGAAATCATGCATATATATGGGCATGTAATGGCATCTTATGAGCAAAAATGCTATAATTATGTAATTATGCATTTAAATTTTTCCTGCTTATAATATGTTTCTTATTACTGTTTTAAGATTGTCTGTTCACTAATAAGGGCACAGAGAAGACAACTAAATAGACATCCTTACTAAAATGCATATCAGTGAATTAGTGATAAAACCAAATTTGCTTAGAGGCTTGCATATAAAAGCTTTGAGATATTTGTTTGGCCAATATTTAAAAATAATAAGTGAATAGGTAATACTTATAAAACTTGCAGTATGGGTTTGATACTCACCAGAGTGGCTACTTTATTTAATACATTGACACTATTATATACAGCTTCATTTCTGATAAATCTATGATGCAGTATAGTTAATCATGTGGCAGAATATAGCTAACAGGGGTTTTTTAGTTTTGAACACCTACAACTCTAGATCCTAGTTAGTACAAACCATCTTTTCCACAAAACCTTTATATGTTCTGAATTTGTAAGGGTGCAGGATATGTCACTTAATATTATGATTTTTACAGTACAAAATTTAAAACTCAGTTTCAGACATCAACCTTACATATTTGTATCATAGCTACCCCTTAGTCTCCAACTCCATACCTGCCAATATCTCCAATGTTATTCCTCCAACCCCCTCAAATATATGCCCCCCTTTAATTTTAAAACTATTTAATCTGCTGAATTTAATTAATGTTGCCAATATGCATGTGGACATAGGGATGAACACTTGTGCAAGGGCACCAACCCCTGCCCTGCAATACCTGTGACACCTTATTCATAAAGAAATTGACACTGATGTACTGGCAATCAATAGCCTTTAGCTCCTCTGTGAGGAGTTTAAAGCCTTGTGTGGTTTCAATGTGAACTGGTTTGAACTTGTACAGGCAACCACAAACATTGAGAATTCATCAGTGCAACATCCTGCCATGTCAAGAAGAAGCTATCTTACAACAATACCCTTAGAGATTTAGTTTTTAACATCTTTCTGCACCTTCTTCCATGATGTTTCTCGAGCCTTTCAGGAAGATATATATTGAAGATTTCCTATCTGAGGATAGACACTGGACAGTCATATATTCACTGTACTTTGAGCTGTTATGGTTCTCTGAAATTCTTAATTTTATCTTTGAAGTTAAGTTTTGTAAATTAGTTTGGTGTGATAATGAACTATATTCTGAGAACATAAAGCCAGCCTTCACATGAAAATCTGCCTCTACCTCTTGATGTTTTACTGTTTTTGTTGTTGTTGTTTTGTTTTTGTCACTCAGGATATTCTGGCTCCTCACTAATCCCCTCTTTGCCACCTGCTCACTGCTCCATAACTTAGATGTTGCCATTGTCTGAGTGTCAACCAGATAGATATGATATAGTGGCAACAGAATTCCACCATCACTATGTTCCTTAATTGATGTCTGTTTGACATTATGATGTGATATAGAGAAATATATTGGGTCTTATCAAGGTGACAGTCTTGTCCTGGCCCAGCGTTACTTTGATTTTGGACTTATAAGAAGTATAAGCTTCTTCCTACCCCCGATTTAGGTCCATAACACCTGTTCTGTTCATAGGGAACAATAGCTGGGAGTGTTTTCTGTGTGCCAAGGGTTGAAGAAATAGACTTGAGGGTCTTTGGTCTTATCACTCCTGACCAAGATATTACCAATACATTTGTTTGGGTCCACATAAATTAAATAGCAGACTGTACTTTCTACCACGAGCTGGTAGTAAAAACAGACCACATAATATATAAACATGCTTATAGCTGAGATTCCTAGCCTTGACCTCCTAAAAATGCGAGAACAAAACTTTCACACAGAATCACAGAAATTATACTTATGTCAGTAACACATCAGAATGTAACTCAATTAGGATGTTTTTACTTCTCTAGTGGTTAAAGTTATACACCATTTCCTGTTAGAAGTCAGAGACAGCCTTCTGGTCAATATTACCAATAGAAGTCACAACACTCAAAGATTAATGCATATGTAACCATTATTCTTGGGCTGGAATTCCAAGTATGTTCTAACTCTATCACTTGTGTGTCCTTTAATCAGCCACTTTACCCATCATCAAAGTGCTCTCTTCCTTTGGCTATGCAGAAGAGTAAATTTGACAATGCTCATATCATGGCCTGGGTGATATATGCCTGACTGAGTCATCTTTAGCTTGTTATGGAGAGGTGAGGCTTACACACCACTATAAATGTGAATGTGGAAAACGTGCACCACACAACATATGGGAAAGCGAGACAATGATGAAGGTTGACATTCTGTTGGAAAAGCTTAAAATCGTTATCATTTAATGTTATGTTCATAAGACTTAAGCATACCTAAACAGAAGGCATTATCAGGTAGAGCCTAAAGACTTGGTCAAATTCCCAAAGTCTTATGAACAACCACACAGTGGAAGCACTGTAATTTGACACATCAGAGCAGGAGTTATCTGCTCAAACTTGTCTGAACAAAAACTCAATGTCACCACATGGCATTGAATGATTTTGAGTTTTAAATAGACTATTAAATACATAGAAACTAAAAAAGGCAATTTTCCTCCTCATAAGCAAGTAAATAAGTTGTTTAGGTTATTAGAGAAGAAACAATACAGTTGGCATATTTTAATATGATAAAGGATTTGTATATACTTTAAAATATACTTGATTGAGGCATGATTTATGTGAAACAAGTGAAATATGCGAATTTCACACATAATATTGACTGAATTTCAACAGATGCATATATTTGTGCTATTACCTTTCTCAAAATACAGATTATTTCACTCACTTGTAGAAAGTATTACTACACAGTTCACAATGAACTATTACATATTTTATGAACAAATAAGCTCAAAGTCTCCAATATGAAGAAATGGTATGAAAATGTTAAATTTCCTCATTTGATCAGTAAACATTTTATACACATTATAATATCATAATATACCACATCAATATGTACAAACACTCCATGTAACTACAAATATCATCATCTAATGCCAAAGCTTTTGATAAGTGGGAGAGGGAACAAACATTAAGAGACTTTATGGCCTATTTCCATGACTCTTGCTTCTCTCTAAAACTCTACAGTAAGACTTTACTATGGAAGATATCACATAGTTGAGTACTAAGACATGAAGAAATGAAGCTATAACCAATATGGAAAATGTTCCCTGCTGACTGGGTTTCATAGGGTTGCAATAGGTTCTATGCATGCTATATTAGAGAAAACCAATTAACAGCTCTATCTAGCTGTGCTATGCATGAGCAATGATAACAATTGGCCTGACACAATATGTTCACTGGTGTAAGGGTAGTACCAATGTTATGGGAGCAACTACCAGATCCTGGGAGGATTTCTATTCATTCCTTAAGACAGAATTCAAAGCATGGCTCTGCTAATTGGGTCAAATGCATTTCATCTAAGGTCACTCTCTTTGAGTTCTAAGAGTCTCTCACCCGTCACCCAGGTCTCTGGTACTTTCTAGAGGGAATCCCCTCCCACCTGAGGTTGCATATTTCCATTCATATGCAATGAATACTGGCCCTCAGGTCCCCCCCATACCTGATCATGTTCCCCCTTTCCCCTCCCCTTCCCCTTTCCTACCCAGGTGTCTCCTCTCTGTTTCCTGTGATTATTTTCTTCTCCCTCCCACGTGGGATTGAAGCATCCTCATTTGGGCCCTTCTGCTTGTTAACTTTCTTGAGTTCTGTGGATATATCCTAGGTATTCTGTACTCTTTTGGCTTAAATCCACTTATTAATGAGTACATACAACATATCCTTGGCTGACTAAGACAGAAATACTTAACGCCCAACCACTGGACTGAAGTCGAGGACCCCTGTGGTTGTACTAGGCAGAGGCAGGAAGAAGTTGAGGTAGAGAGTGACTCTATAGAAGACCAACAATCTCAAACAACCTGGACCCCTGAGATCTTTCAGATACTAAGTCACCGACCAGGCAGAATACACGGGCTGGTCCGACCCCCCCCCCCCACACACACACATACAGCAGAGAACTGCCTGGTCTGGCCTCAGTGGGAAGAGATACACCTAACCCTTGAGAGACTTGGGGCCTCAGCGAGTGGGGATGCCTGGCAGCACAGTGATGGAGGAATCATCCTTTTGGAGATGGTGTGGGAGAGGAGGAATAGGAAGAGATATTGTGGAAGGGGGGGACCAGGAAGGGGAATGGCTGGACCATAAAAAAAAAGGTAATTAAAAAAAAATTCGATCAAAATCTAATGGCTGGCTAGGTCAAAGGCTCTAGGAGAAAACCTAGTACTATTTTTCTGATAAATGGAAGGAGCAATAAATTACCCCTAAGTTCTTATCCTTCTACCCAGTAATTAATGCAGCTTTCACTGTATGCCAGAGAAGCTTTTTTTTGCAGTAGATGACAATACAGAGACTTACCAGTAGCCAATATGCAGAGAAAAGAGACCATAGAAATTTCAGCTCTACACGAGATGTGCATATTACATCTCTTTTGCTTGAGACTCAAGGATCATCCCGTAAGATTTCAGTGAAAGAGCTTTAGGGCTGAAAGAGTCAGAGGTAATAGACATCATAGTACTTTTGCACCCATGAACTCATGCAAACTGTGACTCGGACACAAGACCTGCACAAGACCAAGTCAGATAAATCTTATCATGATTTTGGAAGGGTTCATGAAATACCAACCATAGATGAGGAACTATTGGTAACTGATGACTTCTTGGTAATGGATTGCCAGTTGTCTTCATATATGGCCCTTGAGAGGATGCATATGCTCTAGGAAAGGGTTCCAGACCCATGTACATACAGGCAGAATTCAGTGGACTGAGGAGGTTTACAAAAAAAAAGCCTTCTAAAATTTCACAAACAATGAATAAAAAGAGAGGAACAAAGAATCCATTATTTCCCTTCCGAGTCACTTTTCTCTTGATTCCAGTAAGTTTTAAACTGATATAAATTACTAAGACTAATTTTTTTTTATTTTGTGTATGCATTTATACATGTCTTTGTGTGTCCACATAAGTGAACGTATGCCTGTATTAGAGTATGCACATATACAAGTATGCTTATGCAGAGGCCAGAGGACAAAACTGTGTGTTGTTTCTCAGACTCTGTCCAACATGTTTGTTGGGGTAGGGACTTTAACTTTTCTAGGACTTGCTAATTAGTGTAGGTTGGCTAACTAGTGAGCCACAGAGATCCAGAATTTTTTCACCTCCCCACTGATTTATTTAAGAAGTGTGGTGAGTTTTTGTTTGTTTCTTTGTTGTTGTTTTTAATTTATTTACTTATTCCTATTACATCCCAATATGAGCCCCACCTTCTCCCCCTACCCTCTTAAGCAGATACTCCTGCCATTCCCTCTTCTCATTTTCAGCCCTCCTCTGGGTATTCACCTCACCCAAAGCTTCCTGCACATCAAGTCTCTTTAGGACTAGGTAGATCCTCTCCCACTAAAGCCAGACAAATGTGGCCCAGTTAGAGAAATGGGATCCACAGACAGGAAATAGATTCAGGGACACAGAAAAAAAAAAAAAGCAAAGTGAGTCTTGTTTTTGTTTTTTGCTTTTTAAAGTTATAATTACATCAATTATCTTATCTGTTGGTCTTCAAACCCTTCCATGCAATTTCTTGTTCTCTCTTAAAATCTTGGTCTACTTTGCTTTAATTTTTGAGGTATGTATGTGTGTGTGTGTTTACTTAGGAACATACAAACATACATACATATGTGTACACACACACATGTACACACACACACAAACACACACATATATCATGCTCAGTCAGTATAATGAATGCTCTCTATAGGTGTATGATCTCAGGGCTTATCACTTAAAATTGGATAAATAATTGGAAGAATGTTTTTCCTCTGGAAAAGAGCTTGTGGTGATTTGAAAAAAATTCTCCCCATTCTCCCTAAGCACATATACATATACATATACATACACACACACACACACACACACACACACACACACACACACACATATTCGTTTCCAATTCATTAATTGTTTAAGAAACATTAGGAGATGTGGCCTGTTAGGGGAGGAAACATGTAAAAAACATGGGCTTTAAGGGTTCAAAAGTTCACAGCAGAGTCAGAACCCCTCCCCTGTCTTCAGCTTGTTGATCAGTTCTAAGCTCTGCTATTACTTCAATACCATGCCTGCCTGTCTAATTCCACACTCCCAACCATTTTGGCCATTGGCTAACCAGAGGAAACTGTATACACTTCACCAGTTAAGTTCTTCCATTTGTAAGTTGTCTTGGTCATAGTGTCTTCACAGACTTTTTCTCCCACTCTCAGTGTTTTCCAGTAGCTCATATCTCTTTATCTAGGGTTGCAGCCTTGCAAACTTCCTGCCTGTCATGTTTGCATGTCTTGTTTGTGTCATCATTGCATGCACCTTCTCTAGTAAGCCATGCTGATGAGACTTCAGTGCTGCTTTTTAAGGTTTCTTATAGGGGGTGAAACAGGTTCTACTGTTTGCACATCAAGTACTTTACAAACTGCATTTTCTCCTCAGCTTCAGCTTTCTAGTTTTGGATTTATCCAACAGAGTTTTTTTGGAATATATTCATATATTTTTCTCCATTATCTCAGTATGATATTTCTGAGATTCGTAGATGTGCTGTACATATTGTCTCTTTGTGTTGCTCAGTCGTGCTACATATTGTACATATTATGTTTCTTAGAGCATATACTATTGGTTTTATATAATAGGTATATAAATATATGGTGTATTTGTAATAGATTGTAATATATTTATAATATATTTGTAATATATGTATGTGTGTTTGTGTGTGTGTGTGTGTGTGTGTGTGTGACTAGTATACATTATCTTAATCTCACTATGCCCAAAATGGCTTTTCATTGGCTGAAGAAGTATGGGAGCTGCTGGTAGGTCCTTAGCCCCTATTTTAAGATTCAAGATCCTGGAAGCTTCTGAAGGAGAGGCATACAAACAATACATCCTAACCTGAAATAGAAGGCACGAAAGACTCTGGAGGGAGAACATTTGGGTAGTTCTGCACTCAAAGGCAATGGAATCCGGACTCTGATTACAACATATATTTAAAGCACATGTGCATGGTCTTTCCCAATTTCCTTACTTTTTCTTTATTTTAATGGCTCTTTAGCCTATGATGTAGTTAACTCAAGTTCAGAAAGGGTCATTCTCCCTTACTGCTTCTATGCCCACCAATCTTCTCTATAAATTTGCTGTTAGAAAACCAAACTCTTAGACATCCTCAGTTGCATTGACAACAAAAGGTAACAGTTATACTACTTAGGCATTGTACTGTGTTCTCCCAGTCACTGGGAGATGAACACTTTTTTTTAAATGTTTGACTATTTAAAATGTTACATGAACATTTCTAAATAGGTCTTTGTGTGATCTCTGTTTTTCATTTTTCTTATGGAAAGAGATGTTTCATTTTTACTGGAAGAATTGTTGGGTCATTTTGAGAGCCTTTTCAAAAGGCTGATGCTGTTTTGCACTCTTACTAGGATGTTCATACATATTTGCTAAATTAATAAATTATTTATTAATTAAATCCTTTATTAATAATGAATAAAGGAATTATGATGCTTTAATTTTCTGCACAGTAACTTTGTGAGAAATCATTTCACTTTCCTTAATGGCATAATGAGACAGGTCATTGTAGGCATCAGATTCAGAATTGTGTTAGTTCAGACTGCTATTATATGGTGCTATAGACTGTGGGATCTGTCGCACAGGTTTATGTTTTCTAGTATGTATGCTGAAAATTTGAAACTAGGTAGGCAGAATGATCATATTTTTTTGAGATCTTTCTGCTGGGTGTCAAGCTCATGCTTTCTGGATATGTCCACACATGATAGAGGCAGAAATTTATCTTCAGTCCCATTTTTAAGGCACTCAGTCCATTTATAAGCTTTCCATTTGCGAGTCCTAATTAATGCTTCTAAGAAATTACACCAGTGGCCTAAAATTTTATCCCAGAGTTTAAAAAAATATATAAAACATTCAGGACACAATAATAAATTAATTTTGTGACTAATAAGATTTTAGATGTTATATAAGATTTAATGTAAGCTCTATCCTGCTGCATTGTGCCTTTTAACATATCGCATGTTTTATTGAAACAGGTTATAGTGAGTAAACAGGCAATCTATTTTGAAGCCAGGAGTCTGCTTAGATTGCAACTATATATAAGAGACTTCCTTGTGTGATAATAGTATAATTCTACCTCATATTACACAATGATTAATCTTTGGAATCCACAGCACCTCACCTCGTGTTGTGTTCCCATTGCCAATGAAATTTAAAAATGGAGTCAATGACTTAGTAATTCAACATGTGACTTTAAAAAATGTTGTGTTTGCATAACACTTATAATTCCACAAATTTCCTATGCTACATAGGCTGACATGATTGGACAAGCATCTGGTTTAATATACAGAATAGAATTTTATGTTCTTTTTGCTTACATAAGAAGAGCTGAAGTCTAAAGGATTTTTTTTTCCAGGTTGTCTAAGGATATACTAACACTGGCATTCCAGAGCCCACCATATTAAAGCCCAGTTGAAAGCCTGTATCTTTTGTCCCAAACTCAGAACTCCTTGAGTACTATCCTACCATATATACTTTCTATGTTCAAATCTATTTCCATTTTTTTTTCAGTAGTAGAAGTTTCTTGATCTGAATCATAATATCACCTCTTTCAACTCTCTTTTTTCTTTGTTTTTGTGGAGGTAGCCTGGGGTCCATAGTAGAGGTGTGAATTGAACCTCAGACTTCTGATGTCAAAATTCCCCGGGCCATGCATGTCAGGGCTGTGTTTATACATAATAATCTCATCAGGGGGTTAGGAAGACTAATTAATTGCTGTTTATGAAGCAGCCTGGGAAATGAACATGAGCAGACTTACCAGAGTGCACAATATTAGCAGTATAAGTGTGGCATGTACAGACTTAAAAACATGACATGAGGCCAGTGAAGCACAAAGACTCAGTGCAGGGTGTGCTAATTAGTGGAGTCTTTTAACAACAGTGAGATTTCCAGGAGCCACAATTCCCAGTTCAAATCCCAATAGCTGATCCTGAGTTTCATCACCCTCTGTCCACAGTTCGAAGATTGGGCTATACTACTCCCAGATATTAGTTAGTGGTAACTTGAATTTCACCCTGTTTTCAAATTATATGTATTTCCTTTGAGGATTGTATTTATAGCAGTAATTTTAATGCATTTCAGTTGTTGACGTTTCAGATATTTTATGGCAATTTGATGTGCTCTATATAATACTATAGTACTAGCATTATATAAATGATGGGAACAAATTAATGTGTGTACATTAGCATTTTGAGGTTCAGACAAAAATCAAAATTGAATGCAGTGCTAACATAATGGAGACATACAATAAATATCATTTTCCGGATCCCAGTTTTCTTTTGCTGTTACTTTTACATTAGCTGTTGCTCCTTGTTGCCTTAATGACCTTGGTTTGGGGTAACAAAATAGAATGTTTGACAATAATTCAGATACCAAGGTGTTTTGCTACAATAAGGGAAACCTCTAGGGAAAAAAACGTGTTTGCTGTTTCCTTGCACTGAGACAGACTTCTAGGGAGACAGACACTCCAGGATGTTAGTAGGAATGTGACGTCACAGTATATTTCTAATAGCAGAAGTTGAAATGCCCTTTCATTTCCCACCTCATCTTTTTATTTTTTCTTAGAAAAAAAGCTGCAAGACCCTGTGGCTTCCTCTACCCAGTGAGCTGAGTAGCATTATGGGTTACTGTTAATGCTCTTCACAATGAATTTTGATTTATGGAATATTCTTATCAGTTTATGAATATGGATATGTTTTCTGGAATGAAAGGGTGCATGGGTAACAATTGAGTGAGAAAATATTTGAGAATTCAGTATATAGGAGGGACTCACAATGAGAAGAAAGATATAAAGAGGAAGATCTGGGAGTTCAGGAGGATGCACATGTGGATGAAGACAGATGCTGCCCTGATACTGAAGAGAAACTGGACACCAAGATGGGAAGGCACACCAAGAAGACTCAGGGAAAGCGACAAGGAGAAAGAGAGCATGCTGAGGAGCTAGGGAAGATTTGAGAAAAGAAACAGGACAAGGACACCTTGAAGTATAAATTAATGTCTTCAGAGAGAATAAAAAAATAACAGTAATGGATTGGGGGAAAAGTTGTGAAAGTCTTTCCAGTGGCATTTAAACTAATAAATATGTATAACTCTTAGGGGCTACATGATGTATAGTATATGGAAATATATCTATTTCTGGTGTATTCAATTAAAGAATACTCAGTAGAATTTATCCAAGCATCCTACAGCACTGATTTCATGACCAGAGTTTAACAAACTTTTCAAGTGATCAGAAGTTTGATTTAGGTTCTAAGACAGAGTTCATGGGCTAATCATTAGGTAGTAACAGGATTTCTTAAGTAGTTTATTAAAATGATGTATTATTTGAGTAGTGACAGAGGAAAGAATGGCCTCTCAGGGGGACTGCAGTGACCTGGACTTTTATATGGTCATTTAAATCATCCTTCCAAATAATTTATCCTTGTCCTGATTTTTCACCCTAAGGGAGAGAGTATGATACTGTATATGTGTTCCACACTTTCTAATTTAGAACCATTCTAAAAATAAAAACAGAAATTATTTATCGACTCTTTATGTGCTAATGTAGGGATGACTTTAGTCTCCAGGGGCGAAGATATTTACCTAAAACATCATGTGTGTAAGATTATAATTATCATTGGTTAGTTCAGAGATACATGAAGGATCTAATTCTGTATTCAGAGAATACTGACAATGAATAATAATCTAGAATAGGGAATAAATAGGAATTCAGTTTTGGCGATTATATTTGACCTTCTGAATGCAGGTGTTTTCTGAATCTTTTTAGTTAAAAAGTTATAAAGAAACTACATTTTCTCTTTCTCTTTCTATTTTGTACTGCCTCCCTCCATCTCTCCAGTTTGAGGTTTGTTGTAAAATTTCTAGGCATCAGAAATTTCATGGCCAATATATTTAGCATTCACTAAGTTTGTGTGTATGTATATATATATATATATATATATATATATATATATATATATTTCACATTACTATATAAAGTTCTAGCTTAAATAAATATGTGTTATTTTGCTTAATATATGTAACAATTTGCAAATACATTTGATGTTATTTTGTCCTAGAATATCTATTTATATAGTCTATAATTAGCACGCTATAGAACATTCTTAGGGACTGTTGATCTAAACATTTTCTCACATAAATTCAGAGGGAAGTATTATTATTTTTCTATTCAAATAAATAAGCCAAGGCTTAAAAGAGATGATTTATTCAGATTAGATTTTAGAATAGATAGCACATTTTAGAAATGAGATAAATTAGTTCTCAATAATTTGGCTTTGATTCAAGTTTTTAGGTCAAAAGGAACTCAATAAAATAACTAAAAATTTAGAACTTGGGCATGATTTATTTACTTTCCAGAAATAGATATTCTAATTGATGCATGCTTAACACACATACTATTATATTTTCCCCACCTACACACTTACTTTTTTTTTAACTCTAGTTTCTTTCACACTGTTTCTGAGATAAGGATTGCATAGTCATTTAATTACACATTGAATTATGATTGTGTAAGAAATATTTCTGATCAATGATCAGAATATGCACAGAGAGGGACGGGTTCATTTTAGATATAACATAATCTACATAATTATACAAGATGATTTTTGAGTTGGAGTTGAAAAGATGGTAGAACTGCAACAAGTGGTGAAGACTAAGTGAACATTTTCAGAGCCTCTGAAAGGGTCTCCATAGACTGCTTTATGTACATTCATACATACATACATAATTACATACATGCATACATTTATTTCTCTTGGGAGACAAACACACTGATGGCAATTTTCAATTTCTTTAGGTTTTTGATTAACTAGTTGAATAGTTTCTTTTCAAAGAATGCTTGGTAGTACCCAATATTCAGATATGCTGTTATTCTGAGCCCAATAGTTTCCTCAATTTTAGAGCGATAATATGTACAAATATATAAGCGTGATAGCAGAATACCTGTACTGAATGGATGTGGACATCAAGTGGAAAGTATCTTGGAAAGAAAATGTCTTCACATTATTTAGGAAATGAGTCCCAATGCTGAGTTTCATTTGGCTCAATAAATAATGTCTGAATGAATATAAGAACTGAGATTATTTTCCTTGGGATGAAGGTATAGATGTGCCTATAATAAAAGATGATATTTATTTGCCACTTGCTATGAGTCAGTTATAGGTTGTGGCTCATACCTATTTGTCAAGTTGACAACTCATGTAAAATATGTGACCATCGCCCCACCATTTTGAAGATCAGTAAATTATGCTTAGGAGATTAATTAGCAGATCCAAAGCTGCATGGTTAATCATAGATCTTGTATCTATGGTCTCCTAATCCAGGAGAAGTGTCTTAAATTTTCAAGTGTTATTTTCTTCCAAATTCTTCAACTCTACATGTTGCTTCAGCTGATTGAATAGCGGCTTTCAGTCACAAAGGGAATCACATGCTTCCTAACTAGTTCACTGTGACTGTGTGGAACCATTTTTCTCTATTGTTTCTAATTATACTAGAGATGACTAGTAAGGGGATGAGCAAACTCAGGCTATGACACTTCTAAAGCTAAATAGAGTACTGTTAAATATTTTCCATCAATTAAGGAGTGCCTAAGAAGTTATTTGAACAAAATTATCAATTTTTTTCATTGGGCAGACCCATGAAGGCTCTGACACAACAAGCAGTTAAAGTGTTTATAAGTACAAAACAGATTCAATGAGTTAGTATATACTTCAAGGGTAAAGAATAAAAGTTAGTTATTAAAGTTTTATATATATATATATATATATATATATATATATATATATATACATACATTTTTTTCTTTTTTCTTGTGCAGGTAACCCTACATGATGCGAGTTCATGAGTGTGAGAAATATATCATGTCCAGAAGTTTGCCTCACACAGCATTTTTCCACATCTTGAGACTCTTACATTCTTTCTACCTTTTTTTTCCCTGAGATTCTTAGATTTAGAAGCAGGATGAGAAAAGTATCCCATTTAGGGATGAATACTTCATATCTTTTTTTAGGACTTTGACCAGTTAAGCATCTCAGCATTGAATTTCCATATCAGAAAGAATTCTATCTTTCAAGGGTGAGAGCAGAGCATGTCTCTGGGCATAAACAAAAATACTGAGAAGGCATTTTTACTGCATGGTTGGTATGCTCATGTTTCATTGTATATATGTATAAAATTCTTAATTATAGAGAAAATTGATATGAGAATGAAAAGGTGTGCATGATCTAAATTACATCTGAAAAATCCATAAACTAATATCAATTACAGTCAATACTTGAATAGTAATTGCCAAGTACTAGGTATTTTACATATTAATACAACATACCTCATAAGGAAATTCAGTCATCCTTTTAGTAATGAGCAAACAAACTCAAAAAAGAGTAGAGTTATTTGCTTGATTTCCTGAGGTTAATAAATTACAGGATTGGGAGTTGAAATAAATCTGTCTCACAGATATCAGTTTTAACTACTGTATTGTGCTGATTAATAGCCTTGAAACTGCAAATACATTTCTTTTCCATATGGATTTGTTTTAGAGACCATGTTATAGAACTTGACTAGAAAATGGAATATCATCATGGAAAGACATATATGTCAGTTACTGTCACAACACTGTGACTTCAATATCTGACAGAAATATTCTTTAAGAGGTACTATTTTATTCCATGCAACATGGAGGGGGAAATCACAGTGGAAGAACTATGTGACTGGTGGTGGGTGTGTGTATTAGAGAAGGAAGAGAGTGGAACAGGGAATGGGGAGGTGGCTTGGCATAATCTTCAAAGGTTTGCATACCTACCGATGTACTTATTGACTTACCCTTGTCATGGAAACTAAAATGCACTCTCTCACCCAAAGGAAAATGATCCTTGAGCTATGGAATTTGAGATTCAGACTATAACAATACTCCAACTCTTATACCGAAAGAGATAACACAAGCTTCCACAGCAAAAACATTCTGGAACAATATACATTGTTCTTAGTGATAACAACAGTGAAATACCTATGTTCTTCCTATTGTTCCTAGATCCCCTGTTAGCCACTATATGTAAATATATTCTATGTATAAATTCCAACATTCCTCCCCAACTTTAATAAGTAAACTATGTTTAAACATGTTCAGACAACATAAAAAATGTAGCAAAATTATTGAGTGAGCTCAAGCAATGACATTTTTCCTTAGCTTAGGCAATATTACGGAGGTTAACGAGCTGGTGTTCTTTACCCATACCATATAAGTAGAACCCAATGCTTCTTCTAGATTATTTTCTGGAAAATGTAAGAAAGCAATATTTGTTTCAATTTCTAAGAGGGAAATGAGAAATGACACATTCATTGTGAAAATCCATGTTTATTCATTTAAATATCTGTGTGATATGAATCATGGGATTATGGGAATCTAGAACTCTGAGAGAAGTAAGCAGGTTACCAAGAGCTTAAAATATTCTGAAATATTAATCAGATTATCAGAGCAATGAAAGTGCATGTCAAGTTGAAATGAACACAGCATGGAAAAAAAAATGACTGATCTTGAGCCTGCCAAGTCCAAAGAAGAACTAACTAGCTTTGAAAAATCAAGAAAGATGCCTCTGATGGTCTGACCTGCAAATTAGTTATCTGCAGAAGAATCAAGATAGAGTTAATTAGGTTAGATAGGGCACTACCTTGCTTACCTTGTTACACCCTTGAAGAAAGAGGACTCCATGTAAGTGGACGGAAATCAATAAAATGGGTTCCTCAAATGAGGCAGCAGTTGTCTCTGGAGCACGGATCGTATTAGAGAATATTGTTGAGGCTACATAGGTCCCAATCTTGCCGAATTCTATTGGTTGTCATAAGATATTTCATATTTATTGTAGAGAATTTGAAATACTTTAGTTTTAAGTAAAGGAAAGTCTTTTGGAGAGAGAGAGAGAGAGAGAGAGAGAGAGAGAGAGAGAGAGAGAGAGA
>JADRCH010000117.1:2761350-2918828 GCA_019843965.1 Rhynchomys soricoides
AGAGAGAGAGAGAGAGAGAGAGAGAGAGAGAGAGAGAGAGAGAGAGAAGGGAGGAAGACTCCAGGACTGAAGGAGGTTGTGAAAAAGTATCATGGTCTGTATGGGGCAGTATCAAAGAGATTGAAAATAAATCACTGGATTAAGGAGACTTTTACAGTTTTAAATTAACATAGTTTGATGAATGATTGACCTGGGGCTTGGAGGCAAGGCTGGAGAAAAGACAGCCAGTTGATACAGATTCAAGTCTGGGACTCTAAACAATGTGACCCGGCTTGCTGGAACCAAAGAGTTGTTCTTAATTTTGAACTTAACAATCTGGGCAGTGATTATCATGACCAGACATCCCAGTGACTGGATAGGAAATAAGGACACCTTTGAAACCTTGCTCTGTAAGTTTGGATGCTGGACTTGAAGTGATCGGTGAAGAAATTACATGTATTTGTGTGTGTGCATGCATACTTGCTTGTCTCTATGTGTGTGCATGTGCACATTCATGCACACATGTGTATGCATTTGAGAGAAAGAGTTTTCTCTCTTGCCCCAGTTTCTCTGAACTGCACTCTTTTGTATTCTTTGCCAAGAGGAAAGAACCAGATTGTTCTTGCTCAGAGCATTCAGCTGACTGGACTGGTGCCAAACCAAAAGGAGGCCTAAACACATGATAATAACTGCTCATGTGTACACACCACTTTATACATTACCAAGGACTCTGTTACACTCATAGACTCTGAAAACTGTGTGCTAAGAAGTCTACTGATAATATCATTTTAGTTTGAGCAAAACAAAGTCTGTTCTGAGAGGTGAAACTGAGAACTTTTTTGTTATAGCACATTTGCATACTCTAGACACTCTTCCTTCCCATCAGCATTCTCTCTACTTGGCCTAAGGAGCTTCAGATCACTGTGAAGGAGCCCTTGTGACATAAAGGACAGTGGATAGTTCTTTCCCATTTACAAGACCCTTTTACTCTTGTCACCACACTTGCACCATCACAAGACTCAAGCTGTTATCATCATTGGAGAGTCATAAACGTTCAAAGTTGAATCACTAGCTTGAGGTAAAATTGAAATATTAGCCTAGTTCTACTGTCAAGCCCTTTGGTGTCTCATAGGACTGTTTGAAGCTGAGGGGCATGGGATCATTAGTTGGAAGGGAGATATAAGGAATTTGAAGGCATGCACAGTGGGAAGGCTTGTGCACATCTCAAGCCCAGGTTAACTGAATGAGGCCATGTCATCACCAGTCAGCAGCAGTTGGGTTAAGAGCAGCTGTTGCTGTGCTCTCATAATTGGGAATAATTGAGATTTTGTCTCAAACCACAGAGCCCTGAATTAGCCAACTCAGACTCAACCAAGAAGCATCTGTTACCATCTACAATGGCAACAGTTCAATCCCCATTCCAGCACGCAATTCTTCCCTGCCAACTGGCAAATACTTACCACGCAAAGCCTGCAGGCTTGTACCAGCACTGAGGCCCTGGGAAAATCCAGCTAGATCAGCTTCTCATGGTAAGTGAATAACTAGGTGAAGAACAAGAAGGGCTTAACACAGTGCCACATGAAGGCAGGGAATTGACATCCTAAAGGAGGTATTTGCCATCATATTAGTCCACAAGTATGATAAACTGTACCTTATTATACAGTGGAGTAAAAGATAACAAAACTGTGCAGAAGAAGAAATGGGCCCAGAGAAGTTAGCCGACTGGTTCAAGGTCACAGAGATAGAGACTCACAGACCTAAGATTTGCTCTTCCTGGTGCAAAAGCTACATGATTGCCACATTTCCACCTAGACATACACTTATTATCTGCTTTGTTTAAGAATTTTTGAGCAACTTATTTCTTGTCGTATTTCTCCATCTATCTCTAGGCAGAGATCAGGAGTTGCCTTCTTGGATGATAGTGATGAAAATAAGAATATTTCATGAATTTGGGCAGGATCTTGCTTAACAATAATTCAAAAACCAGGAGGAAAGAAGAAAATGACAGTGAAACTTTGTAAATTATAGCTTTAATGCAGTGCAATATTTTTCTGTTGGGAGAGGAAGTAGAGGCATCACAGTTGTACTTCATAGCATGGAAGGAGCAGAAACTCCAAATACCCTAGAGCATAGTAAGGTAAAAGGGTTTAATTTAAAAAGTTGTATTATACTACATTATTCATATAATCTTGCTGCCACACCATGTTATCAATAGCTAAAATAATATTAACGACTACTGTGGGGACAAAAAGAGTTGTCTTATTTCTGAATGCAAAACCCTCCCAGTGAGGAAGGCTTAGGTGTCAGCATCCCCCAAACTCAGCAAACTAGATGAAGCCCTCAGAGTAGAAACCTGCCAATTGCTGAGGAGCAAATAATGGTTGTTTTTATATTACCTTGCTTGAGGGATGCTGCGAACCGATTTGTGTTTATTATGTTAATGGATCCTCTATGATTTCCCCTTGTTTATGTATAATTAAGATGGCTTTTTTAAATACCTCCTTCTAGAGTTGGAGAAAATGAAATTGTTTGTTTGGACTGGTAATAAGTAATAACAGGAAATAAGCATCCCCATCCAAAAGAACTGCAGGAGATGAGGAACATGGTAAGGCAAGGGGGCAAGGATGAGAATACAAGATGCAGATTTGAAGGAACTTAGAACAAGCAGAGAAATCACCCTTTCTTCTCCAGTTCCACAGTTCATGGAGTTATTAACTCTACATGTTAGGAAGTGCTAAGATGACTCAGTCAGCTGTTGCCTGCCTGTGAATCCTGAACTATTAACTTCCTTGTCTGATTTCAGTGAGAGAGGATGTGTTTAGTCCTGCAGTAAATTGATGTGACAGAGAAGGTTGATACCCAGGAGGCCTCCCCCTTGTCAGAAGAGATGGGAAGGGGTTGGGAGGAAAGGCCATGTGAGGAGAGACCTGGGATGACTGGGTACTTCAATCTATATGTAAACTGAATAAACAAACAAACAAACAAACAAAAATTATTCAGTCAGTGCCAAAGACATGTTCCTAGGAGGCTGGGGACTCAGGATTCCATAGAGATCTGGAAAGGACTGATAGGTTTCTTGAGCTTCATTTTCTCTATTTAAAGAATGATCTGACTAAAGCAGTTAAAGTTTCTTAACTATAAATAAATATTTGCCATTTACTATTTGTTATTTTTTTTAATGAGGCTACCCTGTGGTAGCGAATTTTACATCCCTTCAAGGTTCTAAACTGTCAAATATGTAGTGAGTACCTATCATGTGCCTGAAAACAATCATAGTCTCACACTGCATCAATGAACAAACTTTGTCACAGAGAGCTTAGGTTGTAGAAGGGTGGGGTGAAATATTTCAGTAAACCAACATGTAGAGAAAATATCATCAGATTGTGATAGGAGATATCTGGAAATCCAAACAGAATGACAGTCATGTGCTAAGTAACATTTAGGAAGGCAAATCATTTGAGTATGAAAAAAGTGATATTCTAAGTTTAGAACTGGGAGACCAGAAGGAAGCAGCTAAGTTCAGGTAAAGGGGTTGGGCATGAACAACAGCTAGCATGGATTTCCTAGAGAAAGATTCTGTCATAGTGTAGAATAAAGTTGACTCTTAGATAACTGTAGACCAGTGAGAAAACAAAACATTTGAAAATGTCAGGTCAAATCATAAACAAGGGTCTCTATATAGAAGGCACAGTAATGACAATAGATTTCACCATGGTTACAAACCTTCAGAATGTTTTATATAAATGATATGAAGTTTATGAAATATTAAAATTGGCATTACCATACAATTGATTACTGATTATAGAATTGAAACCCTAACTAAATCTCATCAATACCTTTCTTGATTTCATAGAGTTCCAGATCTCCTTCGTTTGCTAACTGGAATGAGTCCATGGGATACATTTTTGATCAGATTAGAATTGTCAAGCTCAATGGCAAAACTCTGTAAGGGTACTTAATAGCAAAAGTGAGTTTGGATTTATCAAGTGTGTAGCTTAACCTGCTCAGTCCAGGTTGTAAGCCTATGTATCTTCTGGTCTGTGGTCCCTACAACAACACCTGTTCTTTTGCCGCTGGTTAGGATAATTAGGATTCTACAGAGGTCTGCTATATATACGTGACAGGGAGAGCACATCTTCATTTATTCAAGTACTAATGTTCTCACTAAGCTTTGCAAACACTTATATAGCATTTATTTTTGACTATGTTTTATTTCTTCAATTTAAATTTAAACTCCTGGAGTGCTGTATCCTTGCAGGGTTTATATTTAGATAAGATCTTCCCTCTATCACTAGCTTAGAAAAAAATCTCAAAAATAGAGACTCTCTCTCTCTCTCTCTGTTAGTGTGTGTGTGTGTGTGTGTGTGTGTGTGTGCGTGTGTGTATAATCCTGATACAGAGATATAGACACAGATATTGATTTAGATAATGGATTTCTTTCTTTTTATTACTTTATTTACATTTCGAATGATTCCCCTTTGGAAACCCCCTATTCCATTGCTCCTCTCCCTGCTTCTATGAGGGTGCTCTCCCACCCACCCACTCCCTAGCATTCCCCTACACTGGGGCATCAATCACCCTCATGTTCAAGGTCCTCTCCTCCCACTGATATCCAACAAGCCCCTCCTTTGCCACATATGCGGCCAGCACCATGGGTCCCTCCATGTGTATTCTTTATTGGTGGTCCAATCTCCAGGAGCTCCGGGAGGTCTGTCCAGTTGACACAGTTTCTCTGCACAAGGCTGCAGACCCCCTCAGCTCCTTTAGTCTTTTCTCCAACTTCTTCATCTTGGACCCCATGCTCAGTCCAATGGTTGACTATGAGCATCCACCTCTGTGTTTGTCAGGCTCTGTCAGAGCCTCTCAGGAGACAGCTTATCATGCTTTCATCAGTAAACACTTCTCAGCATCCACAATAACATCCAGGTTTGATAGCAGATACTGATATATGATATATAACATCACTGAGTTTGCTCCAAATCTTTATATTGAAATTCTAACTGCAGAAACTCATTTATATCTCGACACTTTTAAAAAAGGTAACTAAGGTGAAAAAAGATAATAAAAACAGTAAGTCTTATTCAATAAGACTTGTGTCCTTATAAAAAGTGATTTGTACATATACTAAACAAATAGCAGGGGACTACACAATAAAGACAGTATCCCGTATACTTTAAAAAAAAATGAATGAAGTACCATAAGATCCTATATTTGTTGACAACATACTGCCAATTTGCAGTCATTGGAGGAATGAATTCTATTATTTAAGGCCTTTAGTCAGTGCACTTTTGTTATAGAAGCACGGGCAAACCAGAACTGGTTGCTTTATGTGAGAATACATACAAACACAGTTATGTTTGTAATGAAATAGAATCCACCACTGGACTAG
This sequence comes from Rhynchomys soricoides, assembly GCA_019843965.1. NCBI lineage: Eukaryota > Metazoa > Chordata > Mammalia > Rodentia > Muridae > Rhynchomys > Rhynchomys soricoides. The sequence goes on from JADRCH010000117.1 coordinate 2,766,719, forward strand.
AAGAAATATCACCTTCTTATAGTACTTATAATTTAAGCTTTGAAGGAGATTCTGCCATTGGGGATTTTAGAATAAAAGCCAGTGTTCTGACAGCACCAAGAAGCTGAGGCTAGCTGGCCATCCTTCTCAATAATGCCAATTAAAATCTGCTTTGAAAACAATAGCCGAGAGCTGATCAGCAATGAGAAGCAGAAAAAGGGGAAATATTCAATTTCCCTGAATGGAAAGAGGAAGAAAAAATATGGCTTAGTAATCCTAAGTCTATATTCAGGGTACTGGTGTTTATGTTTAAACACAGGGCAAGATGTACACAAAATTAAACAACTCTTGCCAAGGTGTGGTACTGCTCATTATTGGCCAGTATTGGTCTTATAATGCAGTCCTTCTGCAGTGTATTCTGATAATGTATCACCTCTCTAGTCACTGAGTGCAGAAATATCCTCATCTGGGTCTGACCTGAGGTTTTGCTATTCTTGTAGTAAGTCTCTCAAGAAGAAAAGTTAAAGATGGTGAATTATCTCTCTGTCTTAAGTAAAAGTGCAGATGCAAAATGTAGACAGTGGTATCAAAATTTCATCCTGCTTTTCATTATCTTGTAGACTCACATGGAAAGTCAATGAATTTTAGCAAATCAGTTTCTAAATACAAGATTTTATATTATGCTGTCCTATTTCATTGGTGTGTCTCACTAAGCACATAGTAAGGACTCAGACTCTATTTGTTCAGTGAGCAAACAAATCATGCTTGTCATGAAAAGTGATCTTGAATATGACCCAGGGTAGTAGTTACTAAACTGTCTTGTGCTAATAGAATCTGGAATAAAATATTTTCTATAAAGGCCAAGTATACTAAATGTTAACTCTAGGAATGCTGTGACTATAGAAAGAGTTGTAAGTTCACGAGGACTCTGCAGTAGTACTGGGAACATTCTTGTCACAAGATGGATGATCTGTGAACAGTGCCCATAAACATTTCTACATTCCTATGCAAGTCTTTAATTCTGCAACAATAGCACAAACATGGCAATGAACAATTTCTATATAAATGAGTAGGAATTTATTTGGATAATTTTTTTACTAAGAGAAACAGAATGACCAGACCTTTTGGCTCAAACATGTAATTATATCTACTGAATTATAGCACTAGAATTATAAGTTTCGGATATTCCTGGGCTACAGAGCAAATACAGACACTATAAGCAACTTCATATTTCTTCAAATAAAGCGTTGGGAAGATCAGGTGATGAAATTAAGAGGTTGAGTGCATCCCTGAATTCATGAAGACCTATAAGAACACAAGAAATAAAGCAAAATAAAAACAAATACATACATCAACACAAATGCATACAAGCATATTCACACATGCACATGCACATAAACATACTTATAAAAGTTCATACAATACATGTATGCACATACCCACCACAGACACATGCTCACATATGATTCATACATACACACACACACACACACACACACACACACACACACATATATTTGTGAAAAACCATTCATAACCAAAATCTACGTGCCTATCCATTTTCTGAAAGAAACTGCTCAGCTCCTCATAATAGCAATTAGGAACAGTCCCAAGCTCCCCTTTGCAGCATATTATTCTGTACCTACATCTAAACTCTCTTTAAAGGCGGGAAAAGCTGTGGAGTCAGTTGGTCAAGTCTGAATTTTTAATTGGTTCTGATAAATACCTGCTGCTCTTATTGTGCTTTAAAAATCAGAAGCAAGTATGAGATACTAGCATAGTTTTTGCATATGTCTGACTTTTCCAATAGGCACTCTTACATCAACATCTGCACAGAGAACAGCCATGTTTTTCACTCTGTAGTAAGCGAGTGAGCCTGTGCTACTGAGATTTCAGAGCAGGGTACCTATATTTAGGTCTCAAGTCTGAGTATCATTTCCAGTTTAACAGTAAGTTGTGTGGTCAAGGGGTTATAACAACTTATAGTGAGGAATATCAAGATGGGTAATATCTCCCTTTCTAGCTATGCATCCTTCTTAGACACCCTAACCATTTTATCCCCTCATGCTCCCTGCATCTCTGGAGTTCTATTATGTTTACACAGAGACAGTTGGCTGCGTGTCTGTGGGCGGCTTAAGATGGTGAGAATTACGCAGATCCTGGCTCTTATATCATCAATTATTCTGGTTGCTCGTGTGGGCCTGTGTGGGCTGAATTGTGTGACTTCTGATTCTCATCCTGCAGGGACTCTTAGCTATCTGACCTTTTGAGGTACTCAAATGAACCACTTTTCTTAATTCCTAATGCCCTCCACCTCCATCCCTCTCTTCTTAGCACTCTGATTTTGACTAGAACACTGGTTCTTAAAACACACAGCTGTATTCTCAGATTCATTTTTTTTTCTCCTGCAAGTGTGAAGTTCATCACCTGGCAGAAACAAATCAAGTGGAGTTTTTCCCCACCTCTATTTCCCTGATCATTTTTAAGCGTTGATTTATTTTCTCTAAATAATGGGGAAAGTGCAGCACTCTAAAAGGATAATGGGGAAAGGAAACCTCCTTGCTCTGAGCACCACTATATATAAATTTAATATATATGCACACATAGACATTCATCTTCCTTAAATAACACTCATATCAGAAAAAATAGTTATAGGATGCAACAAAACAAAATAAAATACATAAATGATATAAATGTGCATATAGATGTATATGCAATTTTATGCTGCAGTCTGCTGGCAAAAATAGCCTCCTGAGGTCAGCTGCTCAGAAGCATCTTGATCCCACTCTAATAAAGATTCACTGGCATTTATGTGGGATGTGCCACCAGGTAATTCTGCTACCATTGCTGCTACTTTATTTCTGTAGTCCCCTGAAGCAACCGTAATGTCATCAATCTAAAAGCTGGAATCCAGGAAAATTAGGTCCCTTCTCCCAAGCCCTACAAGGATAGCAATGACAACCTTGGAATGGACAAATTCTATGGCATATTCTGGTCACTATCTTACCTCTACCTATGGTCTTCTGGAAGGTCATACTGTCTCAGAGGAAACATGTCAGGCAATTTGGCTATGCTTTCCTTCCTTCATTGATAAAGTCTTTAACCAAACCTTGAATTTAAACATCCTCATTTATATTTAATTTGAGTTGTCAGTCTTTCTTCACCTATAAATTTCTCTGCTGAATATGCAAATACCAAGTTGTCATAGATGTATAAATATAGTGTTTCTCTTCTAAAATTCCCTAAGGGCACCACACTGTGGAATCTATGTTTAGAATCATTTATAAGGTCACCTCTTAAATGAATTCACTGCTCATTCTAGTAGCACTTAAAGTTACAAATAATTAGTGCTTTTACAGTTATATATTAAAGTTATGTTTCTATGTAGTATATACTTGTTTGTGTGTAGTATATATTTGAATATATGACATTGACTTCTATTATAATCCAAACTGGCTAAAGACTAAATTTTGTGAGATATTGACTATATAAAATTATTGAGGTATTTAATAATTCAGCATGGGGTCACATTTTATATGTACTTGAAAATGTATATCAACAGTTGTATTACATGGTATCATTGTCACTTATACTAATAGATTTGATAAATTTGTTCATCTATCTATCTATCTATCATCTATCTATCTATCTATCTATCTTTCTATCTATCTGTGATGCTTCTTAGAACTTTTCAATATAACAGGATCTTGGACCACCTGGTTGAGGGGCCCCTGAGCTGTCATGAGGGATTATCTTGATTATATTCATTTCCTTGGGAAAGCCCATCTTAAGTATGGATGAACATTGTCTTGCTCATGGGATGCTAGCCTGTGTAAATGGGAAAATGGAGTTGAGCATTAACTGACTTTTTTTGGAATCTTTTTCTATGTAGACTTCCATACCATGCTATACTATACCTTGAACTGTGAGCTAAACCAACCAATCAATAGTAGCAACAATAACAACCAAAAACCTTTTCCCCCACAAGAAGCCTTTGCCAAAGATTTTATCATAACAACAGAAAAAAGTCATTATTATTATTGTTGTTGTTGTTATTATTATTATTGAAGAATATCAATCTTAAATGTGACTAAAGTTTTGTCACATTTTTCATGTGTTTTACTAGGCATAAGCATATTCGTGACTTCTATTTCTTTTGAATGACTTGAGCTTGTTTTTCAGGATAAACTTTTGTCTTCCTTGACCTCCCCTGATAAGGTCTGTGGCAACAGTGGCTCACTCATAAAAGTAGGTAAACTTTTAATGAGTGATAACACATTTTGATGATCTGAAATCTGCTTCCAATAAGATACATTATAACAAAAGGAAAAATGGAAAACTCAGAGGAAAACCCTAGTAGAAAATACCTGTGAATAGATGATTGCTATATAAAAAAAAATAGAACAACTGTGACAAAGAGACCTGTAGAGAAGAATGGGCAGAGGGGGGTAGGAGAGCAGAGATTGAAAATGTTTAATATTCATCATATAAATGTATATCATCACAAAACAATAAAAAGGAGAAATTTATGTTTTGATAAGGACACATTATTACTCCTAATACACTTAGTGGGAAAGAGCATAACTAGAAAGGGAAATTTAAATTCAGTCAGAGAATGCATACAGCTTTCTAACCCTTGTTATGATATAAAGTGAAACTATTCTCAGTAGATATAAGTAAAGAATATTTCCTCTCAGTGCTTTTCTCTCTCTCTCTCTCTGTATGTGTGTGTGTATGTAAGACATTTAAAGAAAATCAGAGGGAAGATGGTGGATAGAGGAAAAAGGATGATTTTGTTAATGAATTTTAACTTGACACAAGCTAGAGTCATTTGCAAGATGGCACCTTGATAAAAAAGTTCTGTCTGTTCAAACTCATCTGTGGGTAAATCTGTGAGCATTCTCATGATTTGATTGGACAGCACCCAACCCACTGTAGGTAATGCCACCATAAGCAGTGATCCTGTGTTGTATAAAAAATCAACATGAGCAAGTGATGAAGAGCAAGTGAATGAACAGAGTTCCTTCATGATCTCTGCTTCAGTTCCAGCTACCAGGTCCCTTTCTGGAGTTCTGGAATTTGATTAAAGAGCATATAGATCCTCCTAAGAGCCATTTTGCAACATTTTCTAACTTTTATACATGTTTTCTTTTGTAAAAGCCTGACATATGCTATTCCCTAAGACAATCTCATTGGGCATCCATGTTATTACTTCAGTTCCCAATCTTATTTTTTACACGGTAAGCTTTGCAACACAATTTTCTTTTCAGTTTCCTGACCTCACATTGAAAGTACCACCAGTTGGTGACATTGCCCCTGTCAATTAATTTTTTTAATTTAGTTTTACAACTTCAGACTATTGATTGTAAAGTTAAGTTCAATTTGATTTAATAATATTCATATAGTTGGATTTAGATGCGGTTTTGAAAACTAGTTTGCTGTTTGTCATTTCCTTACTTCTTTTGGGTTCATCAAGTATTTTGGAATATTTCATTTTAATTTTTTTATTTATTTTCAGCTGTAGCTCTCTTCTTGTTTTTCAAATGATTGCTCAGGGATTCGATTGCCATCTTTGCACTGTTACAGTCTGCTAGCTCTCCTGTCATTATTTAAATGAACTGGAAACATTGTCGCACTAGGGTTTTATTTGCCACCTTCCTGTAATATGGTACCCTGAATTTCATATCTTTGAAATATATATGCCTAGTATAGGTTTGGCTCAAGTCATGCCCATTCATAAAAAATTAATAAAACAGAAAATTATGTTTTATATTTACTCTTATAATAAGCATTTCTAGCTATTCCTTTTCTGTAGATATCTATAGTTTTCAGATAGTGAACTACCTCTGTGATCCTTGAAATTCCAGCCTATGAGAGACATATTACTTTACTTTCTCAAATCTACAGATATTTGAATTTAATCAACACTATTTTGGGGGAAATGTGTTTCAATTTATCACTAAAGCTTGATAGCTTAATCATTCAGGCCATAGCAAAATGGTATGAAATACCTGATACTAGATTCGCAAAAAGTCCCCAAACAAAACAAACTAAAAACCCTAAACCACAGTAAATTATCATTTCTATTACAGGACATAAATGACACAAATAATATAAAATTTAAAGGCCAAAGAAAGGAGATCTCACTTGCTAAAGCCTGGCCAGTAAGTCTCTGTCCCTTCCTGCTGCTTGAGAATCAAGTTCTAGAATTCTCAGCTCCATATCCAGCAGTCTATCTGTCTGTATGCTGCCATGCTTCTCACAATGATGATAATGGACTAAACCTCTGAAACAACTGATTTAACAAATAGCTTCAAGTCACAAGTAAGATGACTGCCTTTGCTCTTGAGTAAAATAGAATTGAAATATCTCCTTTAACAATCACTTAACAATATGGAGTGTGTGGGCAGAAGACATCAAAAGGCCTACCATCTGCTGGCACCACTACAATGCACAAGTACGTGGTGAAAAGATGGGAGAGGAGAAGCATACTAGTTTGAGCATTGTGAAGAGAGCTGGAACCAGAGACACACGGGTGGTTAATACATTGATGTGAGTAGCCAGCCCTACCACTTGAGGCCATGATGAAGTCCCTGCCCCTGCTGCCACTAAGCGCCATGTTTGGCTTCATAATACTGCAGAAGCAGGGGCCTGTGTAGATATTTATGGCAAAGTCTATGGGGATGGCTGCTACCTGTATCCATGTTGATGTCCAAAGACTGTGCAAAGCTGGCCCTACACTCAATGCTGCAGCAATGGAAAAGAGCTATCTGTGCATCCTGCCTGGCTAGTGCAGTATAGCTGGCCCTGGTGGCAGAGCAAGGGGGGAGGGGAAGCAGGCAGGCAAGCTGTCTCCAAGAGCATGAGTGGAGAAGAACTGGCCCTATACCTCATCTGCCCTTAGGTGGTATGGGAAAGGTGGAGATGTCCCTGCAAACAGCTCAACATCTTTGGCAGACTGTAGAGCTGGCCCAGAAGTCTTGGGAGAGCAGGCCCTGCACATCTCTTGGGCAGCACAGAAGAGCTGACTCTGGAGGCAGGAACATGAGTGAACCAGACTGAGGCATGACAGCAGGAGAGCTGGCCCTGCCCCTTGCTGGCTGTAGACTTGGGTGATTTAGCTGGGGCAATGCTGGAGAGCTGGCCTGGTGATGTGTCTGCAGGAAAGCTGTAAGACTGACTACCTCAGCTAGCACCCAGGCCCATATCTAGAATTGCCACTCTCCAACATCCACCTCATCTATGAATTGCTTTAGTGAATGACAGGGCTGGTCCATCAAATCCATAGTTGCAGGATCTCTATGACACAGGGCAACAACTGGATATCCCAGAGGAGTCCCAGTGAGAGTCCAGTGTTGATAATGTAGAAGTCAGAGGCCTGGAACCAGCCTCTGTAACTTACTGACTCTGTAAGATGAACATTTGTGAGTAAAGATGTTTGGACAAAAAGGGTATACTATGGGAAACACTGTGACACTCTGCAGCTACCTCAGTCAGATGGGTTTTGTTTCTTTGTTCAGTTGGTCGGTTTTGTTTGTTGCTCTTTTAGTTTTAGTTTTGTTTTGGTAGGGAGGTTTCAAGAGCAGAGGGCAGATAAGAAGAGATGAATAGACGAGTGGGATTCAGTTACATATTGTGAAATTTCCAATGAATAAATGAAAAGTTTAAAAAAAAGAAAGAAAGATCTAAAAAAGGAAAAACTGTTTTTCCCAAGATAAAATGTAACTAATCGAACATGGACTCACAAACCAGGCTGCAATAGAAGCTTAATCTACACTCTACTTCTTTTTTTTCTCATACTTTATTTACATTTCAAATGCTTCCCCCTTTCCAGATCTCCTCTTTGGAACCCCCCATTCCCTCCCCCTCCCCCTGCCACTATGAGGGTATTCCCCCAACCATCCACTCTCTTTTTCCCTCCTTGGCATTCTTCTGTACTGGGGCATCTAACACCCTAAGGCCCAAGGGCCTCTGCTCTACCTGATGTCTAACAAGACCTTCCTTTGCTGCATATGTGCAATCTACTTCTAAGGAAGTCCTAAACATGCTCTACTCTGTAGGTCTCTAAGATACTAAAGTGCTACTTAAAACAGCTAGAGATCCATAAATACTAAACATGACTAGACAGGGTTTTCAAGGTGAAAAAAATGACATGAAATGCACTTAGGACAGTCAGAGACAGTTATATTTGTTCCATATGTATGTTTTCTTCCTATCCTAAGAAAGCATCTGTGAGTACCATTTTTGGCTGGTGTACTTTGTGAACCATTGCTTTGATCTCACCCCATCTTTCCTGCAGTTTCTTCTATTCAGAATTTTACAACACCCAGAGAGAGTCATGTTTCTATGCCTGACATACCTCTTTGGGCTGGGCCACCTTCATTTGTCACTAGTGCTTACTAGGAGTTTGGACTCTCTTTTCTCCAAAGTCTTCTTCACTCTATCTTCTTTAAAAGTCATTAAAGCAAAGCAAGACAAAACAAACAAAAAACATTTTGTTTAGCCAGAAATCTATTGAGAGCCAAATTCCCCAAACCTTTACAAATCCACAAACATTCTCTCTGTTTCCTCTGTCTGTGACTTAAAAATTCACTGCTCCAGGAATACTCTCTTCACATTCTTTGTAGCCATGACCAATTTAGGGTGAATGTCCTGGCCATTCATCCTGTACTCATAGGTTGGGACCTTCTCTGCACTTGCAGTATTAGTGGAGAGCATAAACCTGAACCTTCTTGATACTTTAATGAAGGGATCCATTTTTTTTTTTTTTTTTTACTGTACAATCAATGATTTCTGCAGATTTAGTCAAAACATCTTTCAAATCTTGAGGAAATCCCATAACAGACCAAAGACAATGTCTGAATTTTCATGTGTGTGCAAGAGTAAAATAGATTGACTTGAAAACTTCTCTAGTTCTTGTTTGAGGTTGCTGCTGCACATAGCCCCAACACCACTGCCACCTGATAGGGATCTCCACTGAAGTCACCCTCAGGAGCACAGGTTCCCTTGGGCACTTCTGACATGACAGGTCTGGCTTAGCTTGGGTAGCTCTTTGAAACACAAAACTTCATGGGATCCTCATTCCCTGGTAAGCTACAATGACTGGACCCTGAATCTCTTACTGGCAGAACTTCTTTCTGGACTCTCAACAAGCCTTAGCATCTGGATTTCCTCCCCAGCCTCTGCCACACAGGACAAACTGACAAAGTCTACCATACAGGACAGACTAATCCTCAGCTAGACTCTGGCCTACCTGCTATTCCTGCCTGATTCCTTCATTTTATATTCATATTTTTGTTTTATGTAGAATTATAGGTTGAGCATGATGCATCTTCCTTTAAATATGAAGTATCAGTCATTGTCTCCAGAGTGTGAACATACTACTGTCATTTAAAAATAGTTTCCAGTAGATGAGGCATGGTGGCTGAACCAATTCTGACTGTGTCAGGAAGGAGTATGAGCACTTGTTCACATTGTCTCCATTTTGGGATGGAAATGGATGATGCTTACTATTTGTCTCCTTTCTCTTTTATTCTCTTTTGATTTCTCCAGGACCCCAATACACTGAACAGTGCTATCCACATTTAGGGTATGTCTTCTCTCCTTCATTAACTCTGAATATTCTTCAAAGGGTGCTTCTGCTAGGTGATCCCAATGCCAATCAACTTGAAAATAAAGATTAACCTTCACAAATGGTGTTTCATTTTCTGATTTCTGTTTATTTCTGTGAGAAATCAGCTAGCAGTTATACCAGTATTTTATTTAATGTAATTATCACTGTAATTTTATTATATATTCAAATATGATTATGACTATACATTCTTTAGAGTCCATTTCTGTATTTGTGATAACTGTTGGAAAGCACCTTCACATTTTGTAATCATAATACCCAGATTGTCTCAGTTGTGGTTCTGATTTAAGGGCCACATTTTCCCACTTCTTTATGTTTTCCACAACAGTATTATTTAATGCTGTTGCTAATTATGGGGATTTTAGAGGTTGTAATATTGAAGTTTTCCATAGTACATGTTCACATGTAGGGGTTGCTTATTTATTTTACACTAAGATACTCAGATTGTTATAGACAATTAAATCTGTACCATTCTAACAATGCATCCCACTTTTTGTTTAAGTATGTCTTCCAACAATGAGTTCCCTACCTCCATAAAGAGACAACTCATCTTTGAAACCTCTTTAAAAACTTCTACCTTTGGGTTTATCATAATGTGCTGCCTTTGTGATTTCATTCAGGAGACACAGCGACAGGTCTATTGTCTTTTTGAAATGACAGTATTTCATATATCTAAAAAGAGTGATCATATTTCCTATCACTCACATCTTTCTGAAAATGTAATTTTTCATTCAATCATCTCCTTTCTAACATATTTTAAAACAGGTTTCATAGAAGATCTTCTGAATATTTGAGAAGTCCTGAAATTGAGTGCCAAATTGTTTACCCATGTGTAAGAAATTCTCTGGGAGTGGCTTCCTCAGTGTTTTAGATCTTCACAGTTCTCTGCATTGTTAAGCACTTCATAGAATTAAGTTAGAACCTTGTCTCAACACTGGATTAATTGAATACTTAAGCAAAAAGGCTGTAGATTTTCTATGCGGTTGTGGTTTATCATAAGTGGATTGCCTGTCATCTAATAGAAAAATCAGTTGTTGTTGAGGATAAGTGGTTGATACGAACTTTTGTACATGTTAATATACTACTTACTATCTTACTGCTGTTGTAAAATACCCTGACAAAACCAACTTAAGGGGCTTACTTTGGCAGGCAGTTTGATAAGATGTCTATCAAGTCAGGAAGGCGAGGGGATAAGACTGTAAGGTAACTGTTCAAACTGTGACTTCAGTCAGAAACTAGAGAGCACAGGAACCTTGTGCTCAGCACACTCTCCTTTTCTCACAGTTCAGGACCCCAGTACCTAGAGATTTTTGCTCCATTCAAAGTAGTTCTTTACATCTGACAAAACCTATGCTAGATAGTTCTCAAACACATGCTTTTGAGCTAAGTCAATCAATGTAATCTCTCAGAGATATGCCCAGAGGTTTGTCCTTCATTCAACTGTAGATCCAAACAAGTTTACAGTTAATATTAACTACCATGATGGTACAATACCTGGGATGGTTTGAAGGGATGGGTGGAGGGCAAAGGCACAAGTGGGAAAGTCTTATTTTAATTCATGGAAAAAAATACAAAGATCAGAAGAGAAACAGTTTTATCAGAATCATCTGAGGACTATTTAAAGGTTTTCTAGTTGTGTTTCATGTCAGATATAAACTAGAACAACTAGGTTAGGACTGTAAATCTGTATTCATTTAAATGATCCTACCAACAGCTAAACTCTCTTCCTCCTACCCCTTTGATTCTGGGTCATTCTGGTGCAAAACCAATAAAGCATTGTCTGAAAACCCATGTTCAGATCATTCTATCAGAAGGAATAGCTGATTCTGGTAGGGCAGTGCTCAGCAGAATTCTTGTTTTGCTCTTGGGTAAATGGAGAATGAAAATGGAAAGGTGACTTGGCTCTATTCACACTGATAACAAATGAAAAGGTCAGCCTAGAAACTTATGTATGCTGACTTCACAGCCAGCACTTTCTCCGCTATACAATTTCATCTAATGATTATTTGGGTTAGCTTTCAGCTCAGGCTTCTATCATCTGCCTCATAGGTGATTATGAAAAATGATCTGTCTTGAATTTGTTCTTTGTGAGAGTCATTATCCTCTCAGTTTATCTGCCTCCAAAATTGGTACAGTCCTGACCCTAAAGATTCTGACGTTTGAAGTTTAATTAATATGGATTTACTTCTAGGATGTCTTAGATGAATAGTGCCCTGTTGATGCAAAGTATTATTATTACAGTTTACCAGTAGTCTAGACTATGACTCCTGCTGGTTCATATACTGTGTTGTATTTGAAAAAGGACAAGGCAGAAAAGCCAATATATAAGCTACTACTTGTAAATCCACCCTGGCCTTGAGATTGCCAAGTTCTTACATACTTTACAACTGAATTTTAAACTGATCTCAGATCACAGGGAGAATTTGTAGCTTCCTAAATGTCCTAGAAAAAGAATGACATGGCAGTTAGTTGATGGCAAAAGAGCTCTAGCTAAAGAAGAAAATGAGCATGGGCTTAGATACTGGATTACTGCTTATCCTTTAACCTTCTTGGTGACCTGGAGATAATGTTTGACTTTGGCAGGATATTTTGTATAAGTCAGTTAGAGTATGCCAGTTATTTTACATAGCATCTGATACTTGCCGAGAACTGCCCAGATGATGAATTCCAGAGAGAGAAACTGGTGCAAAGATAGCAAGATACAGAGTAATAAATGAAGAAAGGTTGCTTAGGCTATAACCATCCAATAACAGATATGTAGAAATACTAAGGTAATTGAGAAAGCAATGTGTTGCTAATATCTTCAGACAGATGTTTAGGAATCTATTCTCTTTTTATAGCAACATTGATATGTCACTTCTATTTTCCTCATTTTTTTTAATGTTATAACTGAAGTTCCGGATACATTTGAATTTCCACAGGTTACGGCTGCTCAACGAGTGCATGACCAATATTCATCTGGCTTCCTGACAGCTGCCTCTCACATCCGCACAGTAAATAGAGCATGTGGGATTGATGATTGCATGTTCTGTTTTCATCTTGATGCTTGATTTGGTATTTGACAAAGTTCCTTCTGAGAATCTTAAGAAATTGAATCAGCTTAAAGGATAGTTTTAATATGTTAAAATTAATTTATTCCTGCCTTTAACTCTCACAGTGGCTCAGCAGGGAAAGATGAAGGCATATCTCTTTCCCCATTTTATTGCAATGGAAATGGATATCTGGAAAGCAGTAAGAAAAGAAGTTAGTAGTTAAGATCATACATATAGACATTGATTGCTTCTAGACAGAGAAACACATTCTGGTTCCCCATTCTGTTCCCATTCATATAAACATGATACAATTTCTAAGGCTTAATTTTTGTACTTCTTGTTTTGTTTGTTTATTTGTTTGATTGAAGAGTCTCACTATGTAGTCAAGTCTGACTGAAGCTCCTTTATGTAACACAGACTGTCCTCTAAGTTGTGATGGACCTGTCTTTATCTCCCAAGCCTTATGGCATTATGCATGCACGGATAACCACATGATAATGTTAGATTGGTATCCCAAGCATTGTATACAGGGCATTACCTTGATGAAAAAAGAAAGAAAGAAAGAAAAAGAAAATACAAGCTTTTGTCACTGTGTTAAACATCTTCTTCCTAAAATAAGAGAGAAAAACATTTCCTCTCAACCAATACTGAAGCTCCCAGGTGGCTTATTTTATACTTAAGATATATAACTCTCCAAGTTCCTTGTTCTCCTGTTGGGTTCCCCAGCAGCAGTAATGCACTCAGCACCTGAGTGAATAACAGTGTCCCTCACATTATTGCTTCAGAGGAAGAAATGGTGCAAGGACTCTTCTTGCACCCAGGGAGAAGGCACAGCCGAACCTAAGACATGGCAAATTCCATAGAGATCTGGACTTTGATTCTGCTTTTTACCCACCCTGATTAGTTTTACAGCTAATAATTCTTCAGACATTGTGATATATGATTTTTCTGTCTGGGAGCAAAGGGGGGAAATCTTATACTAATTAAATAGAACACCTTTATGCAGTGAAAGGTTTTGCAAATGAATATAATTCACACAGAATTATGTTGGCAACCAAGTCCCTCAGAAAAACCTTCTATCCATTAGGGAGCAATAAAACAGAGAGCTAATATAGGAGAGAGAGACATAGAGAGAGAATGACATACAAATTTAGAGACAGAAAGGAAGCAGAGATAGAAAACAGATTCCACTTGAAACTGAGATAAAAGATACAATATTATAGGGCAGAGAAACAGACAAATCTCTCTCTAACACACACACACATACATACACACGCATGTTCTCTCTCTCTCCAAATTTAGTGAGAAAAAACAGTAAACAAAGATGAATAAAAACAAATACCTAGTTATAATCTGTGATTACAGTGACAAATAAATATACAAGTATAAAACAACATGCTTAACACCAAAATTAGTTTGACATGTAATATAACTAGCAAGGAATAACTGAAACAGAAAGTCTAATTCTTCCTCCTTCAGTTTTTTAAAGTGGCATCTATATATCTATCTGTCTATGTATGTGTATATGTAGGTGTGTATGTATGTATGTATGTATGTATGTATCTATCTATCTATCTATCTATCTAGTAGTAGTAGTAATAGCAGCAGCTGCAGTAATAGTAGTAGTAGTAGTAGTAGTAGTAGTAGTAGTAGTAGGACTTGAACCTTGAACATGTGTGCAAATGCACACATTCTACTGCTGAGCTTTCCTTAGTCCTTCCTTCAGTTTTAAGGTATAGAAAATGTGCAATGATAGATTACTTGACACAACTTACAAAATAAAATTGAACCAACATCTATTTTATATGTGTTTTAAACAGATAACATTTGTTTTCTTAATTTTGGAAATTAGAAAATAGCTGAAACATAGGAATTGATGTAAAAAATGCTGCTTTCCCACAACAGTACAGCAAATGCTTGACAATGATCTAATCTTTCTGGGTACCTACATTTTATCTATTTAAACGCTAAGGAGGCTGTATCAAGTAATGGAGTCCTAACCAGGTGATTATACCAGAAAGGATATGCTCTCAGGAGTATGACTAAAGTCCTTACAAAAGAAGCCACAGAGATCGTCTTTAAATTTGTACCAGGTGAGGATATAGCTAGAAGGTCCTGTATTAGATTTCAAAACTGCTGGTGCCTTAGTATTAAACTCCTAGTTTCCAGAATATAAGAAATCAATTTCTATAGTCTAAGCCACCCAAACTTGGGTAGTCTGTTAGAGCCAACTGTGTATATACAGACTTCTTTTGTAACTTTAAATTTAAGCTGCCTAAAGAAAGGAGACGGTAGACTTGGGATATAGCTCAGTTCCAGGGCACTTTTTCAGCATGCAGAAGGCATTAGATTCAACCTTAGTACCCAAAAATAATAGTCATTTCCAAAAGAAAGAAAAAGGTAAATGGTTCAATGAGTCAATTGCTTTATCTGCACCCTGTGGATCCCTGTCAATCTCATAATGCAAGTAAAAACTCCCTTTCATTGATGAGATAACTGAGCTTAAGGAGTGTAGAAACTTTCCCATGTGAAAGCTTATGAGACTAGCAAAAAGTCCTATTTATTTAATATTATGTTCCTTTTAGAGTTAGCATACTGTTCAAGAGCAAAAAGCCACTTAAGAGTCAAAGATTATCCACACAGATTTTTGGTGTATACTAGAATACATGGGCTCTTTCATCTGCCCTGCTCTCACTCTGCACTTTTTATTGGTTGGATAATTAGGAAACTTATTTTTGTTCTTTAAGGATTATTCACACATTCACTCCCACCTCATCTCAAGTCTAAGGAATGTTGGCAGGAAAAGTCGCACACCTGTTCCCCTCTTCTTGTTGCTTCCCTTCCTGTTCACATCAGCATCCAACGATGTCTTACTTTGCTAACTCATTGTAACTGAAATCTGCATGTTACCAACTCATAGGTGTTTCTATGATATAATATCCATCACATCATAGGTAACATTATGTTTCATGAGTAAGATAAAGACTCTTTTACAACCCAGAATTTTTAATTTGCTAATATAGTATGCTAGATATTAACTTAGAAAGAAACTGAATCATCCGCAAAGCTGGTATTAGTATATATTTTTCTTCTAATAATCAAGTTGGACTTGAAAACGCCATAAGGTCTTTTCCTGCTCTTTGACTTTATAATTGTAGAACACAATAAAGAATTATTACTCTCAGAAGGAAACCCCTCACTGGCCTAAGGTTGACAGTGGTATGATTCAAATAGGACTTTGAAGCAAAGAGAAGGGTAGTCTTCTGGAAAATCACTCACATATAGGCAAACTTCCACTAAGCATCCATGAATTCTTCCTTTCCCAAAGCCTTAGTTCCACTATCTATTAAATAGGAATGAAAGCATCTACTTTTTCTGAGATGATCTAAAGATTAGCTAAGGAAATTTGGTCAAGGTACTTGGCATATCACAGCTATACATCAGCACCACTTTCTTAGGTTTTTTTTTTTTTTAGATTTATTCACTTTATGTATATGAGTACACTGTAGCTGTCTTCAGACACACCAGAAGAGGGCATTGGATCCCATTACAGATGGTTGTGAGCCACCATGTGTTTGCTGGGATTTGAACTCAGGAACTCTGGAAGAGTAGTCAGTGCCCTTAACTGCTGGGCCATCTCTCAAGCCACTGTTTTAGATTTATATTATTATAAAGGTGTATCTTTCATAGCATGAACTACTTTATTACAGTTGATTAAAACAAGGAGGATTCAATTGGATAAAATTACTTGGATAAACAATTTGTACAATTAAGTTCACAAAAATGAGGAAGTAGAATCTTACTACCTATTAATCTAGCTTTAGACTCCAGACTATGGATACTAAAAGGAATCAGAATTAAGAACGATATTATTGTACATTTCAGTTCTGCAACCAGGTCTGCTTATTGACAGTTGAGACACTTAGATCTTTTGATTGAACCTGAATGATTGGGATAAAGCAGAGAGGACAGGACCAGTAGTTTCAATTCAACAGGAATGCCTACCTAGACTGGGGATTTGAGCATGAATGTAGAGTATTTTTAGGAACAAATATCATTCTCAAAGCTATGAAGGTTAGATCCTGAAGGAAGGAAATTTCATTCAGTGTCTGAAGTCAGGGAAAAGGTGGCAAGTCAGAATTAAAGATCATGCATTTAAGTAGAAATTTCTTATGAACAGAGGCTCCAGGTGGTAAGTATTCAAGGTTGAAGGATATGTTGAAGGTGGCTAGAAGTATTTAATGCATAGAAGAATACACCTTGCCAGGCAGTGGTGGTGCACACCTTTAATCCCAGCACTTGGGAGACAGAGGCAGGCGGATTTCTGAGTTCGAGGCCAGCCTGGTCTACAGAGTGAGTTCCAGGACAGCCAGGGCTACACAGAGAAAGCCTGTCTCGAAAAAAAAAAAAAAAAAAAAGAATACATCTTGCTTGGAGATGTGGACCAAGCACATCCTTGACCACTAGTCTCACAGATTAGGGGCATATATTATAGATCTTTTTTTATTTGCTCTCCTAATAAAAAATTGCCACTGACATATACACTAAAAGACCCTCATATATATTTGTGGAAAATGAATTTTCCATTCCAAGTTAAATCACTAAGGTTTTATATTTTGGGGGCATTTTCAATACGTGGGATCTCTATTGACATTGAGATACAGTTATTTATAGATGATGTTGGGATTTGTCAGGGTAGCAGCTGGACAATGAGAAAGAGAAAAAATAGTTTGTGCTTGATTAAAAGTAGTTCCACATGAATTCATCAAGCAGTCATTAACTAGCACCCTAGTTAAGTTGGCCCCCAAGTATCCTGGTGAAACATGAGCATATACAAAAATAGTGAAAAAATAAAACGCATATCAGGTACACTTAATCCTAGAGTGATGGGACTTAGAAAAAGTAGCTGGGGGCTAGATATTGGCCAAACAAGGATGAGTGAAATTTTATGCCTCATCAGTCATAGACTTTGCTCATCTGTGAAATGCTTTAATGTGTTTTTAAATTTTTATGAGTAGTCATTACAAAAACAAGCAGACCATTAAGCTGATCTTCTTGAACCATGGGCCAGAAAGAAGCTGGACACACAAAAGGCAAACATTGTATTTAAGCTCTACTGTGACCATTAAATTCTAATGGTCATATTATCACTGTCACCTAACTCTCTGTTAGATGCACGTGTCACCTTCAATGATATGAACCTCTTCCAGTCAAGCAACAATGTAACATAGTCTACAGCTAAATGTCCAGGAACTAATTATCCATCTTTCTTGATTTCCTTTCTTCCTCTCTTTACTTCCTGATACAACCATGTTGATTTTCATGTAATGATGACCATAACACATCAACACAAACTGCCTCTTCAGTAGCAGCTACTGGTTCTCTAACCTCTATTTCTCCCTGAGTTTATGACTCCTGTTTCCTTCCATCTACTTCCATGAAAGCTTGCAATGCTGTATGGCCTAGTTCTTGGGTTTCAATATTTCTAGTCAGGTTTTATTCATCTAACAGATAGGTACCAAGTATAGAGTCAGGCTGAGACAGAAAATAAATGCTGTAGGCTCTGTGTTGTCTATGAATACCATAGTAGGACAAAGGAAGCAATGGATAACACATTATTCAATGAGAAAGGATGTTTTGCAAAAAATATAAAATAAAAAAACAAAACAAAACTTTATTTTTAAAAGCAAGCAGAGAATCAGATTTATCCCATTTACACATTACTGAGATAAATACTCAACAGGGCAAGTTGAGTAAAAGCTAGTATTTGTTATTAATGTCCAAACTCTTCATCCAAGTTATTTTTGTGCTATGTCTGCCTGCCTTCCTGTGATATTGAAGAATTAAGGAGTTATGGCAAAAATCATAGTGTCCATAATTTCTAGAATACTGACTACACTTGCCTTTTCCAAAACAAACAACAACAACAAAAAAATGGTTGCCAGATTTTCGTTTACAATAACAGAAAGGTTATTATTTGAGAAAAATGGAAGAGAAAGAACCTAAGAGTGAGACAGATGCAATTTTGAACTCAGTCAAAACACTGTCAACAATAACAGAATTAACCACATGTTAACCCTGTGATAAGTATAGTACTAATAATTTTTAAGTTGTATTTAGTGTGATAATCCAAACATTTAAATAACATAATTATTGCTGAGTTCAACTTACAAACTCAAAGTTAATTTACCTAAGGTACACAGCAATTAGAATGCAGTTTTTCAAACCCAGGCCCACTTGTCTCCAAAGCTGGCTCTGGTTCTTACCAGCGTGGTGGACAAAAATACTTTCTGCAGCTGAGGAAAGAGATCAAGGTCCCAGGAAAGGAGAAATACTCTCTGAGCCAGAGCTCTAGTTGAAGGCTGATTTGTGCCAGGAAGCCAGTGGGATGGGTTATAGATAGGTTTGGACAGAGAGCTATTCCATTTAAGTGCCCTAAATATGAGCAGGAGCCAGTTGACTGAGCAGCTATAATGTGCTTCAAGAGTTTGAATAGACAAAGAGAAGATCGTAGCCTCTTCAGAAAACCATATTTAGTAAAAGATTGGCTCTTTCCACAGAGAGTTCACTACTTACAGCTTCAAGGAAAGGCAGACCTAATCAGAAAATGCAGAAGCACTTTCTGTGAACCAGAAAGGGCAGTGGAATGAATGATCTGAGTCAGATGGTTGCTGAGAGCTTGCTCATCATCTTTCTGGCTTCCGGGAAATTTTTATGACTAAAGAGAATGTGCATGTACTCATAGGAATTTGAGGAAGTATATCTCAAAACAGATGCTAAAGTATATCACTCATTTGAAGTCTTGTGTTTGATGATATTAAAATCGAATCAAACATTATGTTACTTTCAGAAACATGTCCCTTTTTAATATAGATTTCAAGTGGCTTTAGCACATAACTTTGATTCTTAGAGCACTCTGGAGTTATAGTTATTCTTATCTAAGAGTCAGGAGCTGATATCCTATAATAATCTACATCCCAACATCTTAGACTTGAAATAGGCTCTTGAGAATGTCTATTGCTGATTATCATCCAATGTAGATATTAAATGCAATGTAATTTAATGCCATCTGATGTCCCTTCTGTTTTGAAAATCTGTGATGGTAGACCTCACTGAATTCTTACACCAATTCATTCTTAATGAGCTGTTCTCTTTACCTTATTGCAGTAATTTTTATAATATAAATATTTAATAATATTAAAAACAGTATGTATATTGTCAAATATTTCAACATGCCTTGTAAGACAAATTAAACTTTATAAAGTTGGAAGCTGGGGAGACCTGGTTTCAAACTTTAGTTCTCTATTATTGATTATTCCTGTGATTGCAAATCTGCTTAGCCTTATATTTTTTTATAAAGTGAGAATTAAAATATCTCCATCCCAGAGTTGTTCTAAGGGTTAGTAGACTAAATTACAAGAAAGTTCTGTTACAGTGCCAAGAATATAAACGAAATACAGAAAATGGCAGCTAGGACATGGTGTGTACCTGTGTGTATGTGTACATTTCTGGTTCTAAGAAGTATACATTAGTCTTTAAAAAAACAAACAAAAAAACATATTACTTATAATTTATTTTATGTGCGTGGATATTTTGCCTGCATGTATGCATGTGTACCATATTGTGCCCAAGGAGCTCAGAAGTGGGCATTAGATATCCTGGAACTGGATTTAAAGAGGTTTGTTATATGTTATAGTGTGGGTGCTGGGAACTGAACCCAGATCCTCTGCAAGGTCAGTAAGTTCTCTTAATTAATGAGCCATGACTGCACCTCCAACACAACATTAACAAACACAAGAGGGTGTGCCTGGAGTTGAGTCATGACTTGGGAGTAGAGAGAGAGGTCTTATGATTCCAACTAAGATGTTTTGAATGACACTGGAAATGTTCCCCTTCATTTCTTTTCTTTAAGAAGCTCCTGAGATGCAGGATCTCTGTAACTCATATTAGAGCAGTACTTTTTAACACAGACATATGGAATGCATCTTGGTAGGCAACAGATTGCCAGATCTTTGTGCATAAATCATCTTTGCAGAACAGGACTGGGCATAAGAAAGGAAACTGAACATCTGCAATGTTATTCTCCTCCTACGGAAAAGCAAACTCATGCTACTTCTTTTCACCAGCAAACAGGAATTAAGTGAATAGTTAGTAATACTGTACTCAGAATAATTACATTGTAGCAATGCTGTGGTTCAAAATTTCTTCATGAGAGTGTCAGGTCACTACTCTATTAGAAAACCACAGATTAAAGAATCAATACAGATATTTATTTATCTATTTATTTATTTTCACTTCCATAATTATTCTCCCCTCGTCCACCCTCCAACTGTTCCACATCCTGTACATCCTCCACACCCCCTGTCTCTACCACATCTGACCTCTCAACTCCCTGGGGTCTCGAGTCTCTTGAGGGTTAGGTGCATCATCTCTGATTGAACTGTGTTCAATACAGATATTTTATCTCCTGGAAGGTTGTATATTTTATAAATGCTTTATTCACTTTAGCCACTTGTCTTAGTCAGAGTTTCTACGCCTTCACAAAACATTATGACCAAGAAGCAAGCTGGGGAGGAAAGGGTTTATTCTGCTTATACTTCCACGTTGCTGTTCATCACCAAAGGGAGTCACTACTGAAACAAAGCAGGTCAGGAAGCAGGAGCTGATACAGAGTAAGTAAGCTGATACTTACTTGCTTTCTTCCCCTGGATTGCTCATATTCCTTACTTATAGAACCCAGAACTACTAGCCCAGAGAAGGTATCACCCACAATAGTCCCTCCCCACTTGATCACTAATTGAGGAAATGCCTTACAACTGGATCTCATGGAGGCATTTCCTCACCTGAAGCACTTTTCTCTGTGATAACTGAAGCTTGTGTCAAGTAGACACAAAACCAGCCAGTACAGCAATGGAAGCTTCACTTAAGTTGTTAAGCATGTAAGGTATAATATTCCATAGGAAGACACCATCTCCTGGAAGTTAACAACATGGAGTCATTGAAATTTTGAGGGAAAAAAGAACAGCATATAAATCTGGTGTTCTGGTTAGTTTTAATGTCAGAATGGCATAAAAGAAGAGCATCTATGAAGAAATAACCTTAATTTAGTCAGTGCCTTCAACAAATTGACTTGTAATCAACTCTATAGGAGAATTTTCATGATTAATACTTCCAGAGGGCCCAGGAAATTGTCTTAATGCTGCCCCTTGACAATTGGTCCTTGGTTGTTTGAGAAGTCAGAGTGAGCAAGCCATGAGAACAAGTAGGTAAACAGCCTTCCTCCATGTTTAGTTCCTATGTAAGGTTCTGCTGTGCTCAAGTCGCTGTGTGATTCCTATCAAAGATAGACTTCGAATGAAATGTGTAAACAAAATAAATCCTTTCCTCCCAAGCTGCTTTTGGTCATTATGTTTTTATCATAGCAATCATAAGATAAGTACGACACTTGGTATACTATGTTATCAAAAGCTATAGCATATATATAGAATAAACCTATAATGTATAATTCTACTTAAATTTTTTTTTTTTGGCCTGCTTCATTTTCTACTGAAACTGAGCAGTTAAATGTCTTACTCCTTGCTTTGGCAGCTTTGGGGCCCTTGAGAATTTCAACTTATTTTTATACTATGGATTCTTATTATGAGATTCTCATTACTTGAATTGAGATAGTTTTGTTTGCAGAAATGTCATTACACAAAAAAATTCAATAAAAAAATATTGTTATAAAATTAACCTGCCAAGGTGTCTACCTCATTTCTTCCCCTCTTGTCAAAATAATTTTTTCTGTTGTTGTTTTGGCTGTCATTGAAGTTGTAAAATATTTTGAGCACTCAAATCATAATAAGAATACAATACATATCACCTGCAAAATGAAATTGCAGTCCTGTGAAAGCTATTTAATCACAAAGTTGTTGAAAGTCATGCTGTGGTTTGCTGGAATCATGGTTGATGCCACTGGCAAATGAGAATTTGCCTGAGTTAGACCAATTAACAATTGAAAAGGGGGGAAATCAACATGGAAGATGATCAGAAACTTCAAAAGAGAAATATTTGAATATCAAAGGATTTAGAGATGCCTCAGGGAAAAAAATGATGAATCTCTCAAATATTTTTACAAAAATTACCTTTCCTTCTAATCATGATATGAAAGTTAAATGTGAAGTGAAAGATTTCATTTCATTTGATCATACAATTTTGTCAGAAAAATTACTGTTAGAAAATCAAGACCTGGCTCATTTTCTCTTCAGTTTATGAATTAGCATGCAGTTAAAATTATCAAATAAATTCTGACTATGTAAGTGAAAATAAACTTATGTTCATGCATTTTAGTTTATTTTCAAAATGAATTTCTTCCACGAATTTTTTTGGAATACTATTCCTATCTCATGTAGATTTTCTGTAGAGGAAATTTGATTTGGGGAAGCAGAGTCTGTGGTGACTGTGCTCATTAAGATCTAATGACCTAGTCTCCAGCATGATACTAGGTTTGGATTCAAGTTCTGGGTCTCATCGGGATACTTAGGAAGATTGATGACTTCCCTTTGCCAAGGTCCTACATTGTGAAGATGGAAGTAATGATCAGCCTATTCAAGCAAAAGATAGTGATAAGTCCTAGTTAGTGGATGCACAGCCATGGGCTGTTTGCATCATCTCATCTTAACTCCTTGGTTGTCTTCATCTACTTTCAAGCATCCATCCAAAACATGTTTCCAGATTCAGTCTCACTTCTCCTCCTGTCCATTTTTACATCTTTTCTTCTGTGTAATACAACCAGTGATTTCAGGAAGACTTCTAATATCATTCTGTTTGTCTCACAGCTATTAGTATTACAGAATCAGCCAACAGTTTTATAATGTTTTCTGGTTCACACTCTTTTTTATTTTCCAAGTCACTTCAGGATCTAGGTTTCTCTCAGATATGAGGAAACACACATGCACACATAGACTTCTTCTAATTCCCTTGCATAGGACATCCCTAATCATTTCCAGTTTTGGATGATTACTTTAGCATGTCAAACCTGCAAAACACAGAGAATTTTAGAGAATACAAGGCACCAGCTAATTCAGGCATTGTTTGGCCCTGGAAACATTCATAGTTTTCTTTGTTTGCTTGTTTGTTTGCCTGTGTTCCATTTCTCTGGAGTTGGATGTGTTGAGTTAGTTAAAACTTTTTTTCAGCTATATTTCTGGTGGTTTAGTGACATATATAAAATTGAGCTGGTCAACCTGCTATAGGCTATAATATTGTTTTCAACCTAAGAAGAGGAGTTGTCTTAAAATAATAAATGAGATCGCATTGTTAAGTACCATCAGTGATAAGCATTAGAGCATGGCTGCTTCTCAATGTAAATCAACCTGTATGCTCTATTTCTTACTTGTAGAGAATCAGCTAAGTTTTCTTGGATGATAGATCTTTGGAGGTTCATGCATTGGGCTTTGAATAAAAATCATCACTGACACTTGCTTTGTACTTCACTGATGTGCTTTGTTGTGAGCTTCTATCTGTCAGCCAAAACATTAAGAACAAATTTTGTCATTCACTATCCCATTCAATCTATATACAAACTTGATGAAGCAAGAACTATTTTTGATATGATTGAGGTCATATAGGCCAAGAGGTGCAGAATGCATACTGGATTCTGCATTGTGCATTACATTAATTCAAACTCTGTCTCAGTCTATTTGGCTTAAGAATTTATTTGTTGATTACATCTCCTGAGATACCATGAATGTATATCATAGGTCCCACTGACAACTCATTTGGTAGTATGAATGTCTAATTACTGAAGTCAGAAATCATGTGTTGCTTACAATTTGTATGCCTTGTGTGTGACAGTGGATATCTCATGAGCTCATTGAGTGTTATTTTAGTATATGTAAGAGGCAGGATGGAAAAGCCATGAAATGTATAGACTGTAAGTTCAAGTTTTAGGACCTAGATCTGATTCTTGCTAGTAGACTAGCATTTGGCAAACTACTGGATGGCCTTTTGATTTATTTTTCTTTTTCCATCTGCAAATGTGAAATAATATTACCAATTTTGAATTAGTACCAAATGCATTGGTTTAGTTACACTTAGGCTAGCTCCTCTCATAAATGTATTAAGCACTCTAAGGGTTTAGATTTTCCCATGTATGTTTCTCCTGAAACATCTCTATACAATGCTAATATTCTCATATTTTGACCCAGTCTGGGGGCTTCTTTCCAATCCTTTCAGAAAAGAGTGGGTATTGAATTTCTTGGCTGCTTCTATGTGTTATTTCTCTCAGTAGTCTGCCATTTTGTGACTTTCTGCTTTCTAGATGTTATTTTGGTATCTCAGGCTCTTGGAACATTGAAGAGAAAGTAACTTAAAATGGCACTTTCATTATATTAATTTTTTTAGAATATCTCTTAGACCATCATTGCTTGGTCTTACTAGGAAATTAACAAACAAACTGAAAAGGTAAGCAAAAAAACATGACTACAAATAAAATACCCCTATATTACTGCATTTTCTGGTATTAAAATAAGTTGAACAGTGTTTCAGATTGAGGCACATAATTATATTGTTCATTTATCTGTTTGTTTGCTTGTTTTTTGTTTGAGACAGGATCTTATACTGTAGTTCAGGCTAGTCTGAAATGTTTTATGTAGCCTAGGCTTGCCTCAAACTAATTTGCCATTCAGATTTCTGTGATAAACTCCTCAGTTTCAGGGATTGTACATAAATGCCATCACACTTGAATTAATATTGAGGTTGCATAAAGGGTGGCTTGTGATCTTTGCACTAAATATTTATTTTAGTGTCTGCTTTGTGAATAATAACCAGAACTTATATGTATTATTAAAGAAGAAAAAATATGAGCTTTTCATTTCTTTTATGGAAAATAACATTTTCTAGTCGTCAACCTCCTTCAAACTCTGATGTCAATAGCAGCTATTTATTTGACATGAATCTGCTTGTATGTCCACTAATATGACATGCCCAAGGTTCTTCTACTTCCAAATATATTAATATAAATTATACTTGATTTATTACAGAATTCTCCATTACCTCTCTCGTTCTCTCTCTCTCTCTCTCTCTCTCCCTCTCTCTCTCTCTCTCTCTCTCTGGTGAACTGAAGGTGTAAAATTATTATTGGTTAAAGATTTCACAGGATTTCTTTTCAACTTGATAGCTGAAGGAAAAAAATCCTTCTCTAAAGGCATTTGTGAGAGAAAAAAATCCAAGATAAAGAAATTCCCAGGATTAAGGATCTGTTCTGCTCTCTTCATCCCCAGCTTCTCATAAACAGAGTGGCCTTATTTTTCAAATAGGCTTTCACTTAGGAAACAGATAAGAGGGATTCAGTTCATTTTCACAAATATTGGGAATCCAGTATCAGTCAGCCTGAAGATAAAATGTAAAAAATAATAATCGTTTCCTGCTTCAGAGGCACAGCCCACGGTCTAGAGCTGAAGAAATATAGGCACATTTTTCAGGATGATGTGATATGTGCTTGGTTTCCATGTTTTAATAGAAGTTTGTACTTTATTTGATAAATAAATATCCTGCAAATCTTTCACTGTTATTTGTAATTTAAAAAAGAAAATGCTATGACTAAATGCCAAACTGATTGTGATTTTCCCAAAATGCATTCTCAAGACTTTCCTGTCAGGGTCTTTCAAAAGAGCCCCTTCTTTTTTGAAAAATCTCTGTAAATTTGATGGAATATGCTTAAAAGAATATTCTTAAAAGAATTAGAGAATATTAAGCATGTCACATTAAAGTTAACAAAGAAAGAATGAATGAACTTCAGGCTAATCTGTGCAATGTTGGGTAGAGCTACAAAGAAATGTCACACAAAACACATGGTATTTATTTTTGTAAATTTGTGGATGGAATCAAGGCATACAGATTTGATTAAGATGAACAGGACTGTATTAAACTTCAAGTTTCAGAATTTAGGAAAATGAAGTTCAAAGAATTTAAAGTTATTTTCATACGCTAGGACACAAGAGTATAGATTATGAACAAAGGCCTACTGATTATTGTTTTTACTCTGGTCTCATGTATAGCTCTCATAACTTCCATAATTTTTCTAGTCATGACTTTATCATTGGTGGTGAATGGTAGTTGTCACAAATGTATCATCACTGATATAGTCATTGTCATCATGATCATCATAATGACTACTATCATCATTATCACCATGTAGAGTTTTCTGTTTCCATCAGTTTGGTGCCCATTAGTTTGTGGTATAGTAAGAATGCTTTATTTGAGTGCTATTGTCTATCTTTCTATTTCTTCAATTCATCACGCTTTCTCCTACTTAAATAGCACCAAAATGTGAGAAAAACGATGACACAGGATAAAACAATGAAATGCCTTCTGCTTATTTCAGCCAAAACTCAAAACAGACTAAGTATACCTGTAGAGCAGAAGGAAGTATTTAGAATTTGACTGTAAAACCATCATATATAAAATAGTTTGGGAGTTTTCACTGAACCAGCCAAGAGTGGACGCATCCTTAATCTAGAAACCCCCCCTGGACAGTTTTGCTTGTCAGCTCACTGAACTAGAAGAGTGTTGATAATAGCACTGGTCCAAAACATTTCTAGAGAGGGGACTCGAAGCATGTTTCCAGAGTTCAACCACAGGCAGGGGAACAGGGTAATGTCCAAGATTAGGAGGAAGGAGAAATAAATGGGGCAGACTTTTTTTCATATTGATTCATCTCTAAAATACTTTACCATCTATTGTCTCTTTCATAGCCTTTTTCAAACTTAGTTTACAACCAGTTTTTAAAACATGTAGTTCATGCAATTAGCCTGGCTGAGATTATTTGATCAAATGACCAATCAGCTGCCACTATCTGACTCTGGGAATGAGGCAAACCCAATACTTCCACCCTTCAAAAATCCATTTTGGACACTAAGTATCAAGTCTGTGAGCAAAACAGCAAGTCCTATACATAAAATTTCTATTCTTTGATAGTTATCATTTTGAATTTAAACTCACTGCCTCCCAAGAAGAATGACTGAGCATTTGACAAACAAAAAGAAAAAAAATACAATTTGGAACCAAATTGAAGACTACTAAAGGGAAAAGTAATTTAAAGCTAGGTAGGTTTCACAGCTCTTTATGTCTTTATCTAAATTGTGTATTATTAAACATAATTAGTAACTTTAGTAAACACCATATCCCCGTGTGAAAAATAAAATTTTCCATTATTACAGGAACAAAATATCTCTGAGTAGAAAGACTCCACAATGTAGATAACCACAGTTCAAGAATTCAAAATTATTAGGACCAAAGAGCAAACCTGAGTGCCCCTCATCAGTGTTGAGGCAGTTTAGCAGAGGCTTTGTACAGAGAGCAGTAAAAATAGCATCATAAGGGCTAATCTTTCAAATTCAAACTTATAATTATGCAAACATCTCTCTGCGACATTACTCCACTTAGAAGTCATTTAAAAAATATGTCCTTTGACTTATTTCTGAAATGGCTTAAGGTGACTTGGCAGTTAAAACAAATAGAAGAAATATCATGGAGGGTTATTTTTAAAAGCATTTAGTGGGGAAAAAGCAGACAGAATTGGTACTTTTGGGCACTTGAGTTGAGAAGATTATAGTACAGTGACAATTAGTTTATTTTCTGCCAGCTGAGCCACTTTGAATTACACAATATAAGAAAACATACAAATACATTAAGACAGAAAATTATTTCTGTACTTTAACCCTTGTGTGAACACCCATATTTAAGGGGGAAACAGACTACAGCATTCACTGCACTTTACAACCTGAATTAAGAAAACAAAACCAACATAAATGCTCTTCTCTTGGACAATTCACACACTGGGCTTCTATAAAGGCAGAGGGTATGACATTAAATCATATCTCAAGGCAGGCAATTTTGTGTGGAACAGATATAATGGTGTCCAAGTGCTCAGCTAGCTGATGTCTTCACTTAATGCTTGAGTAGAACTTGGAAACTTGAGATAAATGACTAGTTAGCATGTCCATTATACTGCCTTCCTCAAATGGAAGGTGTCTGACATAAGCTTTGGCAGAGAGCACTATCCCTTTCAAATGCTCAAGAAATCACTTAAGAAGAGCTTCTTTTGCCACTCTCCCATAATATTTATTTAAGAGGAGTGTTGTGTCAACTCTCCTTTATATATTCAAAATATGGTTTTAAGTACTAAAAGCCAGAGATTCATTGATTAATAGTCATATCATAGGTAGGCAATTTCAAAGGTTTGCTTGTGGCCACAGAGAAGCCAGTGACTGACATCATCCCTGTTTTAGTCTGATGAGCAATATAGTTTCTCAAAAGAACTCTGTCTTAGTCAGGGTTTTTATTCCTGCACAAACATCATGACCAAGAAGCAAGTTTGGAAGGAAAGGGTTTATTGAGCTTCCACTTTCATGTTGCTGTTCACTACTACAGGAAGTCAAGACTGATCGCAGGTCAGGAAGCAGGAGCTGATGCATAGGCCATGGAGGGATGTTTCTTACTGGCTTGTTTCTCCTGGCTTTCTAATAGATCCCAAGACTACCAGCCCACAGATGGTACCAACCATGATGGGCCCTTCCCCCTTGATAACTAATTGAGAAAATGCCTTGCAGCTGGATTTCATGGAGGCATTTTCTCAACTGAAGCTCCTTTCCCTATGCTAACTCCAGCTTGTGTCAAGTTGACACACAACCAGCCAGTACAATCCTTTTATCCATACGGTCCTCAGTAGGATTTTATAGCCTTTCCTGCCAGAAGATACAGTCCATTCTTCTGTCAACTATTTGAGCTTTGGGATTTACTGTGGACAAAAATATCATGCTTGAACGGACTGTTCTCATGTAAGCCCTACCTACTCTTTAGGGGCCTGCTTTATTTTGTCTTGGTCCTGGGTAAACCTACTGCTACTTTGTAAAAACAATTTGGAGGGGCATTGATCTGTTGAATGATGACACAAATACCTACAAGGCATCCACAACACAGCAACCAACAACCAATCTACAAAACCACAGATGCCTCTCAGAACTGTAGCTTACTATGCAAGTATGCTGGAGGCACCACATCCAGTACCAAGCCCAGATTATTTTGTTGACCAAAAGCATTGTGAACATATTAAAGAGGTCATTGTTTTTCTTTATCTATTTCTTTTGTCTTGTTTATTTCCAATAAATACTAACGGTGTCTTATGCTAGAAAAAATACCAATAACAGTGCTTTATATTTGTGTAGAATAATTTCATTGCAAGTGTTTTGTAATGTGATGTTAATGCCTCCCTCTCTAAGTATCCATATGAATAAAGATAAAAATCCCCAGTATTATTACAGAAGTGTGTTGAGAAACATATATGGAAGCATGAGGAAGAAAATAAAACACAGTGAGTGTCCAATGGCTGTTGTATCTTGGATAAGTAATTTTCTGTTTATAAGAACCTTCTTTCATCTTAGGGAGGCTATATTGTCTCATTTTCTTTGGAATGCATGCTATGTTGGTATGACTGTGGAATCAGGAAGTGGCTTGTATCAGGTCACATGAAATAACAACTGTAGACTTAAAAGGTTCATCTAGGACTCTTGATTTCAAGCTGTTTACTCTTCACTTTCTATCAGAGTATCTGGGTTCAAATGTGCTTTTAATCTATGGTTGAATAACTTGAATTATCTATCTTTACAAATCTGGGTTGAAAAACAACTAATTATACTACTTGTAGCTGTTATAGTGGAAGGGAGGAAAGTTCTATAGCTGCGTAATAATCACATTGACAGACTGGAAGACACTATTTGTTTCTCTGTGTGTTGAGACTGCTCTTCAGATGAAGAGAATTCATTCTCTCTTGTGTCATTCAACCAGCCTCCCACTGAACTCACTCATACTGCAATTCTTTAAGGATTTATAAGACAGCAAAGAAAATAGCAAGACAGATAAAAACATTTCTTAATACAGGCATAAAGCTCTAAGGACTAGAAGCGTGGAGGGGAGCCACAGACAGGAAAAGACTAGAGAAGATTAAATGTGTACGTGTCACTAATCACTATATTCAACCTTTTAGAAATGTTCTTTGTGCAGAAGGCGTTTGTAAAAAGAGAGCTTACAAAGAAATGGGCTGCAGACCTGAGCCACAAAGTTCGAAGGCAAAATGTAATGTGATTAAGCTCCAAGTGGCTTGTAGCCAAATCTGGAGTTCTCCACGTCTAGTCCACTTAACCTGACCTTGATTTAAAAAGCTAATCCACCTACGCATGTGCAGAGTGATGAGCAAGGAACTGAGATGGAAAAGCTCCCAGCATCTTCCCCACATTATTGTGCTTAGTTACAAAGGATCTTGAAGTCTGACTGATTACCAGGCAATTATAAACACATTTGGAGACTGGTTCCTTCCAGAGGCTCCAGGCTCTATGTTGGAAGGGGCTCCTTTTTCCACCCAGGTCATGGTAATTAAGTGACAAACGATTTTTTTTTTTTTTAATAGCCAACAATTTTCCACAGCAGGAAGGAGAGATAGATTTTGTAAATATTTATAAAATGTTCTATGTACACACACAAAGAGAAAAAGGTAAATATGTGGAAAGACCACAGGAACTATGTAGTGTTGCTGATATGACACAAAAATAGGGGTGATTGAAGCTTGGAGGCAGAAAGTAATTTTTTTTTTTTTCCTGAAATCACTGATGGAACTAGGGTCTTCATGCAGAACATGCTCCTCTAGTTCTGTTTGTACTACACATGGTTGTGTGTCCTAGGAAACAGTGATCAGGGGCCCTCACATGTGCAGGAATTCATTCTTGCACAGTGCTTTGCAGAAACAAACAAAGATCTTCTGCAATTTAGTAATTTCTCATTACCTTTTTTCCATCCAGGTCAGTTTGTGAGAAGATCCCTCTTGTCAGAGAAATCATTTTCTTGACACACCTGGTCAGAATTCAATCAGTTAAAAAAAACACTGTCTCTATTCCTGCTGGATCAGGACCACGGACCATCACACTGGACTACTCTCTCTTCTCCCACTTATATGGTGTGTGTATAGGGGATACACTTTTCCAATAGAACTTCTAGTAAAGCCCTTACTGAACGCCTTCCTTCCAAGGCTTTTGCTATTGTCTCCCCATGTACATGCTTTTAGTCCAATTGGCATTTGCTTTGAGTGTGTGTGATTCCTTGATTCTAGAGCAAGTTGGCATTTTGCTCTTTTTTGTCTCCCTTTCATCCTCCTGTTCCACTTCTTGCCTTTGATATCTGTCTTATCCTTTTAGAAATTCAGTTTGGTGATTTTGAGGGTTGATTTTCTTAAATACCACACTAACCTACCTTGCACTGTGCGTTCAACAGTTCCTATTGTATTCCTGGCCTTGCCCTGTCTCACCTTATGAGCACAGACTTCTTTTGGTTGATTCAACTACTTCATGCCCTAAGTTTCTTCCTATCTCTGGGGCATCACATTTCTAGATTCCTTCTGATTCACTTCCAAACTCATTGGCATGAATGGAGTCTAAAGAACTGAGATCCAACACTGCCTTCAGAACTTACCATGGCACAGCTATATATATATGGTCCCCAAATCCCTATCCTTGTCCTTCGAGCTCAAAAGTCCTCTATCTATATTGTATGCTGCCATTCACCTTAAAATAGAAATTTTCCGGGCAGTGGTGGCACACACCTTTAATCCCAGCACTCAGGAGGCAGAGGCAGGGAATTTCTGAGCTTGAGACCAGCCTGGTCTACAGAGTGAGTTCCAGGACAGCCAGGGCTACACAGAGAAACCCTGTCTCGAAAAACCAAAATAAATAAATAAATAGATAAATAAATAAATAAATAAAATAGAAATTTATTTCACATATTGGTTTTATGTTTTCAGACTTATGAATCAAGGAATGTACCACCATCCATCCATCCATCCATCCATTCATTTATTCATTCAATTATTCATTTGCTGAGCTTACATAATTAACCCTAATTATAATAAGCCAGGAAGTTTATTTGTGTCTGTTTATATGGGCGTTTCACAGGGAGGTCATGCAAGGTAAACTTTCAGATTTTTGAGCAGACCAAAGGGATTCATTCAAAACTGCCAGAGGAGTGTCCCAGGCCAAAGCCTGTAGTGGGTGGGAAGACAGCACCCTACATCTGCAGGAATAAGCCAGGGTGAAAGGCACATTTTGCAGAAGAGAAGGCTTCAGTGACTTGGGGGAAGGGATGGAGCTGCAGATCTGCCATTTCACAAGTCCTTCCCACAGCATCCTGTGGTTGAAAATAGACAGGGAGCAGGACAAAAATAGCAGCACCTGCTTAAGTCAGAACTGTTTAAATCTGCAGCTTTTTGCAACTTGAGCATCCAGAAAGAGATGTGCTCAGGGGCAATGTACGTTCCTAACACTGGAAACTACAGAAAAGTAGTGCTGCCCTTTAGCATCTTTTTTAGATGCCCAAGCTTCTGTGGTTTCCATGTCTTGGCTCTTCTTCCTCCTCACACATGGGGCAACAAAATGCACATTGAATGTCCAGATCTTGGGTGGACTTTGCTGTCAATTTCCTATATGATCTGTGTCAAAACTTATTTTTTCTGTTGCTTAGTTTCCTGAACTAAAGAATTTGAGAATCTGGGGGGTGGGGGGGATGCTGGACTTCTCTTAGTCTGGACAATCAGCATTCTTCACATTACCTGTTTCTTGAGTTTCTGTCAATTCTCAGTTCCTCTTGAATGAGGCAAAGAGTCTGTTGTTTTGTTTCTATTACTGCCTGAATGACTCTGTCTTTGTTAGGGTTTTACTTGCTGTGAACAGACACCATAACCAAGACATGTCTTATAAAGGACAACATTTTATTGACACTGTCTTACTGATTCTGAGGTTCAGTCTATTATCACTGTGGCATGAAACATGGCAGCATCCAGCTAGGCATGGAACTTGAGGAGCTGAGAGTGCTACATCTTGTTCAAAAGGCAAACAGGAGAAGATGGTCTTCCATATGGCTAGGAGGAGGGTCTCAAAGCCCATCCCACAGTGACACACTTTTTCCAACAATGCCACACCTTCTCCAACAAGGTCACACCTTGTCCAACAAGGCGGCACCTTATAATAGTGCCACTCCCTGGTTCAAGCATAATCAAACCACTACATTCCATTCCATGGCCCCCATAGGCTTGTTCAAGCACATGAGTTTAGGGGGGCCAAATCTAAACATAGAATAAAGCAAAATATATTTAGTCCAACATCAAAGCCCCCGTAGCAGTCTCAACAATGTTTCAAGTCCAAAGTTCAATGTCTTTTCTGAGACTTATTCACTTAACTGTAATGGCCTATAAAAATAAAAATAAAAATCAAACGGCAGATCACATACCTTCAACATCACAGGAGATATAATACCATTCCAAAATCCTATAGTGACAAAATACTATACCAAAGCAAGATAGGAAACCAGCTGGGCAAACTCCAACCTCTGCATCTCCATGTCTGATGTTAACATGGTCTTCAGATCTCTAACACATTTTTCGTCTTTGTTAATTGCAACAAGCTTTTTTCTCCTAAGCTGGTTCCACTCCCTGTTAGAAGCTTTCCTCAGCAAGTATCCCATAACTCTGGCATCTCTAACAGTTTGGGGTATCAAAGCAACTTCAGTATTACAGCTTTGTGTTCCAATCAATGTCTGAAATCCACACATGACCTTTCAGGGCTCCTCCAAAGGGCATTGGTCACTTCTACAGTTCTGCCTTCTGTAGCACTCTAGGCTCTGGTTGATTCTACTCCAGTGCTGCTGCTATTCGTGGTGGTTCTGGAGGGTTAGATGTAATAACTTATTCTTTACCTTAAAAGAAATATCTTTTTATGTTCCACACCACCTGACTCATAAGAATTTCACTGAGGTAGATAGACTTTAATGTTTGGTTGGATTTATTTTCCATCCTCTGGTACACAGATGTGTTATCAAAGAGTCCAAAGTCATTGTTTCCTCTGCTCACTTGGTCCAGTAAGTATAATATCATCAATATAGTGCACCAATGTGATATTTTATGGAAAAGACAGACGATCAAGATCCCTTCTACCTAAGCTATGACACAGGGCAGGAGAATTAATATCTCTTCCAGGAAAAACTGTAAAGGTATACTTTTGTCCTTGCAAACTGAAGGAAAATTGTTATGGTGGTCCTTATGGACTGGTACTGAGAAGAAGGCATTTGCGAGATTAATAGTTGCATACCCCTACCAGGAACGAGGAGATGTGGTAATTTGCTAAAGTAAGGAAAGTACATCTGGTACAGCAGCTGCAACCGGAGTTACTACCTGATTTAGTTTTCTATAGTCAACTGTCATTCTCAATGAGCCATCTGTCTTCTGCACTAGCCAGATAGTAAAGTAAAGGGAGATGTGATGGGAACCATCACCCTTGCAACTTTCAAGTCGTTGATGGTGGCACTAATTTCTGCAGTTCCTCTAGGAATATGGTACTGTTTTTGATTCACTATTTTCTTAGGCAGAAGCACCTCTAAAGGCTTCTATTTAGCTTTTCCAACCATAATAGCCCTCACTCCATAGGTCAGAGAAACAATGTGAGAATTATGCCAACGTCTAAGTATATCTACTCAAATTATATATTCTAGAACTAGGGAAATGATGGCAGACCCCTTTCATATTCCATATTATAGTGCTGTAAAAGGCTTGCTTCACTTGTTCTTCTGTATAAATGAATTGTAGCAGGTGCCATATCTATTCAGAACTGTGTTTATATGGCTGGCCTCAGTACCAGGGTATGTTATAGACCAAGAGAAGGCATATAGTAAGGTGAGTGAAGTACATGGATCGTAACATTAAGGGAGGTTTTGTTCTTATAGCCATGTACTGGCACTAAGTTCCCAGTACAAGTATATGAAATGGTGTGATGGATGACGTGTTATGCTCCCACTTCTACATTTTTTCTTGTCACATATCCAAATCACTGTAGTTTTTCTTTTGAGTGTTTATTGTTCTTTCTCATATATGCCATGGATGGACTCCGTCCAACACTCTCATTTTCCCTCTCCACTATTCATGCCTCTTTCATTCTCTCTCTGTAAGTCATTCCAACCTTTTCTTATGTTTTTGTTCTATTTATCTGACTCTCACAAACTGTCTTCCCTGTGTCTATTTTTATTGATTTATATGCAGTTATTTTGTACATGAGGGAAAGGATTTCTTTGATATTCCAAAGGATCAAGCTGGGCACAAAGGCTGCCAACAGCTTTTGTTTGAAGTGTACAGTTTTCTACTCATTCTATTCCCTGGGTTTTCAAACAGCTTGTAGATTTCTGAACTCAAAACATTGAAGTCACTGCATGTGTTCTTCAAGGTGATTGGCATTTTTTTTTAACTCTTTAATAACCTTTCCTAGTAACTCACTCAACAGAGCTCATCTCATTAGTTCAGCCTTGAGTTCATATTGAGAAGGTAAAACTGTTCAACAGTTTATAACAGGAAGACGTCCAGGTATTTAACGAACAGTGAAAGACACAACTGTGTATGCAGATACTTTCTCCCCAGCACCTGTTTGTTACACCTTTCACATTTTAAGGTCAAAACCTTTCAAGCATTTACAATTACCATTTGAGCTTTATTCCGCACTGCCTATGCAATCATTTATCTAATTATAATATTCCCGAGACAAATTTTCTTTAAAGGAGTTTAAAGCTATTATGTAAGGCAAAGATCGGTGTAAAAATTGTAGAGATGGAAGCATACATTTTAATGAACAGTTCACAGGAAAACCGAACAATACATATTCCAGGATTAGCTTTGTCCTCAGTGTGTTGTTTCCAGTGCAGGTTTCTGTGACTGTCCAAAGGTTTACAGCATATTGAAACTCCTACTTTGGGAACACAGTCCTGCACATAATACATGATCAAATAATTCAGGATACATTTTAGAAGACAAAAATATAAATTTTGGCAGTTCTCATGGTTAGGAGACTAGTTTTTGCCTAGGCAACAAAAGGGTCCTTTTGACTGGAAAGTAGGTAATGAGAAGTGTATGTGAAGATTATCTGGGTTCAATTATTATCTAGCTTTTGGTGAGGAGCTAAGCTGTGACATCCTTTCTGAAGAGAAATAAACAAATTTAACAATATTTTTAAATGAATGTATAATTTAGTATAATATTTCTATTTTCAGAAGTGTGGTTTACAAATAAATTAATGTGTCTAAGTGCACACAGTGAACACTGACACATTGGTGGAAATAACAGAAATGACCAGAAATGACAGAAATGTTCATCTGTGGAAGAAGAATCATCACTGTACTCATAGATTGATTTACATTACAACTGTTCATAAGAATTAGTTTTAAGTAGCAGGATACTAAATCTGTTTTGAAAAAATAAAAAATAAAAACTACTAGTAGTACACAAAAGCATTTTGCCCTTGAGTTGCTTTGGATTAGTCACTATAACTAAGCTGAAGATTGGTCTGAGGATGTTCTTAATGATGTCATTATCATTATGGAAGTCTTTAAGAGACGTTCCGTAAGGAAAGTTGGTAAAAGCAAAGAAATCGGTGACATATATTTGTAATATATTCATCCTTTCTCCCTGTTACATAAACAAGAATGAATATGACATTGTGGTGCAGTTTCACAGATGTGTATAAAGTTGCTAATCAGTTGACTTTTAACCACTGGATGGGTGGGGCATACCCTCATAAAGGTAGGGGGAGGGAGTATGGGATAGGGGTTTTCTAAAGGGGAGACCTGGAAAAAGGAAACCATTTGAAATTTAAATAAAGTATAACATTTAGTTTATATATTTTACCAATAAATGTTCATTCTGAACACACACACACACACACACACACACACACACTAGAATCTAGTTGATGTTTTCCAGGGCTCAGCGTCTAGGGAATTCTATCTAGACACTAAGGATTTCAACCTTCAATTGTGAGATTCATTTTTTTTTCCCTCCCCCCTTTACTAACTTTATGATGACTATATTTTTAATTCTGTGATGAAACTATGTAATCATATTGTACTTAATCCTTACGTATTATGTGTATACCAAAGGTATGTTTGTTAGTGT
This sequence comes from Rhynchomys soricoides, assembly GCA_019843965.1. Taxonomy (NCBI): domain Eukaryota; kingdom Metazoa; phylum Chordata; class Mammalia; order Rodentia; family Muridae; genus Rhynchomys; species Rhynchomys soricoides. The sequence goes on from JADRCH010000117.1 coordinate 2,804,370, forward strand.
TTGAATAGACCATTATATATAGAGAGATATACATATATATATATATATATATATATATATATATATATATATATACACATACACACACACACACATATATAGTGTAATTTGATGGATATAATTTTTGGATAAATAAAAATGTATAGAACATGCATATATATTTAAAACAATATTCTCTGTGAGGGAATTTGTGACTAAGTATACAGGAAAAATAGTGAAGAATAGCATTTTTTTTTTGAACTTATGAGCATATTATTTTGGATAGTAACATTCTTCACTGTGAGATTTTTCTCATGTTTATGAAGCCTATTTAGATCAGACTCATTCCTTTTTCACCTCCCTTGATCTTGTCTACTCCCCCAACCCCCACTCCTCTTAAGAAGAACCAATTCTACTTCCACATCTTTTAAAAAGTGGATTCTGTCACCTTTTTCTGACTTAATTTCCATAATATAATTTCCATTTCCATGCATTTTCTTGAAAATGGAATCGTTTTATTATTTTTTCTTGGTTGAGATCAACTCCAACAATTCATGTACAATAGTTTATTTATCCCTTAACCTGTTGATGTGTGTCTGTGTTAATTGGCAGTCCCATGGAGGGAGCAACAATGTCCACTGGCCTGACCTCCCGATGCTCCTGGAGACTGGATCACCAACCAAAGAATACAAATGGAGGAACCCATGGTGCTGGCCACATATATGGCAGAGGAGGGTCTTGCTAGCCATCAGGGGGAGGAAAGGCCCTTGGGCCTGAGGGTGTTAGATGCCCCAGTATAGGATAATGCCAAGGATGGAAGACGAGAGTGGGTGGGTGGGTGGGTGGGTGAATACCCCCATAGTGGCAGGGGCAATGGGGAGGGAATGGGGAGGTTCCAAAGGGGAGAACTGGAAAGGGGGAAACATTTAAAATGTAAATAAAGTATCAAAAAAAGAATTGTGCTTAGTAAAAAAAAAAAAAAGGAAAGAAAGAAAGAATTGTGCTTAGATTTGTGATGACTATAGATTACAGGTGTCTCTGCAGTATATTTCATTGATTCCACTGACTGTTTACCCAGGACTTTTAATTATTCATTTTAGTACTCCACTGCATGGATACAGTGCCCATGAAAGCCATAAGAGGACATTAGATCCTTTGTGTCAAGAAGTAAAGATGGTTCTGAGTCAATATGTTGGTCCTTGAAACCAAAACTGGGTCCTTTACAAGGATAGTCACTTCTTTTAATGGCTGAGACATTTCTTGAATTTCTCTCACAGTTTTAATAATTAGGTTTCGATATGTGAAAATGGAACATATTCAATTAAAATACTGATTTAACTGTTGTACTTAGCCAGGTGATTTTTACATTTCAAACGGATTTCTCTTACATTTTCAATTATACTAAAATTGAAACTCTTTTTACCAGTTATTCCTGCACAGGTAAATAATACTAAATATATTTACATTGTTGTGAAACAGAAATCAAGACCTTCATCTTATAAAATTGAAATTATATTCTTTAAACAGCAACTGTGTTCTGTCTGCATCTTCAAACTGTGGCAACCACCATTCTATTATATTATTTCCTACAAAGTAAGATATTTTGGAAAAGGCTAAAGAGTGAAAGTTGGTGCAGCTTTCTTTTTGAGGGGAATAATTTAAGTATTGTTTGATCAACTGTTTTCTCTTATACTAACACATTTTTTTACACTGCATAATTTCCTTTAAGTCACTAAATGAATATTGATTGCCAAATAGTCACTGCCAACTAGCTAATTGTTGAATACCTTTGGTATGAGGATGAATAAAGTGAATGATAATAGGAAGTTCTGGATAATATGAGGGTATTTTAGGAGGACTAAGATCATGGATGTATCATGATAAGTACAGATGTGCAACTACTTTTAATAAAATAAATCTAAGGATTTTAGAAAAGGCTAAGGAATTGAATTCCTTTGGTCTCTTGCAATCTTTAGATTCTACAAAAGCACCAGAACCTGGGTTATTTTTAGTAGATTTGATATAACTTTAACTTTTGAGGCCATGAAAAAATATATAAAACTTTCTCTTTATGCAATCTTATAATTCAATAGCTTGAAATAATATTAAAATTATGAAAATTTTAATCATATTTAGGTACTCATTGAGAACATAATCTGTTCTAGACACTATCTTAATTCTCTAATATGATAGGTTTGTTTCATCTTAATGAAGCCTCTATGAAGGACAGCTGGAACCTTTTTGGGTATAGAATCAGTGTTGGACAGAATTTATAATGGCTGTGGTCAGACATGGCCCAACTCACTCTTACTGCTTGTTTTGTTCCCTCAGGTAAATGCATTCAGGTGGGCAAAACAACTTCTTTTCTTTTCTTTTTTTAAAATTTAGTTACAATCCAGCTATTGCTGTGCCTCTCCCACCCAGTTCTTCATCCCATTTCTCCTCTCCCATGTCCCCGAGTGGATGTTCCCCCCACCACCAGGTCTTCTCCTTCTGTGGGGCTTCAAGTCTTTTGAGGATGTGGCTCATCTTCTCCCAGTGAGGCCAGACCAAGCATTCCTCTGCTAGACATGTGTCAGGGGCCTCTGACCAGCTCCTGTATGCTGCCTGGTTGGTGGCTCAGTGTCCAGGAGCTCCCAAGGGTCCAAATTAGTTGACACTGCTGGTCACCCTCTTCTGCTTCTTATATCATTCCCTTTATTCAACCATAGGAGTTCCAGACTTCAGTTCAATGGTTGGGTATAAGTTTCTGCATGTGTCTCAGTCAGCTGCTGGTTAGGTCTCTCATAGGACAGCCATGCTAGGCTCCGGTCTGTAAACACTTCATAGCATCAGTAATAGAGTCAGACCTTGGTGTCTCCCCATGAGGTAGATCCCTATTTGGGCCAGGTACTGGACTGCCTTTCCCTCAGTCTCTTCTCCATTTTTGTCCCTGCAGTTCTTTTAGACAGGAACCTTTCTGGGTAAGAAATTTTGACTTGTGTTGATAACACCATCCCTCCTCTCAAGGCCTTGTCTATCTGCTGGAGGTGGACCCTTTGAGTTCCCTCTCTCCACTGTTGGGCACTTCATCTAAGGCCACTCCCACTGAGTCCTGAGACTCTCCTAACTCCCAGGTCTCTGGTATTTTCTGGAGGGTTTCCCTACCTCCCACCTTCTGAGGCTGCATATTTCTATTCATTCTGCTGGTCATATTGTCTTCTCTCCTTTCCTGTCCTTTTACTGATCCCTTTTCCCCATTTCCCTCTCCCTCCCTCTCCTGCAAAACCCTCCCTTTCTCTGCCTCCCACGATTATTTTCTTCCTCCTACTAAGTAGGATTGAAGCATTTTCATTTGGTCTTTCTGCTTGTTAAAGTTCTTAAATTCTATGGACTGTATCCTACGTATTCTGTGCTTTTTGGCTAATACCCACTTATTACCGAAAACATATCATGTATGTCCCTGTAGGTCTGGGTTAATGATGTGCTTGTTTTTAATAGCCAAACAGTATTCTATGTGCAGATGTACCACATGTTCTGTATCTTTCTTCTGTTGTGGGACATTTGGGTTGTTTCCACATTTTGGCTATTACAAATAAGTCCACTATGAACATCTTGGGCACATGTCCCTCTGGTGTATGCCCAAGAGTGGTCTAGCTGGGTCTTCAGGTAAGTCTATTTTCAATTTACTAAGGAACATCCGGATTCATTTCCAGTGTGTTTGTACCACTCTGCAATCCCACCAGCAATGAAGAAATGCACCTCTTTCTCCACATCCTTGCCAACACGTACTGTCACCTGAGTTTTTGATCTTACCCATTCTAACTGATGTAAGATGCAATTTTTGAATTGCATTTCCCTGAGGAGTAAGGACTTTGAACATTTCTTTAGGAGCTTCTAAGCCATTCTCTGTTTAGCTCTGTACACATTTTTTAATTGGGTTATTTGGGTTTTTGGAGGTTAGCTTCTTGAATATTTATATATTTTAGGTATTAGCCCTCTATTGTATATGGAGTTAGTGAACTTTTTCCCATTCTGTGATCACCAATTTGTACTATTGACTGTGTCTTTTGCTTTACAGAAACTTTTCAGTCTTATGAGGTTGCCATTTATCAATTGTTGACCTTAGAATCTGAACTACTAGAGTTCTGTTTAACAAATTTCTCTTGTGCCGAAGAATTCAAGGCTCTTTACCACTTTCTGCTCTATTAGATTCAATGTATTTGGCTTTATCTTGTGGTCCTTGATCCACTTGTACTTGAGCTTTGTGCAAGGTGATAAATATGGTTCTATTTTCATTTTTCTTCATATAGACAGACAGATAGACCAGCACCATTTAGTGAAGATGCTTTCTTTTTTTCCTTTGTATGTTTTTGTGATTTGTCAAAGATCAAATGTCCATAAATGTGTGGGCTTACTTCTGGGTCTTCAATTGTATTTCATTTATCCACCTGTCTGTCTCTGTACCAATACCATGTGCTTTTTGTCATTAATGCTTTGTAGTACAGCTTGAGTTCAGGTATGGTGATTTCCCCAGAAGTTTTTTTATTGTTAAGAATTGTTTTTGCAGTCCTGAGATTTTTGTTTGTTTGTTTGTTTGCTTGCTTGCTTTTCCATATGAAATTGAGAATTACTCTTTCCATGTCTGTGAAGAACTGTGTTGGAATCTTGATGGGGATTGTATTGAATCTGTAGATTGCCCTTGGTAGGATAGCCATTTTTACTATTCTAATCCTAGCCATCTATGAGCATGGGGTAGCTTTCCATCTTCTGAGGTCTTCTTCAATTTCTTTTCTCAGGGATTTTGAAGTTCTTGTCATGCAAATCTTTCACTTGAATGATAAGAGTTATGATAAGATATTTTATACTATTTGGGGGTATTGAGAAGGGAGTTGTTTCTCTAATTTCTTTCTCATCCCATTTATCATTTGTATAAAGAAAACCTACTGATTTATATGAGTTAATTTTATATCCTGGACTTTGCTGAAGTTGTTTATCAGCTGTAGAAGTTCTTGGTAGGTTTTTGAGGGTCACTTATATATACTATGATTGTGATATTTTGACTTCTTTTCTGATATGTATCACCTTGATCTCCTTTTGATGTCTTATTTTTCTAGCTAGAACATCGAGTACTATATTGAATAGATGCAGAAAGAGTGGGCAATATTATCTTGTCCCTGATTTTAGTGGGATTGTTTCAAATATCTCTCCATTTAATTTGATATTGGTTGATGGTTTGCTTTATATTGGCTATATTATGTGTATGTGAAGCTAGAATTTCTGATCTCTCTAATACTTTTGTCAAATGCTTTTTCAGCATCTAATGAGATGATCATGTGATTTTTTTTCTTTGAATTTGTTTATATGCTGGATTATGTTAATGGATTTTCATATATTGAACCATCTCTGCATCCCTGGGATGAAGCCTACTTGATCATGGTGAATGATGGTTTTGATATGTTCTTGGACCCAGTTTGCTAGAATTTTATTGAGTATTTTTCCATTGATATTCAGAAGTGAGATTGGTCTGATGTTCTCTTTCTTTGTTGGGTCTTTGTGTGGTTTAGGTATAAGAGTAACTGTAGCTTCATAGAATGAATTAGGTAGTGTTCTTTCTGTTTCTATTGTATGGAATAGTGTGAGAAGTGTTGGTGTTAGTTCTTTGAAGGTCTTGTAGAATTCTGCACTAACACCATCTGGCCCTTGGCTCTTTTTGGATGGGAGGTTTTTAGTGACTTTTTCTATTTCCTGAGGGAATGTGGCATTGTTTAGATAGTTTACCTGCTCTTGATTTAACTTAGGTACATAGTATCTGTCTAAAAAATCATCCATTTCATATAGATTTTCCATTTTTGTTGTGTAAAGGCTTTTGAAGTAAGATCTGATTTTTTTTAATTTCTTCAATTTCTGTTGTTATGTCTCCTTTTTCACTTCTGATTTTCTTAATTTGGAAACTGTTTCTGTGTTTTTTATTTAGTTTGGCCAAGGGTTTATGTATCATGTTTATTTTCTCGAAGAACCAGCTTTTGGTTTTGTTGATTCTTTGTATTGTTCTCTTTGTTGCTAATTGCTTGATTTCCACCCTGAGTTTTATTATTTCCTGCTGTGTACTCCTCTTGGGTGCGTTTGCTTCTTTTTGTACTAGGACTTTCAAGTGGGCTGTTAAGTTGCTTGTTCTTATAACTCATTATGCATCTTTGGAGATGAGTAGAAAGCTGCAAATGCACATATAAACAGTGAGTTGTGATTCAAGACAAGAAGGCATGTCTTCTAAGAGCAAAGCAACCCAAGGAAAGCAGAAGATTAAAACGCAAACCCTTGCTCACACTGTGCATTGGCAGACACATACATATATGCCAAAGCTGTTTTTATTCAAATCAGAAGTCTCCTTGGCAAACAGCATTCAAACCAATTTACATTACATAATGCTTCTTCACATACATGCAGCTAATACCTACGTTTTTTCTTTCTTTCTTTTTTTTTTTTTTTGTGATGATTAATCCCAGTTGTTGACTAGATGTGATCTAGAATCAACTGAGAGATAAGCCTCTGGAATGTGACTGTGAGGAATTATCTTAATAAGGTTAATTGAGATGAGAAGACCCTCTCAAAGAAAGTGAAACCATTCCATTAGTTGGGATTCTGCATTGTATGGAAAAAGCAAAACTGAGCTCAACACAAACATTGGTCACTCTGTGGTTCATGATTGTGAATGCAATGTGACCTGATTCCTCAAGGTTCCTGGAACATTGCCTACATAATGCACCTGAATGGTGTGCCAAAATAAGCCGTTTTACAATAAAGTTATTTTATTTGGGGTAATTTATCATAGCAACAACAATCAAATCCAAAACAAAACAACAATAAAATAATTCCATGGCCACTTTAGGTTCTTATACCTCTTTCAATTTCAAGCTAGAAACCATTGTTTCTCTAGTCCTTGACTTATATAGTGAGTGGCTAATCAAAGGTGTTAATAAATGCCTCATAATAAATAGTGTAGATTTTATTTCTCATAGACAAGGAATCAAATGCATTCCATGAGTAAGTTCAGTACTAGAGAAGTACTATATTTCATACTTATAAAAACATGAAATTAGAGTGAGATACTGATTTTTTTATTGAATACATTAGGCAAAATAAATCATTGGATATATTTTCCAATGGCATCTCCATAAAATGTTTCAAAATATCTTGAAGATTTTACTTAGTTAAAAATACTCTTCAAAATCACTATATTGAATTACAGGGGGAAAGAAAGAGTAAGGAAAAGAGCTATAAGAAAAGAGAGAGGAATTCTTTATTTGTTTAAAATTTTACCATCTATATTTAAGGAAAGAAAGTTTTCCTTGTGTAATCTCTTTGTTCCAACCACAACAGGTCAGAAATAATTCTTAGTAAAGTAAAAAACAGCTTTAGAAAAACAAACAAACAAACAGTACTGACAATTAAAATCAAGTAAAACTCAAAATACCAACTGAACTAACCCTTACCTGTTCTATACACAAAAGATAACACAGTCTGAGTGTCACTTGGTGAAAAACTGGGTTTTAAACTTGGACAAGATCATTTCTGTCTCTCAGCAGTCCTGCCATGCTATCTAGCTGTAGCCATTGCATTCCTTGAAATTTCCTTCTCTGTCACTGGTACTGAAAGGGGGTTTTAGGTTGTCAGTAGATGACTTCCGAATTGGAAGTAAGGATAAAACATGCACATTTAAATCAGTTTGATTTTACTAGCAATTTCCTCTCTGCCTTCTCCTCCCAGATGCAAACTAGAGTCTGGAAACTGCTTGTGCATTATGGCTGCTATAGTACCAAGCTATAATTTTCAGGCTAATGGAAGATGTATTGGCAAAAGTTGACATTAAGTGGAACTAATTGCACTGTAACTGCTAAATAACTAAGAAGTAACTACCATGTAATTTATAGTGCAGTGTGGACTATTCAGTAACTTCCAAGCTCTTCATAATGTAAGGAGCTCAGTGATGCATGAGCTGCCAAACTTTCTACCATTCAGAGGCCCTAGAAGCTGAAGACTGTGTGGTACAAACATGCAAGGTGGCACTTTGTAAAGGTAACCTGCCCTACTTAAGGATAATGGCTTTATTCCGATGCTTAGCAGATGAGAATCATCCTTCTTAGAGTCTTCCTTGCAGGTCCATTGCAGGTTGCAATTCCAAACCTAGTGCATACATAAAAAGGAATGCCTTTTAAGATATGATTTTGCTGATGGATGAGCATTTCCCCAGAGACAATATAAATTAAAGAAGAAAATAAGGACAGGTAATGAGGCATAGAGGGCATTACTCTAATTTGGATGACACGGACCACATGTCTGATTGGGCTATGAATTCCACTCCTTTCAAACCATCTTCTGAAACACAGCTCGAGTGAAGACTTTATTAATTTCCCATTAACTATTCTGTTAACCTCATAACTGCTTTACCACTACTCATTTTTTATTGCTAACACACTTATATCCCTAGTTCATTTTTGTATGGCTAATAGCTTTAAATTCTAAAACTAAAAATTGCTCAGATAACACCTCCTGCTTTCATTCTTTAGAGGTTGCCCTGCTATCTAAAATTGTACTTTTTCTGGGTACACAACTGGAGACAATTTAGCTGCCCCACCTTTGAAACATATCAGTAGACCATAATTTAAGAAGAGGGATTCTGTCTCATGGATGTCTCTTGCCATTTCCATCGTTGATAGGCTGTGGTCAAGCCCCTAGTCTTGGACAGGGTCCTTTGGATCATGACTATATTGAGTCACAGATGATGGAGTTTAATATTAGTCGACCTCAAAACTAACAAACAAACAAATCAATGAAACCAACAACTTGTATATATATGCAAGAGACTTGTAAGAAGGAGATAGAATAACAGGGGTAGAAGTGAAAGCCCGTATAATAGTTACAATGCAATTTATACATGTAGAAATTTGTCAAGGACAATGTTTAGTGAATGTTACTACAAATAAACAATTCTTTTCAAGACTAGAAATGTTAATATCATATTCATCCCTTAGTAATTCATACTTTAAAATTTGTAATCCTATAATAAGGGAACCTGTCTAATTTTGGGTGTTAGCTGCCTTTTCTAGCTTTGAGCCACAGAAATCCACCTGTGGATCTATGTGCAAGAGTACTTTATGATGCTGCTCTACTCCCAACCTTCTGACTCTCTTCTGCCCTCCACTGCACTGTATAGACCCACAAAGAAACTCCTGCCCTTGATTTATAATCCAATCTTTTTAAGAAACATTTTTGTATGATGGTTTAATTTATAGCCCTCCTTCTGTGCAATGCATTGACACTGACCTCTTTAAGCATTTCCTCTTTGGACCAGCCAGAGCCTCTTGTCCTTTGAGGATTTCAGAGAAATTTACTATGTCTCCATGTACAATGTTGTATATTTAATCTTTGTAGTCTTGATTTAAGCCAGGAATTCACAATGTTAACTTTGTTGACACTTTATGATATTATTTTATTATAGATACCTGTCCCTTCCATTACTAGATATTTAAGAGTACCTCTGTATTCCATTGACTACATGCCAGTAATAGCAATACCCTATCATCAGCCTAATACCCCAATTAAGTGCTTCCCTAGTACTAACAGATATTTCTCAGGAAGGGTAAAACATTCAATGTAATTTTATTAATTAGTTTGCCATTCAAACTCACTTCCAAAATCATTTATTTGAGGTAGATTTATTGAAAAGATCAACAACAACAACAAGACAGTGAGATACATACTGTGCTCAAAAGTAAAATTAGAACAAGTAAAATCTGACTTTTTTTCCTATAAGAGGCAAAAAACTAAACAAACAAACAAGACCACTATTACACTAGGGACACACATTTAATGCCTCAGGAAGTATCTCTTATTTGTCCTTTTAAGACTTGAGAGTATATTTTTATAAAGCAATAACACTGTGTGGGTGGACACCAAAGAATGAAAAGGAGAGGCAATATTCTGGGAATTGACTGAGCTAAAAGACTACTTAGAGGGAGAAATGGTATTAAAGAAGAAAATAAGAGAGAAGCAAAAACAAAAACAAAACATTAGGGGGCTGGAGAAATGGCTCAGTGGTTAAGAGCACTGACTGATCTTCCGGAGGTCCTGAGTTCAAATCCCAGCAACCATATGATTGCTCAATCATCTGTAATGAGATCTGATGCCCTCTTCTGGTGCTTCTGAAGACAGCTACAGTGTACTTACATGTAATAAATAAATAAATCTTTAAACAAACAAACAAACAAACAAACAACAACAAAAACCATCAGAAAAATAGAAGAAAAAATGTTGGGAAAATGTGCCCTCTCCTCCTAATGATGCCTTTCTCCTGATTTATTGTTGTTGGTCCCATACCCCCTTTTTTATTAATTCATTAATTTCAATACCTAAATCGCAATGGAAGTTTCTCTTCCCTCTTCTTCCTCTGAGTCCTTCTACTTTTTCCTCACAACTCCCATCCACTCCTCCTCCATTTCTCCTTTCTCTTCAGAAAAGTACAAGGCTCCCATGGATATCAACCAGATTGGCATATCAAATTTCAGCAAGACTAGGCAAATGCACTACCTATTGAGGCTAGGGAAGGCAAACCAATAGAAGGAAAAAGTTTCAAAGGAAGGCAACAAAGTCAAAGACAGTCCCTGCTTCTGTAGAAGTTCTACTTGAAGACCAACTATAGCATACATGCAGGGGGCCTAGGTCAGTCTCATGCAGGAGCCCTGGTTTGTTGTTCAGTCTCTGTGAGCCTCTTTGGGCCCAAGTTAGTGAATTCTCTAGGCTTTCTTGTAGTAGTCCTGATCTTTATGACTTCTACAAACCTCCCTCACTCTCTTCTACAGAATTCCCCAAGTTCCAGGTCTCCGCATCTGTTTTCATCAGTGCTGGGTAAATCAGCTGATGACGGTTATGCAATGATCCTGTCTTCAAGTATAGCAGTGTCAGGGGTGGGTTCTCTCTCATGGTATTTGTCTCAAGTTGGACTATTCTTTGGTTCGCCACACCCTTAATATCTGCTCAGTCCTTATCCCAGAATATTTTTAGGCTGGAAAAATTGTAGGTTGAAGGTTCTGGGCCCGGGTTGCTGTGTCAATCCCTCCATTGAAATTCTCGCTTGATTATAGGAGATGGCTTGATTATAAGATCCTTATCTCCCATTGCTCACAGTCTTAGCTCAGGTCACACCCACAAAGTCTTAGAAGTTTCCATTGCCCTAAGTTTCTAGCTTGTCCTAGAAGAACCCCAACCCCGTTTATGGTTGTCTCTCCCAGTAGTCTCTTCCTCCATCCTCCACCCACCCAATCCTTCCTGTTCCCATCCCCAATCCCATGCCTGTCCAATTATATCCCCTTGTCAACCAGCAAAGTCTATTTCTTCTTCTATCTAAACAGAAAATTCTCACCAGAGGAATCTCTAGTAGCCAAGAAGCACTTAAAGAAATGCAAATCAAAATTAATCTGAGATCCCTTTCTTAACTAAGATCAAAATCCCAAGTGACAGTTCATGCTGGTGAGGATGTAGAGCAAGAGGAACACTCCTTGATTGCTGGTGGGGTGCAAACATTTACAACCCTTTAGAAATCATTTTCTTGGAAAATTTGGAGTAAATCTACCTTCAGATCCAGCTATACTGTTTCTGGGCATATACCCAAGGAACATTTTACCATACCAAAAGGACAATTGCTCAACTATGTTCATAATAGCTTTATTCATAATAGTCAGAACTGGAAACCACCTAGATGTCCCTCAAATAAAAATATATATAAAGAAAACATGGCATAATTACACAATGAAATATTACTTAGCTATTAAAAATAATGACATCATGAAAATTTCATGGAACTAGAAAAGATCATCTTGAGTAAGGTAATACAGAAAGACAAACATATACAGCCACTTTGGAAATCAGTTTGTCAGTTTCTTGGAAAATTAGAAATAGATCTACCTCAGAACTCAGGTATCTTACTTCTGGATATATACCCAAAGGATATTTGCCATACAACAAGGACACTTACTCACTTACAGCTGGATATTAGCCATAAAGTAAAAAATAACCAAGCCACAATTCATAGACTCAAAGAAGCTAAGTAACAAGTAGGGCTTAATGGGGGGGGGGGGGCGACTCCTCAATCTCCTGCTTTGTTGTTATGCAGTGAGAGGTGCCTTCTTTATGGGAATGTCCAGCTAGCGTGTGAACAAACGCTCCTTGCCAAAGGAGTGCAATCTTTGTTAGGTACTTTTAGTCTCATTAACAATTAGAAGATCAAATGTTTTCTTGAAAAGCAGGAGACTTCATTCACTTATAATACAACTGTCTTGGGAGATGGACCTGGTTTTGGAAGAGATTGCTTTTCTTTGTTAGCTTGTTTGCTTTGCTGGGAAGCAGGTTACAAGATTCTTCTTATTCATTCTAGGTTAAACTTTTGATTATTTTAGTTCATATATTTTCTTATTCAGAAGATTTTTTTATCTAGCATTAGAATAATTACCATTTACTTAATAAAAATTAAGAAGACCTTTGATAGACTTGCTTTATACCATTCTAAGCCTATAAAAATAAGAGTAATCTTATGTAATTCAATATCTCTCAGATTTTAACATTAGTGTTACCTATGAATTATGTGAAACTTAGTACTTTAATTCATTGTTGCTGGCATATGATACAAGGTTGTACATTTTTTGCTTCATGTTTATCATGTTTATCAAGGTATTAGGTTTATGTAATAATACCAGACAGATTAAAGTATCATGTAAAAATGCATACTAATAGAGGTATCTGTTTATCTAGAATACATATATCAGTTAGATTTCTCTATCATTTTCTGTGTTTTAAAATAGATCGCTAAGAAATATTAGAAATATGTGTCATATTTCTAATAAAATAAAGGTCAGCTTCATAATTTCAGGAAAATTTCTTCATTTCTTAAGTCATTAATCTGCTTCATAGAAAAGGAATGGTATTCATATCTTAAGGACTAAATAAAAATATGTAAATGTTTCATTTTTATTTTATTGTATTATTACAAATAGCCATATGATATTGTAGTTTCTTCACATAGCACAAGCCATGTACTTCAAGATGACATGTTGTTTAATTCAGTATTTTAAAGAGCAATCTTTTTCTGGCAACCCATTCGACAGACATGGTTGCCATCTACCTATCCTGGTATGATAATCAATTTGAGCATTTATTGGATAAATATTCTGGCATATTAAAATTATATTATGTAGGTACAATCTATATATATCTTCCTTATCTAGAATGACTGAACTTGGATTGAGAGTTCTCTGTTAGTACTCACTATGGAAAAGGTGTTTATGCAAATTAAAAGTTATGGTATGTCAGGCAACAGAACAAGGGGATAAGTAGTGTGCAGCGTGGCAGATTCCTACACACTATTGACCCATATTAAGCCTCTTTCTGCTAAGTACTAGAAGTTTTGAATGTTGAACATGCTACAAAAAGCAATACACAAAGCACTGGTGGATCAACTCTATTGGACCACATTTTTCTCTCTGCAATTTTTTTATGAATAAAGTTTTATTGTAGGGCAACCATGTTCATTCCTATGCATACTATCTTTGAAAGCTTTCATAATTTACAACAGAGTAGAGTTAAGTTCCACGTGAATGACAAAATCTAATGTTTTACTATTTGGCACATAATTTCCTGAATTCTGCTCTAAGATAATAAATCTAATACAACCTACTCTCCACGATATACTTCCTACATGTAATTTTAATCAAAACTATTCTACAAAAATTTCCCAAATGACCTCTATTTGTCAGAAAATATTGTACTCACAGCAATGATTTTGAACCTGCTGTGCCTGCACCTGTATTAAGGGGGTGGATAATAGCAATGACTCGTATTAAAATGAATTCCAGGGTGTTAGAACCTCATATTGGATATATAACTGATGTGACCATAAAACAATATAAAGTAAAACAAAGAAAAACAACTTGGATATAAATCTCATTGTCCCCATTTTGTGAACAAAGAAAATGCAAGTGAGAGGAGTTAAGAAAATTATCTTCAGTCAGGTAGCTAATAAGTGTCAGTGCTGACTGAAAACAGCACAGGACATTTGGAGTTAGAAACCCACACATATTACATTAATACAATGCTTTTGTGGTTTGTTTCCGAGTTTCCTTTGGTGTCTTACCTCTCATCTTTTTCTCTTGTCACCTTTTCTGACTGCAGAGACATATCTATGGTTCTGACTATCTTTCTGTATGATTATTATTCTTGAGTTCACTATATCTTACAAATCTGGATACTAGATTCTAGTCCTACTGAACTAGACATTCTCAGCAGTAGCTCTTGTATGTACAAGGTTAAATGTTTCTTATGATCAGTCCCAGGCCACACCATATAATTTCTAATTTTAGATTTTCCACACTTATTTTCTGAGCCAAATATCACCTAGAACATAGGACGTACTGAATCAAATAATTTAATGGGTGGATATGACTGATTATAAAGGCCTTGACAATTTCTTAAGCAATTCTACAGGGAATGTTATACTAAAATCATGATGAGTAACCCCTTGGTTGTGGAATGAGGAAACTTGGTTTTAGGCCCTTTCTTTACTGCTGACTGTTAATTTCTCATTTTTAAAATTTAGATAATTGCAGGTATCTTACAGACTAACTGTGGAATTAAATGGAGCCAAATTTTGTGATGGCACTTTGTGTAAATATAGATAATTGCACATATATGGGGTGGTAGCATTAAAGCTAATTTTACTCTCAGGTATTGTGTAAGTGCATTTAAGTTGTCATGTTAATATGTTAATTCTGCAATGTAAGAGAGAGAAAAATGAGAACATTGAGGGTTAGAATCAAAATGTGAATATAAAATATCACTTTGTGGGAAACAAGAAGTTCAAAATTTGGAAAAGTCAATAATCACAATACTAAAATTTCTCTGTGGAAAGTTCAAGCTCTGGCGATATTGAAACCTAGAAGTTTTTCATCTGATCTAAAGAAGCTAAGTAGTTTCTTTTTCTTAATGAATACTTTGTCCTTTATATAAATCAAATATACTCTCCAATGCTTTTTGTTCTGCTTTTTCTAACAAAGCTTTATCAGGTCAAACATGTAGGGATTGAACAAAAGTTTTTCTTTCAGAAGTAATGAAAGTATTCTAAAGCCAATGATTGTGGTAGTTGCCCAATTCTGCCCCTATAAAAAAGCTACTGTCATTATAGAGGTATTTCTAGATACTGGTATCCTCATACATTTGCTGTGCTCATAACCCAACTCTATGCAGTTGTCCATTTATCAGAACACATTGGAAGAAGCATTGTCTGTTTGCCTCCTCCTTGTAATTATGTATTCTATGTGACTTCCTTCGATCAATAAATTATGAACGGGAGTCCTGTATGTCACATAGATTTCATGAGCTGATATGAGATCCCATGTATGCTTAGGCACTCATGGTAAAACACAGCTAAACAGAACAAACAAACCAACAAAAACATACACCATCTTCGTTAGGCTAAAAGTATTAGACACTCAGTAACTCTGAGATAAATTCACTGGCTTGTTTCTGTTGCTTAGTACCTAGAATTACCTAACCAGTACTTACTGCTCATTGTATACAATTATAAACCAAGCTGGAATTTCATACATTTTTGTCAAAGAAAAGTTTTCAAAAAGGTTTATAACACATCCTGAATGGAGGCCAATGTGTAGGTATCACTGGTAAGAATCACAAGAAGATTCCAGACAAGAAGTATCCATTTCTTCTTCAAAATGAATCAAATTAAATAAGCTACTTCCTCCTAAAAGGGTAAGAGGGTAGAGAAACATTAAATCTGTCAAGTAAAGGTTGCATCACAGATCCTGGGCTCCAGGGCAACCTGTTCCTCCTTAATAAGAAGCTAATTTGCCTACACCTTCTCAAGGATTTGGGTTCCTCGGAGGCATTTTGAAAGCCCTCTTCCCTCTCATTACTTCCTACCACTTCTCCTTTCTGCTTCTCTTGTTTCTGGGGTTTAAGTGAGATGACATGTGGGGGATCACGTTCAATAGAGTACAAATGATATATTAATGGTAGTTATTATTTTTCATTCTTTCAAACTAATCCAACATTCTCTGTCCAGTTCACGTTCCAGAATAGTACTGAATCCCATCTGGAAGATGCTAGCAAAATTACCTCATAAATTTAAAACACCTATGCATATCTAACCCATTACTACTTATTTATTATGTGTTCTTATTAATAATAGATATATTTATTTATTTCCATACCCTATAACAGTAAATCTCTAACACTAAACTTGTGATTTTTATGCTATGAATTATCTTCCTTTCCTGAATCGTGGAAAGGGATATGGACCCTGTATATTAAGTACTAATTGGAGAAGACTACTATGGATAACCTCTCAAGGAACATCTTGTCAGAAGTAACTAAAAAGTGCAACTCTTGCCATCTGTTGAGTTGTGTTTCCACCTGTCTATTTGTTTTAAAATTCATTGTCAGATCAGGCCTCCATTTGTAGTAATTTTCTTCCAGTTTTTGTTGGGCATGCTGTAAGTAACACTAAAAGGTTAGGGTCATTTAGTACCCCAAACAACTCTCAAATACATACATCTTGACATGGAACAAGATGTCTTGGTAAAGTAGAACACAGAAAAGATGTTTATTCAACCCCTAAATTTCCAGCATACTAGTTAATAAAGAAGAGTAAAATGACATGGCTTATACCTGGACATTTTAAATTATTCTGTTGCTTTTTGAAGTATAATATTCTGGACTTCTTAGAAAATGTAATGACAAACAAAAGAAAACAAAAAACAATGGGACAGAGAAAATAAATTAAGCTGGAGAATTTCAAGGCTGATCTCTACATGAGGTTGTTTCTGTTCTATGTATGATATTTGGCAGCCACAGGTAGCACTAACTGAAGCCGCATTTCTTTGCAACAAAGGGAAATAAAACCAGCACTATAAAATTGCAGACAGCCCTCCTGCCACCAAATAAAAGAAATCAGGCTGACGAATCCAAAGCTCCTTTCAGGTTTAACATCACTGGTTTGATTTTTAATTTAAATCTGGACAAGGGTCAGGAAGAATGCTGCATTTTCATCTCTTTCTTTTGAAGTTTTCATAAGAAAACTTTGCAATTTTAAAGGATCAGGGGAAAAAGAACCTTACCACATAAAGGGAACTCATTACTTATAGAAATAAGCAGGTAAGTTTGGTGAAAAAAATATATACTTGAAGCACTCACAGCAGACAGTCAGTGAAACAATTCACATGAACATATTTATTAAATACAAGAAGCAATGAAAGAAATAAAATCTTCTATCAATTAAAGTCAGTCTATATTCAGTGATGAGGGAAAACACTGGGATATAACATTTTGTGAGCAGCTGCTGCATGGTAGAATGGCAATGCCTTTGTGTGAGAACTGTTCAATAAACATTCATTAAATATTTGTATGATTATTCATGAAGGTGTTTTTATAAATCACTTAGGTTTTCTTTTTATCTTGGTAAATTTTGGATTTTACATTTTAGCCTTTCTAATGTTTAATTGTCAAACTAAAATTATATCTACTTAAGATATAATACATGCTCTTCTGATACATATTGTGAGATTGTTACTGTGGGATCAATGTAATAGTCACCTCACAAAAGTGCTGTTTTTCAATGGTAACATCTTTTAACTTTTACTGTCTTATAAAATTTCAAGTAAACAATCCACTGTAAATAGTTATGGCCATTACACTGTGCATTAGGTATTCAGAATAGTTCACCTTAGAATTGCATGTTTGTGTCTTTTGATCAACAAGTCTTTCCATGTTCTTCAGGTTTCTGATGTGTGTAGGTCTGAGGGCAAATTGTGGCAGGTGATGGTTCTCTCTTTTACCCTTTATATCCCAAGAATTGAACTCAAGCACTAGGTTTGGCAGCAGCTGCCTTTACCCACTGAGCCACACATTGCTTTTAACTCCTCCCCTGAGAGTAAAGCCATGTGATATTCTCTTGTTGTCTATGTCTTCTTTTACTTAACACTATGTTCTTCAAGTTATGTCATAATAAGGTTCCACTAGAGCTTTTCACACACACACACACACACACACACACACACACACACACACACATACAAATCTTAAACTTCTGTGGGATGACTAGAGACCCCAGATGGCTAAAATAGCTTAGAAAAAAGATTTAAGCCATAAAACTAGCACAATTGTCTTATTTACATCCATCATTTTGGGGATGAAATCCCCAATAAAAGCAACCTAAAGAGAAAGTATATTTAAAACAGCATGGTGTTGGTATAAATCTATATCTAAATCTATATCTATATCTATGTCTATGACTATCATCTATCTATCTATCTATCTATCTATCTATCTATCTTAGTTGAACATGATTGTCCTAAGGTAAATTCATGCATATATTATCAAGCACTTGAGGCTTCATTTGGTGCCATTTTGAACTCTGCCTAACTCATTATTGTAGACTTCATTAGTATCCTCTTCATATATTTTATAAAGTCTCTACTGCACTAGATTGTTATATAACACCTTTCAAATAAACGCTCCTTAATTTTAATTGTTTCTCCCCACATTCTCTCCCTCAACCCTTGTCTCTTCCTATTCCTTACATGAACCCATAAGCAAGTCAGGCTATTGACAAGATATTAGTTTTCCCTCCACAAACTGACCCCAAGATTTCCTTGGTGAAGACAACCACAGAACTCATGAACATGGAGAATTAGAACATTCATCCCTACATTTTAATATCATTGGTATGGAAAGTAACTCTACAGGCTACATGAAGAGAACTTTAAAAAATAACACAGCTCCAAATGCTTTTATCTACAATGCAGTCCTGCTGTAAACCACACTAGGGCAATAATGGCACAAAGCCTAAGGGCATAATCATTCATTAATTGATTTGATTTAAGACCTACTCCATGCAAAGGAACTCATAAGTGACACTGCTGGTTGACCAAGAACCTGAGAATAGATAGCCCAGAGAACTCTGGAAAAAACAAATATTACTGGCCCTTAAAAAACAGGTAATGATAAAATAACTCCTGTGGCATACTGTTATACTCATAGATCACCGATTTATTCAGCCATCATCAGAAAGGCTTTCTTGAACTTAAGCAGATGAGAAAAAATACATGTAACCACAGCCAACACAGCCAAATATTACTGAGAAGAGAGAGAGAGAGAGAGAGAGAGAGAGAGAGAGGAGCACATGTCTACTGGCTAGTTTTGTGTGTCAATATGACACAAGCTGGAGTTATCACAGAGAAAGGAGTTTCAGTTGAGAAAATGCCTCTGTGAGATCCAATGGTAAGGCATTTTCTCAATTAGTGATCAATGGGGGAGGGTCCCTTGTGAGTGGTACTATCTGTGGGCTGGTAGTCTTGGGCTCTATAAGAAAGCAGGCTGAGCAAGCCAGGAGAAGCAAGCAAGCCAGTAAGTTACACCCTTCCATGGTCTCTGCATCAGCTCCTGCTTCCTGACTTGCTTGAGTTCCAGTCCTAACTTCCTCTGGTGATGAGCAGCAGCATGGAAATGTAAGTTCAACAAACCCTTTCCTCTCCAACTTGCTTCTTGGTCATGAATTTTGTGCAGGAATAGAAACCCTGACTAAGACAAATTGGTACCAGCGTAGTGGGGTATTCCTGAGACAACCTGACCTTTCTTTGGGAGGACTGTGGAAGGACTTTGGAATTTTGGGCTAGAAGATCTATTCAGTGTTTAAGAGCTTTGTGGGATGTTGTGTAGGAGCATGAAAGATAATGTAGAGAACAGTGCAGAAGACGGAGGCCTGGCTTGTGAAATTTCAGAGGGAAAATTAAAGCCTCTTATCAGGGCCATTGCTAATTTGATTTAAGATTGTGTGGTTTTGGTTAGCTGGGGCTGAAGAAATCAGCTGTGATTAACAAGATACCAGAACTACTAAAGCAAAACCATTGCATTTTTGGGACTATTGATGCTGGTTAGCTGGAACTAAGATATTAGTGGAGATTAAGAGGAGACCAGCATCCTTGGGGTGAAATCTTCTGAGAAGTGTTTTCTGAGAGCAGAGGCTGTGTTCCAGACATATCCAGGGTTGTACCTTGTGCTGTGGCTGGACTTGTTAATGTGTAATAGTCACCCAGTTGGTACTGGTTTTAAAGGCATTAAAGGAGTCATAAAGAGCATCTGAGGCCTGTGCACTGTGAGAGGCCTTGGAAAGCCATTGGTGAAGGTGCAGCCTCAGTTGCAATTGAAGGCCCAGGACTGAAGGGGTCATGCAAAGGAGGTGAGGCTTAATACTATGAAGAGAGCCTATGAGAGTCTGTTGGTACACCTAGTTGCAGTGGAAGACAGCAGTGTTTTGGAGATGCCAGTACCATGAGATAACCACCAAGAACAGCAGCAGCAGTGGAGTACAGGCATCTGAAGCCATGTGTAATACAAAGGGCAGAGCTGGAGAAGTGACTCAAGCCCTTGGACGAATCCAGAAGATCGTGAGTGGATCCCAGACATTGAACTGTTGGACTTTGATTTTGATTTTGTTTGTGACTGTTCCCTGATATTTTTCCTTTTTGAAGAAAGAAGGTATTTTACTGGATCCCACAGTTAAGAGACTTTGAATATTTAAAATACTTTGAATTTTAAGAGATTGGGTGTTTCAAGGGGACTAAAATGTTAATATATAAGAATTTGCAAAGACTGTGGGAGTTGTAAAGTTATTTAGATCTTGGGGATGAATAAGGAAGTAAAGGTCAAGGCTTATTGGTGATGTGTTTATGTGTTAAGTTGACAAGGGGTCAATTGTACTGGCTAGTTTTTGTGTCAACTTGACACAAGCTGGAGTTATCATAGAGAAAGGAGTTTCAGTTGAGAAAATGCCTCCATGAGATCCAGTGGTAAGGCATTTTCTCAATTAGTAATCAAGGGGAGAGGGCCCTTGTGAGTGGTACCATCTGTGGGCTGGTAGTCTTGGGTTCTATAAGAAAGCCAGCTGAGCAAGCCAGGAGAAACAAGCAAGCCAGTAAGCAGATTCCTCCATGGCCTATACATCAGCTCCTGATCCTTGACCTCCCTGAGTTCCAGTCCTGACTTCCTTTCATGATGAACAGCAGCATAGAAGTCTAAGTGCAATAAACCCTTTCCTCCCCAGCTTACATCTTAGTCATGATGTTTGTGCAGGAATAGAAACCCTGACTAAGACAACACCATACACACAGCTCTAAATGGGATGTTTCTATCAAATGTTCCCCCTCAGAGCTCAGGGAATCCCATGTAAGAGAACACACACACACACACACACACACACACACACACACACAACAGAGGGAGTCAGAGGGAATTGAGAACACAGGGAGAAAATGGCCCTCTAGGTCAACATGAGCAAACCTCTTATGAAGTCATGTAGATTAAAACAGTAAATACAAGGCTTTCAAGGGTCTACACTAGGCCTTCTTGGTATATACTATAGCTTTCAATTCAGTGCTTTTCTGGAGCTCCTGAGTGTTTGATTAAGTAGTCTCTGATTTTTATTCTTTCTCTTTTCTCTCTGTTGGCTTGCCTTGTCCAATTTCTATGTTTGTTTTTATTTTATGATATTTTATTTTGGTGTGTTTTATTGTTATCTTTTAGAAGTCTGTTGTTTTCTAATAAGAGGTACACAAGGAGTGGATTCTGATGGATGAGAAAATGTGAACAAACTTGGAGGAGGAGAGGGAAGAAAAATTGTACTCAGGATATATTTTATGAAAAAACCTATGCTTTCTATGAAAGCAAGAAATAAAATATAAAAAGCACCAAGAGGAAGTTTCTTTAATAAGTAATGTTTAGAAATTTGAATATACGTATATAAAACAGAAAACAAATCAAGTGAGTCTTTACCTATGCCTTAAATAACGAGCAAATAAATAATGTCTAAAGACTTGAATTTAAGACAAGAAACTGAAATTTTCCTGTATGAAAATAGGAAGAATATTGTTATTTGATTGTCTGGAGTCAAATTTCTGAAGTCCTTGTATATATTGGATATTAGCCTTCTATCAGATATAGGATTGGTAAAGATCTTTTCCCAATCTGTTGGTTGTCATTTTGTCCTATTGACTGCATCCTTTGCCTTACAGAAGCTTTGCAATTTTATGAGGTCCCATTTGTCGATTCTTGATCTTAGAGCATAAGCCATTGGTGTTATATTCAGGGAATTTTCCCCTGTGCCCATGTATTCAAGGCTCTTCCCCACTTTTTCTTCCATTAGTTTCAATGTATCTGGTTTTATGTGGAGATCCTTGATTCACTTGGATTTGAGCTTTGTGCAAAGAAATAAGAATGGATCAATTTGCATTCTTCTACATGCTGACTGCCACTTAAACTAGCACCATCTGTTGAAAATGCTGTCTTTCCCCCCTCCCCCCACTGGATGGTTTGAGATCCTTTGTCAAAGATCAAATGACTATAGGTGTGTGGGTTCACATCTGGCTCTTCAAATCTGTTCTATTGATCTACCTGCCTGTCACTGTACCAATAACATGCAGTTTTTAAATCACTATTGCTCTGTAATACAACTTGAGGTCAGGGAGAGTGATTACCCCAGAAGTTCTTTTATTGTCGATAATAGTTTTTGCTTTCCTGGGATTTTGGTTGTTCCTAATGAATTTGCAAATTGCTCTTTCTAAGTCTATGAAGAATTGAGTTGGAATTTTGATGGGGATTGCACTGAATCTGTAGATTGCTTTTGGCAAGATGGCCATTTTTACTATATTAATCCTGCCAATCCATGGCTGATCTTTGCACTATGTTCATAATGACCTTATTTGTGATATCCAGAAGCTGGAAAAAACCTAGATGTCCCACAACCCATATGCTCCACAATAGAAAAATGGATACAGAAAATGTGATTCATTTACACAATGGGATACTACTCAGCTATTAAGAATGAGGACATCATGAGTTTTGCAGACAAATGGATGGAACAAGAAAATATCATCCTGAATGAGATAACTCAGACCCAAAAGGACATGCATGGTATGTACTCACTAGTCAGTGGGTATTAGCCAAAAATGTACAGAATAGCCAGAGTACAATCCACAGAACTCAATTGTTAACAAGCTGAAGTGAGTATACCTCAATCCTACTTGGGATGGAGAAGAAAGCAATCATGAAGGGCAGAGGTAGGGAGAAACCTGGTTTGGAGAGGGGACAGAGAGGGGAAAGGAGAACATGATCAGTAGCTGGAGGGAGGGAATAGGAGTGAAGCTCTGAGGGCCAGCAGAAAGAATGGAAATAGGTAACCTTGGAAGGTAGAAGGTGGGGACACCCTCTAGAATATACAAGAGGCCTGGGAGGTGAGAGAAACTAAAGAATTAAAGTAAGGGACATTAGATAAAATACCCAACAGTGGAACTAGGGAGCTTGTGGAGTCCATCTACAGTGTAAGAAAAGGGCATCAAGTAGAAGGATTAGGTTGCCATTCCACACTCAAGAGCTCTGACCTTGAGTTGTTACTGTCTAAAAGAACTGCAGGGGTGGAGATGGAGAGGAGACTGAGGGAAGGACCATTCAGTGACCTGCCCAAATTGGGATCCAGCTTGGAAGGAGGCTCTGAGTCCTGACAATATTACTAATGCTATGGTATGTTTACAAACAGGAGCCTGGCATGGCTGTCCTCCTAGAGTCTCAGCATGCAGGTGAAGGATACTTAGACTCTACCAATGTACAGAAGCAGGGGTCCCCTGGTGGTTGGAATGAGAAAGGGCTAGAAGAAGCTAAGGAGGAGGTCAACCCTGTACGAGAACCAGCAGTTTCAACTAACCTGGAGCCCTGAGATCTCTTAGACAGTGAATCACCAATAAGGCAGCATATACCAGCTGAAATGAGGCCCCTGACACAAATACAGAAGAAGAATGCTTTGTCTGGCCACAGTGAGAGAAGATGCACCTAACCTACAAGAGTCTTGAGGCCTCAGGGAATAGGGGCGTCTGGTGTAGTGGATGTAGTGGTGTGGGTGGGTATGTCCTCTTTGAGATGGAGGAAGTGATGTAGGATGGGGAGTACTCGGAGGAGGGTGGACTGGGAGAAGGATGGTGACTGGACTGTGTAAAAAGTTTAAAGAATAATAATAAAAATTAAACTTTTTTAAAAAGTTGTCTTCAGAACTCATATGCAAGCTTTGGCAGTGTTCGTCATAAGCATAAACACACACTCATAAATACATATACAAATAAATAAATCCAAAAACTAATCAAATAGCTGCCATATTATCCATGATTCCTATTACAGGTATGTATGTATGTAAAGAAAACGAAATGACTGTAAAAGACATACATGTATTCTCATACTTAATGCTTCATTTATAATAGCCAAGGTATGAAATGTATAAATCAAGATAAATTAAATACACACATGTATACACAATGCAGTAAGAGTTAGCTTTTTGTTTTTTGTTGTAGAAAAACCTTTGTCCCATTCCATTGTAATTATGTATCTGAGAGGTTCTTCTGCTTTTATGGAAGGAAATATGACATTTCAAAAATGTAAATGAATCCTAATCGATTTGGGGCTGGCAAGATCATAGGGTGGTCGATATACAGATATGGGCAATTTCCACTGTTTTCAAATGTTTGTTATTCTCCTCTAATGGTAGAATAGGATCTTCCTTGGGACCTTCTGCTAGCATACCACTAATAACAAGGGAATCAAAAACATGTAGAGCTAAATTCCAAAGAGCGATTCCCTCACAATGGAAGAAAATAATTTGTTTTGCAGCAGCAGCCACTTGTTCTAATGGAATCGTTCAGAACAATTCAGAAAAATAACTCTAGATTGAAAAGAACAAATTAGCTGCTGCTCATTCTTCCCTAGGATATTTCCTTACCCTTTTAAACTTTAGTTCAATGTCCCTTTAAACATTATGGCTGAGAAGGGACAACTCTCCTTTGTATACTGAAATGGGCCTATTTAGTATTCAATCATTCCTTGAGTAAAGCATTCAAATTCTGAACTTTCACTATAGGATTCACAAAGCAAATTCTGTACTACTTAAGACCTCTGTTTATAACCATCTGCAATTCCAACTTCCAAAGAAGTGATATAAGTTTTCTTGGGGAAAAATGATATTTTGTTGACACACAGTGGAAAATAAAATGGCATAATTATGTCCAAGGTACATGAATATTTTAGAACTATGCCCAGAGAATGTTAAATAAATCTCTTAAAATTCTGCAACTGCAGCAAGCTTGTAGTTCACCCATTTCATTCTGCTTTCTGCTTGGTGACTCTTTAAATTAATTTTGTCACTAGAATCATGTGGGCCATTCTGTATATTTAGTCATTTATTTCACTTCTATCATTCTCCAAGGAGCTCTATGTATTTATCCTTTTGACACTCATGGATTATTTATTAAACACAATTTTTCAGATTGTGACTTTTAATGTTTACAATTTGGTTATTTTATTCAGAGAGTGGAAAATTATAGCTTAAAAACTAGGTAGAAAGTAATTTCTTTCTTTTTCTAAACATTTTTACTCTGTATACTCCAAGTGACCATTAATACTCAAGAGACAGCTCTGTAATTACATCTCTTCCTTTAGACTTCCTTACATGTAGAAGACAACTTTCAATAAATACTAGGTGACATAAAGTTATGAGCAGTCCAATCTACATAAGAAAACCTTGACTATAGATAAGAAAGAAATAAGGATATAAGCCTTTAATTTTCAGTGTTCTCTAAATTTCAGAAGGTTGGATCTTAAAATATATAACTAAATCCAGTTAAAATTTCAATATTTTGACTTTTCCAAAGCCTAGTATGAACTTTCCTATGTCTTCAACCTACCCATTCTCATTTGACTTCTTTGAAATCACCCTCAATTCTCTTATTGAAACTCCAGGATTGATGTAGTTTGTACACATGGGAGATGTCCATAGTCAAACTAACTTGAAGTACTCTCCCCTCCCCCCATAAAGCTTAACATCCTACTTTAAATCATTTGTCTGTCACTTTCCCAGGCTAAAGTTTTACTGCATTGTTCCTCATTAAAGACATAGAGAACATCAGAGCAGATGATGAAATTCACTTCTAAGTGTTACTGGTGGTTGGAACAGCATTCTCTGGTGGGTAAAGCTGCTTTGGTCATCTGACTTAATGGATGACTCTCAATGATATGAGAGCCAAGTGCTCCATCAGTCCTAAAACAATTTTCAACAGCCATTATGACTCTCATGGTATGATTGCGTGGTGTTAACATTCCCTTATATCTTCTTTTGTGTTCATAAAACTTCTTGTTTGCAAAGCAAGGCTATCATCTCAATTGAAAAACTGAAGGACATTTTGCTATGCTTGGCTTGAAATATAGACTTCTGATAAACTATGAGTTGATTCTTCATCATATCATATTGACTGCTTCAGAATTCTGAATTGAAAGAAACTTTAAAATGACATTTACATATACACAGTTTCTGCAATAAAATGATCAAAACATTAACAGTGGTGACACAATTAATGATGTGCAGCAACTCAATGAACAGATATAACCAAGCCCCTGGAAGCATTCTCATGACAGCGTGCTATTTTTCCTGAATTAGACTTTCAGAACTTAAATTTTTTTTTGCTATTGTTATCTTTATTTATAAATCTATCATCCTACCCACTGGAGTTCTTCAATTTCCATTAATCTTACTGGTCACATCCAAAACTGGTATTAAAAAACATGCCCTATTCACAGGTGAGCAAAATTTGCAATATTCTCATATTCTCTTGCTTTTTTTTTTCTTTTTTGGGTTTTTGGTTTTTCGAGACAGGGTTTCTCTGTGTAGTCCTGGCTGTCCTGAAACTCACTCTGTAGACCAGGCTGGCCTCAAACTCAGAAATCCACCTGCCTCTGCCTCCCAAGTGTTGGGATTAAAGGCATGTGCCACCACTGCCCTGTTAAGTGTTAGATTTTTTGTATTGTTTCAATTTGCACATATCACAGACGGCATCTTCTTTGCAATACCCATCACTTAAAATGTTAGTAGAATTAATCTCTTTTGATTTAATAGTTAAACACCTTCATAGTTTATCATTCTTTCTCTCTCTGTTTCTCTGTTTCTCTCTCTCTCTCTCTCTCTCTCTCTCTCTTCTTGTGTGTGCTTACTTTGCATAATGTTTCAAATGCTTGCTTCCTCTCCTTCCATCTCCAACAATCTTAATTACAGGAAATTTAATGCATAAATCATCTATAGGGAAGCCAAGGTTTGTCTTTTGTACAATCAAGTTCAGTTATTAGATACCAAGTTTTTAATTATACCTTTTCTCTGGGACACATTAATTGATTCAGAGACTAACAATAGTTATGACGTTTGTTCCTTTCCTTCAGTCCTTGTAACAAGTCTAACTTTTCTTTGGCTATTGTTAAATTCAGTGATGTTCTCAAATATATTTTTTTATAGAATAAGTTTCAAAAAAACTTTCTCCTTCAATCTTAAAAATTCCTGAAATTATTGACTATTCTTTTTTACTTCATGTTAATCCTTTACTGGAATTATGCATTTTGTGATATTTTTGTAAATACTGTGAACTATACCAGTGCAGCACACTAAACACCATTAGATGAATAACATAAATAATTCTCACAAACTCCTTAAATTTCAAGGTCTAAACATAAATCCAGAATAAATTTATGCAGTCTTCTACTTACTATACTCATTCAGGGCTTAGCTTCCAGAAAATTCATGTACACACCTCTGACACAGTTTTCACCATCATTTAATAAAAGCAGAATAGCCATAAAGAAAGATAGGCAACCTATAAAAGCCTGCATCTAGATGAGATATATACTGCTTCCTTGACATTACACAGCTGTAGTGTGTTCAAATCCAAGTACATGAAGAAACATGGTATTAAAATGTACTATCATAAGAAAGAGACATATTTAGAGATCAGCTTAAGGACATCAGTACCCAATACAGCTAAAGAACATTATGTATTTCCTTTATTTGTATTCTTTTTGTTTTTTTTCTGGCTCAACATAGCTTGACAGGATATTCAGGTGAGGATGTCAGTGGACCGTTCACTGAGTTAGTAAGTGTCTTCATGCCTATAGAGGTAAAAAAACTGTGCTATGACAATATGAGTAGCAATTTAAATATTGAGTAATTGTTGAAGATTGTTCAGGTGAAGGTGAAAGAACCAGCTATGCACAACTGTTACTAACTGATAACCAATAAGGGCCACATTGGCATTTGCTTCATGATCTGGAATGCTGCTTTCCTTCCGGGGCAGCTGAATACTTTGAGCTACCTTATTCAGGCTGAATTGTTACAAAGGTTGGGTTCTGCTGAGGGATGTGATTTTGTATATGATGGGCAGATGAGTCAGGATCTTTTGGTTCAGGTAAATTACTAGAGAATATTTTACATGTCATAGATGTGTGTGTGTGTGTGTGTGTGTATGTATGTGTGTTCAACTGAGACTGGAATTTGGCCAACAAGAATGAAAATTATGTATCTTTGTATAAGGCCTAATCTAAATAATAAAGTGGATACAGATAAAAACACAATTGTAACCTGAATAATGTTTACAAATGATGAACACTGCTAAATTTTTTATAGTCACATGATACATAAAACATCATGCTATTAATCAGTGCCCTCTATTTTTCAGATTATATGATTAATTCCATGTACTTCACAGTGTGAAAAAGGGAGATAATAGTTGAATCTCTGTTTGCATTAAAAACCATATTTGTTTAAATAGTTATACTGATTTTGTGTTTCCATTAGAGAAATCCATTCGAGAAATTATATGGGATATATTAAGAAAATTAATATGTTTCAAATCAGTATACTGTCTATTTATGTATGAGTAGAAACATGTAACTGTGATTTGCCTTTAGAGATCCATTAACAGAATTTATTTTGACAGTATGGTTTGGTGATGATATTCATTGTTTCTGAATATTTTGCAAAATTCTACACAAACAACACATGAAAAGATGTTCTGTCAGTGATTCTTGGTAATATGCAACAGATTCTTGGAAAAGACTTTTTGGCTCAGGAAAAAGTTGGTTATAACAACTGGATATGATGCAAGTTGAAGCTTTCCTGGAATCCTGATGAGTAGTTTACCTACCAGATACACAAATATGGATTCTTTTATTTCCAAAATGATCAGATCCAGTTTGTCAATGGATCAGAAAAGCTGCTAAGTTTAGTGCATAGCAGAGCTAAATTAGACTAATTTATTCACACTGACAATAATGTCAGTCACTAGCCTTGTGACCTAAGACTTGTCATTTAACTTTTGCTTTGTCCTTGACTCACTGAAATCATTGTTTTTTGCCTCATTCAGTTCACAGAAGAATTCTATTGAACTCAGAAACACAATGCCTCAAAAGCTGCAACATGTTAGCAAACTTGGTAACTACTTTTTATATACTACTGCTTACATAAAATATTTAGGAATCTGTATATTGTCAATGTTTATACTGGGAATTATCTACAATTGAGAAAAACTGTGTTTTGTACAGACCAGAAAATGATTTATGAAAACAATGCTTTTGGGGATTTTTTCTGTTGCTATTCTTTTTTTTTTTTCATATTTTATTTACATTTCAAATGTCTCCCTCATTCCAGATCTCCCCTTTGGAACCTACCTATTCCCTCCCCCCTCCCCCTGCCAATATGGGGGTATTCCTCAACCACCCACTCATCCACTCTTGTCTTCCCTGCTTGGCATTCTCCTATACTGGGGGATCTAACACCCTCAGGGCCAAGGATCTCTGCTTCCCCTGATGGCTAACAAGACCCTCCTCTGCTGCATATGTGTCCAGGACCATGGGTCCCTCCATGTGTATTCTTTGGTTGGTGATCCAGTCTCTGGGAGCATCAAAGTGTCAGGCCAGTTGCCACTGTTGCTCCCTCCCTAGGGCTGCAAACTCCCTCAGCTCTTTCAGTCCCTTCTCCAACTCCCCCATCTGGGACCTCACACTCAGCCCTAGGGTTGCTATGAAGTGACTCTTGGACATTCCGAAGTTTTGGGCTAATAACCACTTAACAGTGAGTACATACCATGTTCATTCTTTTGTGATCGCATTACTTTGCTCAGGATGATATTTTCAAGTTCCATCCATTTGCCTAAGAATTTCATGAAGTCCTTGTTTTTAATAGCTTATTAGTATTCCATTGTGTAAATGTACCACATTTTCTGTATCCATTCTTCTGTTGAGGGACATCTGGGTTGTTTCCAGTTTCTGGCTATTATAAATATGGCTGCTATGACATAGTGGAGCATGTTCCTTTATTATATGTTGGAGTATCTTCTGGGTATATGCCCAGGAGTGGTATAGCTGGGTCCTCAGGTAGTATTATGTTCATTTTGAATACTTTGAATAATGATTTTATTGCATATATTGAGTAATAAGCATATTAAAGTTTTTCTGAGGAAAAGTGTTTTTAAATTATTAAATTCAGAATATCAATGAAAAAATCATTAAAACATACTTGATCATCACAGGCAAAAACAAAAGAAAACAAACAAACAAATAATCAAAAATAGCAGCTAAAATAAATAGCATCATCACATTAGATACTCACAATATCTAATAAAACCAATTTGGCCTCTATCATGGCTACCCTCCCAGGAATGTAGGAAAGCCAGCAAGAGGAGGGCTCTAGACACAGAGACTGAGGAACAGCTGGGAGGTAAAAGTCTTCCAGTTTCCATCTGTGGCGGGAGTACTCTGCCTGGGCCACCAGGGCTCCATAGCCAAATAGCGCTGGGAGAAAGCTACCCTCCCAGGAGTGGGGACAAGACTGACTGCTCAGAGGGACCCACCTGGAATACCCAGGTCACAGGGACTGAAGGACGAGAATCTGGTTTCTTTTGGTGGCTGGAGAGCAGATCCTGTGACACAGGGCTCCATACTCAAATAGTGCCAGGAGAGAGCTGGTATCCCAGGAGTGCAGACACACCTTTAAGGACAGGTAAGACCACCACTTCTTTTCAAATCCATTGGACCTGGAGAGACCATATCAGAGCCATTAGGACACAGGAAATAAGGGATAGCTGGTGATTAGATCCTTCTTGTTTCTGTCTGCACCCCAGAGCTGACCATGCACCACAACTCATCAAACCCAAATTCCTCTCAGAGAGAACTGGTCTCCAAGGAGTATTGACACCTAAGCTTGCAGGAAAGACAAGCCACTGTCAGAAATAGTAAGACCAGCTAACACCAGAAATAACCAGATGGAGAAAGGCAAGGGCAAGAACCCCAAGGAACAGAAACCAAGACTACTTGGCATCATCAGAACCAAGCTCTCCCACCACAGCAAGCCCTGGATACCCCAACACACCAGAAAACGAAGGCTCAGACTTAAAATCACACCTCAATAGGATGATAAAAGATTTTAAGAAAGAAAGAAATAACTCCCTTAAAGAAATACAAGAGAACACAGGTAAACAACTAGAAGTCCTTAAAGAGGACACAAAATAATCCTTTAAGGAATTACAGGAAAACACAGTCAAATGTGCAGAATTACAGGAAAACACAATCAAACAAATGAACAAAACCACTCAGGATTTAAAAGCAGAAATAAAAACAATAAAGAAATCACAAAGGGAGACAACCCTGGAGTTAAAAAACCTAAGAAAGAAATCAGGAGTCATAGATGCAAGCATCACCAACAGAATACAAGAGATGGAAGAGAGAATCTCAGGTGCAGAAGATACCATAGAAAACATGGACAAAACATTCAAAGAAAACACAAAATGCAAAAAACTCCTAAACATAAACATCCAGGATATCCAGGACACAATGAAAAGACAGAACCTGAGGATAATAGGTATAGAAGAGAGTGAAGATTCCCAACATAAAGGACCAGTAAATATCTTCAACAAAATTATAGAAGAAAACTTCCCTAACCTAAAGAAAGCGATGAATATAACTATTCAAGAAGCCTACAGTACATCAAATAGACTATACAAGAAAAGAAATTACTCCCATCGCATTATAGTCAAAACACCAAATACACAAAATAATAAAAGAATATTAAAAGCAGTGAGGGAAAAAGGGCAAGTAACATGTAAAGGCAGACTTATCAGAATTACACCAGACTTCTCATCTGAGATTATGAAAGAAAGAAGATACTGGGCAAATCTCATACAGACTCTAAGAGAACACAAATGCCAGACCAGGATGTAATATCCAACAAAACTCTCAATAATCATAGAAGGTGAAGCCAAAATATTCTATGAGAAATTAAAATTTGCACCGTACATTTCCATAAACCCAGCCCTACAAAGAATAATAGATAGAAAATGCCAACACAAGGAGGGAAACTACACCCAAGAAAAAGCAAGAGTGTAATCTTTCAACAAATTCAAAAGAAGATAGTCACACAAACATATAAAGAACATCAAAAATTACAGGAAGAAACAATCACTAT
This sequence comes from Rhynchomys soricoides, assembly GCA_019843965.1. Lineage (NCBI taxonomy): Eukaryota > Metazoa > Chordata > Mammalia > Rodentia > Muridae > Rhynchomys > Rhynchomys soricoides. The sequence goes on from JADRCH010000117.1 coordinate 2,836,756, forward strand.
TCTTTAATATCTCTTAACATCAATGGTCTCAATTCCCCAATAAAATGACATAGACTGACAGACTGGATCCATAAACAGGACCCAGCATTTTGCTGCATCCAGGAAATGCACGTCCGTGTTAAAGACAAACACTACCTCAGAGTAAAGGCCTGGAAAACAATTTTCCAAGCAAACAGACCCAAGAGGCTGGAGTAGCCATTCTAATATTGGATAAAATCGACTTTAGGCAAAAAGTCATGAAAAAAAAATAATAATAAGGAAGGACACTTCATAGAAAAATTCAACCAAGAAGTACTCTCAATTCTAAATATCTATGCCTCGAATGCAAGGGCACCCACATTCATAATAGAAACTTTACTAAAGCTCAAAGCACACATTGCACCTTACACAATAATAGTGGGAGACTTCAATACCCCACTATCAACAATGGACAGATCTTGGAAACATAATCTAAACAGAGTCACAGTGAAACTAACAGATGTTGGTTCATAACATCTGTTATGAACCAAATGGATTTAACAGATAGCCATAAAACATTTTACTCTACATCAACAGAATATACCTTCTTCTCAGCAACTCATGGTAACATCTCCAAAACTAATCATATAATTGGTCACAAAACAAATCTCAACAGATATAAGAAGATTGTAATAATCCCATGCCTCCTATCAGATCACTACAGAATAAGGCTGGTCTTCAATGGCAAGAACAACAACAGAAAGCCCACATACATATGGAAGCTGAACCATGCTCTAATCAATGATAACTTGGTCAAGGAAGAAATAAAGGAAGAAATAAAAGACTTCTTAGAATTTAATGAAAATGAAAGTACAATATACCCAAACCTAAGGGATACAATGAAAGCAGTGTTAAGTGGAAAAGTCATAACTCTGAGTGCCTCCATAAAGAAACTGGAGAGAGCATGTAACTAGCAGGTTAACAACACAGTTTGAAAACTCTAAAACAAAAAGAAGCTAATACACCCAAGGGGATTAGAAGGCAGGATATAATCAAATTAAGGGCTGAAATCAACCAAGTAGAAACTAAAAGAACTATACAAAGAATCAACAAAACCAGGAGCTGGTTCTTTGAAAAAATCAACAAGATAGATAAACCCTTAGCCAGACTAACCAGAGGGCACTGAGACAGTATGCAAATTAACAAAATTAGAAGTGAAAAGGGAGCTATGACAACAGATTCTGAGGAAATTAAATGAATCATCAGATCCTACTACAAAAACCTATACACAAAAAAATTGGAAAATCTGTAGGAAAGTGTACAAGTTTCCAGACATATACTAACTACCAAAGTTAAATCAGGATCAGATAAACTGTCTAAACAGTCCCATAACCCCTAAAGAAATAGAAGCAGTCATTAAAAGTCTCCTAACCAAAAAAAGCCAAGGACCAGATGGGTTCACTGCAGAATTCTATCAGACCTTCAAAGACTACCTAATACCAATACTCTTCAAACTATTACACAAAATACACAAAATGGAAACAGAAGGAACACTACACAATTCATTCTATGAGGTCACAGTTAACACTGATACCAAAACACCACAAAGACCCCACAATAAAAGAAAACATCAGACCAATTTCTCTTATGAATATCAATGTAAAAATACTCAATAAAATTCTTGCAAACCTAATCCAAGAACTCATGAAAATGATCATTCACCATGATCAAGTAGGTTTGGAATGGTTCAATACCCAGAATCCATCAATGTAATCCACTACATAAACAAACTCAAAGAAAAAAACCACATGGTCATTTAGTTAGATGCTGAAAAAGCATTTGACAAAGTTCAACATCCCTTCATAATAAAAGTCTTGGAAAAATCAGGAATTCAAGGAGCATATCTAAACATAGTAAACGCAATAGACAGTAAACCAGTGGCCAACATCAAACTAAAAGGAGAGAAACTCGAAGCAATTCCACTAAATCAGGAACTAAACAAGGCTGCCCTCTCTCTCCCTATCTATTCATTATAGTACTTGAAGTTCTATCTAGAGCAATTAGACAACAAAAGGAAGTCAAAGGGATACAAACTGGAAAGGAAGAAATCAAAATATCACTATATTCAGATGATATGATGGTATGTAAGTGACCTGAAAAACTCCACCAGAGATCTGCTATAGCTGATAAATACCTTCGGCAAAGTGCCCAGATACAAAATTAACTCAAGCAAATCAGAAGCCTTCCTATACTTCCTATGGAAAGAAATTAGGGAAATGACATCCTTCACAATTGTCACAAACAATATGATATAATGGTGTGACTCTATCCAAACAAGTAAATGTTCTATGTGACAAGAACTTCAACTCTTTGAAGAAAGAAATTGAAGAAAACCTCAGTAGATGGAAAGATCTCTCATGCTCATGGATTGGCAGGTTTAATATAGTTAAAATGGCCATCCTGCCCAAAGCAATCTCCAGATTCAATGCAATCCCCATCAAAATTCCAACTCAATTCTTCATAGACATAGAAAGAGAAATTCTCAAATTCATATGGAATAACAAAAATCCCAGGATAGCAAGAACTGTTCTCAACAATAAAAGAACTTCTGGGGGAATCAGCCTCCCTGACCTCAAGCTGTTCTACAGAGTAGTAGTGATAAAAACTGCATGGTATTGGAACAGTGACAGGCAGGTAGATCAATGGAATAGAATTGAAGACCCAGAAATGAACACCACACACTTATGGTCACTTGATCTTTGACAAAGGAGCTAAAACCATCCAGTGGAAAAAAGACAGCATCTTCAACAAATGGTGCTGGTTCAACTGGCAGTCTTTATATATAGAAGAATGCTAATTAATCAGTTCCTATCTCCCTGTACAAAGCTAAAGTCCAAGGTGATCAAAGACCTCCACATAAAACCAGATATACTGAATCTAATAGAAGAGAAAGTGGGAAAAATTCTTGAACACATGAGCACAGGGGAAATGTTCCTTAAGAGACCCCCAATGGCTTGTGCTCTAAAATGAAGAATTGACAAATGGGATCTCATAAAATTACAAAGCATCTGTAAGGCAAAGACATTGTAAATAGGACAAAGCAGCAACCTACAGATTGGGAAAACATCTTTACCAATCCTGCGTCCAATAGAGGGCTAATATCCAAGGTATACAAAGAACTCAAGAAACTAGACTCCAGAGATCCAAATAACCATATCAAAAAATGGGGAGACTGATACAACCTCTCTGGATATCAGTTTGATGGACCCGCAGAAAAGTGAATATAATACTACCTGAGGACCCACCTATAACACTCCTAGGCTTATAACCAGGAGATGCTCCAACATGTAATAAAGACACAGTTCCACTATGTTCATAGAAGCCATATTTATAATAGCCAGAAGCTGGAAACAACCTAGATGTCCCTCAACAGAGGAATGGATACAGAAAATGTGGTACATTTACACAATGGAATACTACTCAGCTATTAAAAATAATGACTTCATGAAATTCACAGGCAAATGGATGGAACTTGAAAATATCATCCTGAGCGAGTTAATGCAGTCAAAAATGAATGAACATGGTATGTACTCACTGATAAGTGGTTATTAGCCCAAAAGTTTGAAATACCCAAGTGTCATTTCACAGCAACCATAGGGCTGAGTGTGAGGTCCCAGATGGAGGACTTGGAGAAGGGACTGAAGGAGCTGAGGAAGTTTGTAGCCCAAGGTAGGGAGCAAAAGTGGCAACTCGCCTGACACCTAAATACTCCTGGAGACTGGATCACCAACTAAAGAATACACATGGAGGGACCCATGGTGCTAGCCACATATGCAGCAGAGGAGGGTCTTGTTGGCCATCAGGGGTAGCAGAGGCCCTTAAGTCTGAGGATATTAGATCCCCCAGTATAGGAGAATGACAAGGAGGGATGAAGAGAGTGGATGGTTGTGTGGGTGGGTGAGTTTATATCCCCATAGTGGCAGGGGGAGGGACTAAGGAATGGGGAGGTTCCAAAGGGGAGATCTGGAAAAGGGGAAAAATTTGAAATGTTAATAAAGTATGAAAAAAAAAAAAAACAATTTGGGCAGAGGAGGCAGTCTGCTAGAGTTCTAGAATGAGCTTTCTCTCCTTGGATGAACTTCCAATGGAAAAACTTCCAGTTTCTCTTTCCACTGTGTGCATGTTTGTATCATTAGACAATCAATAATAGCAGCTGAAGAAAATATTTTCTTTTCTAGCTCTTCTCATGCATACAGTATTTTTACTCCTATACTGCTTTTCTGTTATCTTTGTCTCAGAGTGAGGGGAACCTGTCCATTATAAGGAAATGGAGCTTTGGAGGATACTTTTGAGACAATCATTTTTAGATCAGAAATGAGATAGGCACCAACCTGGATTTCAGAGCAACATTTTTGGTAAGATCAACCAGCACATGGTAATTTAGCAATACAATGTACCTTACAGGTGTAGTTCAGGACTACTATGAAAGAAAAATAACAAAAAACAAAAAACCAAAAAATCTAGTTCCAGTTTCCATCTGTGGCAGGAGACCTTTGCCTGGGCCACCAGACCTCCATAGCCAGATAGCACTGGGTAAAAACTAGCCTCCCAGGAGTGCAGAAAAGGCCTTGAGATGGGATAAGAGGAGTAACACTGCTCAGTGGGACTTGCTCTGAATCCTTGGGACACAGGGACTGAGGAACAGCCTGGAGGTAAGAACCATCCGGTTTCCATCTGAGCGGGATGATACATCCGCCTAGGTCACCAGGCCTCCATAGCCAAATAACACAGGGAGAAAGGTGGCCTCCCAGGTGTGTGGGCAAGTCTGTCTGCTCAGAGGGTCTCACCTGGAATACCCAGGACACAGGGACTGAGGAGTGGTCTTCTGTTTTTTTTGGTGGCCGGGGAGCAGATCCTGTGACACAGGGCTCCATACTCAAATAGTGCCAGGAGAGAGCTGGTATCCCAGGAGTGCCAACACACCCTCAAGCACAGGCAAGACCACCACTTCTGTTCAAATTCACCAGATCAAGAGGGACCCGTGTAGAGCCATCAGGACACAGGAAACAAGAGACAGCTGGGAGCTAGATCTTTAGGGTTTCTGTAGGAACCCCAGAGATGACCATGTACCACAGCACTCCAAGTCCATATTCCTCTCAGAGAGAACTATTCTTCAAGGAGTATTGACAACTAGGTGTGCAGGAAAGAAAAGCCATAGTCAGAGAGAGTAAGACCAGCTAATACCAGAGATAACCAGATGGTGAAAGACAAGGGCAAGAACACAAGGAGTAGAAACCAAGGCTAACTGGCATCATCAGAACCTAGCTCTACCACGAGAGCAAGCCCTGGATAACCCAACATACCAGAAAACAAAGACTCAGACTTAAAATCACATCTCAAGAGGATGATAGAAGATTTTAAGAAGGAAATTAATAACTCCTTTAAACAAAAGAGAACCCAGGTAAACAACTAGAAGCCAGTAAAGAAGAAACACAAAATTCCCTTAAAGAATTACAGGAAAACACAATCAAACAGATGAAGGAAATGAAAAAAACAATCCAGGAACTAAAAACAGAAATAGAAACAATAAAGAAATCACAAAGGGAGAGAACCCTGGAGTTACAAAACCTAAGAAAGAAATCAGGAGTCATAGATGCGAGCATCATCAACAAAATACAAGAGATGGAAGAGAGAATCTCAGGTGTGGAAGATACCATAGAAAACATGGACACAACATTCAAAGAGAACACAAAATGCAAAACGCTCTTAACCAAAATCATCCAGGATATCCAGGATACAATGAGAAGACAGAACCTGAGGATAATAGGTATAGAAGAGTGAAGATTCCCAACTTAAAGAACCAGTAAATATCTTCAACGAAATTATAGAAGAAAGCTTCCTGAACCTAAAGAAAGAGATGAACATAAATATATAAGAAGCCTACAGAACTCCAAACAGATTGGAACAGAAAATAAATTCTTCCAGTCATATTATAGTCAAAACACCAAATATACAAAATAAGGAAAGAATATTAAAAGCAGTAAGGGAAAAGGGCAAGTAACATATAAAAGCAGACCTATCAGTATTACACCAGACTTCTCACCAGAGACTATGAAAGCTAGAAGATCCTGGGCAGATCTCATACAGACTCTTAAGAGAAAACAAATGCCAGCCCATGATGCTATACCCAGCAAAACTCTTATTTATCACAGATGTTGAAACCAAAATATTCTATGACAAAACCAAAGTTGCACAGTATGTTTCCACAAACCCAGCCCTACAAAGAATGATAGATGGAAAACACAAACTCAAGGAGGGAAACTACATCCTACAAAAAGCAAGAAAGTAATCTTTCAACAATCTCAAAAGAAAATAGCCAAACAAACAAGCAAACAAAATAATATCGAAAATAACAAGAAGCAACAATCACTATTCCTTAATATCTCTTAACATCAATGGACTCAATTCACCAATAAAAAGACAGATTGACAGACGAGATCCATAAAGAGGACCCAGCATTTTGTTGTATCCAGAAAATGCTCCTCTGTGTAAAAGACAAACACTACCTCAGAGTAAAAAGCTGAAAAACAAATCTCCAGGCAAATGTTCCCAAGAAAAAGGCTGGAATAGTCATTCTAATATCAAATAAAATCGACTTTCAACCAAAAGTCATTTAAAAAGATAAGGAAGGACACTTCATACTCATCAAAGGAAAAATCTACCAAGAACTCTCTATTCTGAACATCTATGCCACAAATGCAAGGGCACCCACATTCACAAAAGAAACATTACTGAAGCTCAAAGCACACATTGCACCTCACATAATAATAGTGGGAGACTTCAACACCCCACTATCATCAATAGACAGATCTTTGAAACCTAAACTAAACAGAGACACAGTGAAACTATCAGATGTTATGAACCAAATAGATTTAACAGACATTAATAGAACTTTTCATCCTAAATCAAAAGAATATACCTTCTTCTCAGCACCTCATGGTACCTTCTCCAAAATTGATCATATAATTGGTCACAAAACAAACCTCAACAGATATAGGAAGATTGAAATAATCCCTTGCCTCCTATCAGATCACTATGGATTAAGGCTGGTCTTCAATGGCAAAACAACAACAGAGAGCCCACATACACATGGAAGCTGAACAGTGCTCTACTCAATGATAACTTGGTCAAGGAAGAAATAAAGAAAGAAATTAAAGACTTCCTAGAATTTAGTGAAAATCAAAGTACAACATACCCAAACCTATGGGACACAGTGAAAGCAGTGTTAAGAGGAAAACTCATAGCTCTGAATGTGTCCAAAAAAAACTGGAAAGAGCATATACTAGCAGCTTAACAGCACTCCTGAAAGCTCTAGAACAAAAATAAGCTAATGCTCTCAAGAAGAGTAGAAAGCAGGACATAGTCAAATTAAAGGCTGAAATCAACCAAGTAGAAACTAAAAGAACTATACAAAGAATCAACAAAACCAGGAGCTGGTTCTTTGAGAAAATCACCAAGATAGATAAACCCTTAGCCAGACTAACCAGAGAGCATAGAGACAGTATCCAAATTAAGAAAATTAAAAATGAAAAGGGAGATACAACAACAGATTCTGAGGAAATTCAAAAAATCATCAGATCCTACTACAAAAGCCAATACACAACAAAATTGGAAAATCTGGATGAAATGGACAAGTTTCTAGACAGATACCAAATACCAAAGTTAAGTCAGGATTAGATAAACCATCTAAACAGTCCCATAAGCCCTAAAGAAATAGAAACAGTCATTAAAATTCTCCCAACCAAAAAGAGCCCATGACCAGATGGCGGGTAGGGAGTTTCTAAAGGGGAGATTTGGAAAGGGGCAAAAATTCAAAATATAAATAAAGTATCAAAAAAACCTCACAAGCAATAAAAGCTGCAGTATGAAGGCTGGCACTGAGTAATTACCTATGGCAGCCTGTCTTGTTGAGGCAGTATGTCATGTACACACTATTTTAACTAATAAATATAATTTCAGAATTCTTAATAGATAGGAAACCATAGTGCCGAATAAAGAAGTTTATTCACTAGAGTTGCAAATTTGAGGCTCATAAGCAATATGATAATTATTCAACAGCATATTGGGTCTGATTTGTCAGGCTCAGAAGAGTAATTCATATATACTAAATGTCTAATATATATGAATTGTTTTGGTGACTGGTGAATGAATATATTTCTTTAGAAAATGGATTCTTTACCTTATTTCTTTTGTTTGTTCTTTTGTTCTGAGATAGATTCTTGTCATGTAGGAACTGTCTAGTTTAGGCTAGATTCAAAGTTGTGGGAAGTTGCTAGCTTTAGCATCCCAGCTGCTAGAGTTACAAGCGTATGTCTCATCTGGTTGTTCTTTGGCAACTTTGAAAGATTTCTTTTCTTTGAATTCTCTCTCTCTTTCTCTCTCTCTCTCTCTCTCTCAAGTGTATGTATGTGTGTGTGTTTGTGTATATGTGTGTGTATGTGTATGTATGTGTGTGTGATGAGTGACAGTATATGCATGTGAGTGCACATAGTCACAGAGGCAAGAAAAGGGTTTGTAATATCCAGGAGCTGGAATTACAAATAGTGAGAACTACCTGACTTTGGTGCACAGAACCAAACATGGTTCCTCCACAAGAGCAGAAACCAAACTTGGTTCATCTACAATAGCAGAACACATTCTTCATTGCTCAACTGTCTCTCAAGCCTTTTGGATATATTTTTAATACTTACTTTCTACTTATCATATATATATATATATATATAATCATTTCTAGACTCTCTTTAAAAATATCCTATGAAATTGTATTTTATTACCAAATATAGCTAATTTCCTACTCATTGAGTGTTAGAATTTCATAGTATCAGCCTCAGCTTTTAACTTGTTATACATTGTTATACAAGCTGAACAATGCTCTACTCAATGATAACTTGGTCAAGGAAGAAATAAAGAAAGAAATTAAAGACTTCCTAGAATTTAATGAAAATGAAAATATAACATACACAAACCTATGGGACACAATGAAAGCAGTGTTAAGAGAAAAACTCATAGCTATGAATGCTTCCAAAAAGAAACTGGAGAGAGCATATACTAGCAGCTAAACAGCACACTTGAAAGTTCTAGAACAAAAAGAAGCTAATACACCCAAGAGGAGTAGAAGACAGGAAATAATCTAATTAATGGCTGAAATCAACTAAGTAGAAACAAAAAGAACTATACAAAGTATCAACAAAACCAGGAGCTAGATAAAACCTTATCCAGACTAACCAGAGAGCACAGAGACAGTATGCGAATTAACAAAATTAGAAATGAAAAGGTAGGTATAATAACAGATACTGAGAAAATGAAAAAAATCATCAGATCCTACTACAAAAGTCTATATGCAACAAAATTGGAAAATCTGGAGGAAATGCAAAAGTTTCTAGACAGATACCAATTTCCAAAGTTAAATTAGGATCAGATAAACCATCTAAACACTCCCATAACCCCTAAAGAAATTGAAGCAGTCGTTAAAAGTCTCCCAACCAAAAAAAAAAAAAGCCCAGGATCAAATGGCTTCAGTGAAGAATTCTATCAGACCTTCAAAGAAGACCTAATACCAATAATCTTCAATCTATTCCACAAAATAGAAACAGAAAGAACACTACCCAATACATTCTATGAGGCCACAGTTACATTGATACCAAAAGCCCATAAAGACCCAACAATAAAAGAAATTTTAAGACCAATTTCTTTTATGAATATTTATGCAAAAATACTCAATAAAATTCTTGCAAACCAAATCCAAGGACATATCAAAACATTCATTCATCATGACTAAGTAGGCTTCATCCCAGAGATGCAGGGATGGTTCAATACCCAGAAATCCATCAATGTAATCCACTCCATAATCAAACTCAAAGAAAAAAAACACATGGTCATTTCATTAGATGCTGAAAAAACATTTGATAAAGTTCAACATCCCTTCATGATAAAACTCTTGGAAAGATCAGGATTTCAAGGAGCATACCTAAACATAGTAAAAGCAATATACAGTAAACCAATGGTCAACATCAAACTAAATAGAGAGAAACTCGAATTAATCCGACTAAAGTCAGGAACTTGGCAAGGCTGCCCCCTCTCTCCCTATCTATTAAATATAGTACTTGAAGTTCTAGCTAGAGCAATTAGACGACAAAAGGATGCCAAAAGGATACAAATTTGAAAGGAAGAAATCAAAATATCACTATTTGTAGATGATATGATGGTGTACTTAAGTGACAAGAAAAACTCCACCAGAGATCTGGTACAGCTGATAAACAACTTCAGCAAAGTGGCCAGATACAAAATTAACTCAAGCAAATCAGAAGCCTTCCCATTCTCAAAGGATAAACAGGTTGAGAAAGAAATTATGGAAATGACACCCTTCACAATTGTCACAAACAATATAAAATATCTTGGTGTGACTCTATCCAAACAAGTGAAAGATCTGTATGACAAGAACTTCAAGTCTCTGAAGGAAGAAATCAAAGAATACCTCAGAAGATGGAAAGATCTCCCATGCTCATGGATTGGCAGGATTAATGTAGTTAAAATGGCCATCCTGCCCAAAGCAATCTACAGATTCAATGCAATCCCCACCAAAATCCCAACTCAATTCTTCATAGACATAGAAAGAGAAATTCTCAAATTCATATGGAATAACAAAAATCCCAGGATAGCAAGAACTGTTCTCAACAATAAAAGGACTTCTAGGGGAATCAGCCTCGCTGACCTCAAGCTGTACTACAGAGCAGTAGTGATAAAAGCTGAATGGTATTGGTACAGTGACAGGCAGGTAGATCAATGGAATAGAATTGAAGACCCAGAAATGAACCCACACACTTATGGCCACTTGATTTTTTGACAAAGGAGCTAATACCAGCCAGTGGGGGGGGGGCAGCCTCTTCAACAAAAGGTGCTGGTTCAACTAGAGGTCTATATTTAGAAGATTGAGAATTGATCCATTACTATCTCCCTGTACAAATTTCAAGTCCAGGTGGATCAAGGTCCTCCACATAAAACCAGATACACTGAATCTAATAGAAGAGAAAGTGGGGAAAATTGTCAAACACATGGGCACAGAGGAAATGTTCCTGAACAGAACACCAATGGCTTGTGCTCTAAGATCAAGAATCGACAAATGGGACCTCATAAAATTACAAAGCTTCTGTAAGGCAAAGGACACTGTAAATATGACAAAACGCCAACCCACAGATTTGGAAAAGATCTTTACCAATCCTACGTCCGATAGAGGTTTAATATCCAATGTATATAAAGAACTCAAGAAGCAAGACTCCAGAGATCTAAATAGCCTTATCAAAAAAATGGGGAACAGAGCTAAACAGAGAATTCTCAACTGAGGAAAGTCGAATGGCTGAGAAGCACCTAAAGAAATGTTCAACATCCTTAGTCATCAGGGAAATGCAAATCAAAACAACCCCGAGATTCCACTTCATACCAGTCAGAATGGCTAAGATTAAAAATTCAGGTGACAGCAGATGTTGGCGAGGACGTGGAGAAAGAGGAACACTCTTTCACTTATGGTGGGAATGAAAGCTGATACTACCTCTCTGGAAATCAGTTTGGCGGACCCTCAATAAAATGAACACAATACTACCTGAGGACCCAGCTATACCACTCCTGGGCATATACCCAGAAGATTCTCCAACATGTAATAAAGACACATGTTCCACTATGTTCATAGCAGCCTTATTTATTATAGCCAGAAACTGGAAACAACCCAGATGTCCCTCCACAGAGGAATGGATACAGAAAATGTGGTACATTTACACAATGGAATACTACTCAGCTATTAAAAACAATGACTTCATGAAATTCACAGGCAAATGGATGGAACTTGAGAATATCATCCTGAGCGAGTTAACGCAGTCAAAAATGAATGAACACAGTAAGTACTCACTGATAAGTGGTTATTAGCCCAAAAGTTTGAAATACCCAAGTGTCACTTCACAGCAACCATAGGGCTGAGTGTGAGGTCTCAGATGGAGGACTTGGAGAAGGGACTGAAGGAGCTGAGGGAGTTTGTAGCCCAAGTTAGGGTCCAACAGTGGCAACTGGTCTGACCCCTCAATACTCCTGGAGACTGGATCACAAAGCAAAGAATACACATGGAGGTATCCATGGTGCTGGCCACATATGTGGCAGAGGAGGGTCTTGTTAGACATTAGGGGTAGCAGAGGCCCTCAGGCCTGAGGATGTTAGATCGCTCAGTATAAGAGAATGCCAAGGAGTGTTGACGAGAGTGGGTAGGTGTGTGGGTAGTGGAATACCTCCATAGTGGCAGGGGGACGGGAAGGGAACGGGGAGGTTCCAAAGGAGAGAGTTGGAAAAGGGGAAACATTTGAAATGTAAAGAATGTATTAAAAAAGAAAAAAGAAAAAAAGAAAAATTCATTATGATACTAACTCTTTTTATTCAGTCAGAGAAAGTTATTTGATGACTCACATTAAAAGAAGCTTTTCCATCAACTCATAAAGCAGAATATACAGGAACATAATTTTTTCACACAGATAACCTTTTATGGGTAGTAGAGAAATGTGGAGAGACAGAAAGACAGAGGCTATAGAAAGTTTTGTGAAATTATTGAAGATAATGAAAAGGCAATTTATTTTAAGTATAGGAGTATTATAGGATATAGATAGTATTATAGTATACAGGAGTAGCAATAATTTTGACAGTGACTCCCAGAGGTTGGGTAGGAAATGTCAGGAGGTAGGCAAACCAAATATGAAGTCATGGAAGAAAGTCTCAGATAATCTAGAGTAAGATGAATATACCTGGGAATTGAATTTTGAGCACTAGGATGGACAGTAGGGATCAAAATGGCATGATACAAAGTACAACTGGCAAGAGTAGAGGTAGTGAGATAAAAAACTAAAGACGTGATGACTATTCCTTTGGATTTTCTGAGCAGTTGTTTATTAACATGCTGAAAAATTTGCGGTTGGAATTTAGTGGTGTGCTGGGAGGTAAATGTGGTTTTCTACATATTGAGTTGGTAGTGCTTTGAAATGACTATATGGAGAGCTCAGCTAAGTACAAGTTAATACTTTCCTCCCTTCAGCAAAACAAATTTTTGGGGGACAGCATGATCTTGTAAGACATGTGCTTGGGTCCCAACTATCAGGACTTGAATTTGGATACTTAGAATTTATGTAAAAGACAACTTTAAGAATGGAGATTCATTTGTAATTCCAGGATGACAGGCAGATGTAGGAGGATTCTAGGGGCTTGCTGGCCAGCCAGTCTACCCAACCAGTGATCTGTAATGAGATATCTTCAGCGACAGATTTTGCTCTTATTGAAAATATTTATCATCACTATCTGGCCTCTCCATTACCTGATTGCTGTGTGCATATAAGATGTGTACATGAGGACACACACACACACACACACACACACACACACACACACACACACACACGTATAGTCCTCTCTGTTACTGCACTTCATTAGAACCTAGAGTACAGGAGCTCCATCATGATATGCCTATGACCATGACTGCAGGGAAGAAAATGTCTCAGACCTTGTTTATCAACATTTTCACTTGAATATGAACCTGCATCTCCCTAATTGATACAGCTTACAGTGACATCCATAATTGTGAGAGTTGGGGATGAAAGAACAAACTTTGTTGGAAAAAAACCTCTTTGCTTCCTTTAAGTAATAACTATTAATAACACCTTACAGCTGAAATGAAGATGTATGGATTGATTTAGAGAGTATAGAAATGTGGGCATTACTGTCCTGAGTTCAGATAACGACCATCGGTTAAAGAGGCTTGCAAGTTGTTCCTAAATCAGTATGTCTTTGAAGTTCAACTTGCCTACCCTGAATCACCAACTCCGTCCTAGAGTTAGTTTATCTGTCCATAGTTAATGACTACTATCCTCACTATGTTTAAACATATGATTTTGTATGGAATTTAGTATTTGACTGTGTGGCCAATGGGAGCAGGATCATACAGGTTTCTAGGACCATCTCTAGTAGAAGTATGCTCAGTGTCAATCTTTTGAGATATTTTTGAAATGTTTTTACTCTTCTCAGTATTTCTCCATTTATCAAAATACATGCAAGAAGAAATCACATTTCTTTATTAATGATGTTCTCTCAATCTCTCTGTGTGTCATCAAAATAGCCTGCTATATTCATATTGTGTGAAGAAAAAAACCTACTGTTATAATTTTCAATGGGGATGGTGAATGCTTTTGTATTTGACAAAATTATCTGAGTCATCTTTGTCTGTATCTTCCAACAGCCCAGCCTCTATAATCTTCCAGCTGCCACTTCACCTCTTGAACCTTTCAGAACTGGCTCCTTTCCGGACATCATTTACATTTAAGTTTCACTGAGACAGAAAGGCACAAATCCAGTTACAGCAGAAAGCACAGATAGAGAACCATAGTGGTATTTCCGTTGAATAAATTGAGTGTGATATGGCCTAGGATTTTGGTCAGGCATCTGCACAACTGGAACTTCTATTGAATTAAAATATACTGAAGTGAGGTCAGCAAGAAAGATGATATCAGACTTTATACCAGAATGGGGAAACTGTCTTGGCCAGAAACTTCCATGAGGTAGTGTCTATTGAACAACTGACTTCTTTGGTTTTGTACAATATGTTTGTACAAAAGACATATATTTGTAGCATTGGGATTACTATCATTAATAATATTGTCATGTTGATCTGACAAAACATGTCAATGATAATTATTACCTGGTGATAATGAGCAGTATAGATTTTAGGTATCAAGACCAGCTATGGTTATAATTTCGTCTGTACTCTTGAAGCCTCCATTTTCCAAGGGCTACTCTCTTCTCTGACAATACTCTTCACAGCTTATAACCACTCTCATTCTGAGTTTCTCACTCAAAGAGGAAATCCTTTACTATTGAGTGTCAGGCACATTCCTCCCTTTTTCAGTTGTATAAAGATGGTTTATCATAAGCCGATAGATATATGGAATTTATTGTCTTCCTCCCATCTCTATTTACTAGTTATCAAAGCATTCTATTTCTGCTCTATACCTGTGTTTATTCTTCGAAGGTTCCTCTGGGGTAGGAGGTATAAGGAACTATCCAAAGAGCACTATCAAGTCAATTTAGCCCTAATAAACACTAAATCATGAAATAAGACAATTTTCTAAGTAATAAATGTAATGGTTAATTACAAACTGTATTATTTCTGTTCTAAGTCTTCCATGTAAGGCTTAACATAGACCTGTCCAGGTCATGTGTACCTATATACTATATAAATTCATATATATTCTGCAAAATATGTAAAATTTATAATACTACTTTATAGTCTATACTTGACATGCACGCATACATATGTATCCTAATTCTAGTATAATGAATCAAATTGCATGTGTATTATACACAGATGAAACACTGGTCATACGACCAGTATATATTTTATTCATTTTCAATCACTATAACAAATTTCTTAGATTAACTTGTAAGGAGTAAAGGGTTTACATTTTATCATCACTTGGTTTTAATCTATGACTAGCTTGCTTTGCTGTTTTGTAAAAGGCAGAACATTAAGTGCCAGTGCAGGCTGGAGCAAACCCTCACTGTATGACAAAGAAATAGAAAGGAAAAGCAGTTAAGAAGAGATGATGTCCTGGCATACCTCTCTGGAGAATGGCTTCAGTGATCTCAACTAAGCCATATCACTTAAATTTCTGTCACCTCTAAATAGAAGCGTAACATGGGGAACAGGGCATGGACCCACAGGAGATTCTTCTGCAAACTGGGGCACATGCCATCATCTGATATAATAACAATAACCTTAGTAAAATCTTACTATTCTTTTACAAATATCACAGCTGCAGTTGAGGGATCACAAAGATCTTCATTGAAATTTTAGATCAAATCAACTAACATCCAAGGACAGTTTTGTAAATTCAAGACCTTAAGAATTACTTCACAGCTTTTAGAAGCCTACTTAAACTGCCTGTGTTCATAATAATTTTCTGATTTATCTCCCTATGTCTTTGTGATTTGGAAACTGAAGAAATTTGGGCATGAATTAGTGTGGGAAGAAACAAAGACAAAAGCAAAACACCATCAAGATATTTACTAGTGAAGGTTTGTTATATTCAAAAAATTATAAGACTTTATTTTGGTAGATTTTTCCTTTGATGAGTATAAAATGTACTTTCTTATCTTTTTTTGATAACTTTTGGTTGGAAGTCAATTTTATTCGATATTAGAATGGCTACTCCAGCCTCTTTCTTGGGACCATTTGCTTGAAAAAGGTTTTTTCCAGCCTTTTACTCCTAGTCAGTGTCTGTCTTTGTCACTGAGGTGCGTTTCCTGTATGCATCAAAATGCTGAGTCATGTTTACATATCTAGTCTGTTAGTATATAAATGAGTATAGAGATACCAAGAGAAAATGGCATCATATAAGATTTTAAACAGAATCTGTAATTTAAATATGATGTCTGAATCCCATAGAACGAGCTTTAGATATTGGTATTGGAATTGCTTGCTCCTGGAAAAAATGATGATACAAATTTGTCCTTTTGAAAACTATGCATTGAGTACTCTGAAGTTTTTCATTCATTATCTCTGGTAATTAATTAAGTAATTACTTTTGAGACAGAATCTTGATGTGTCATCTAGAGTTATGACTTAAATATAAAACACACTCTGCAAGAATTCTGTGTTTAAGCACTTGTTTACTGACTCTTCTCATGTTTTTGAGGATCTTTGAGCTTCCTGACCTGCACAAACCTGACGAAACACTGCAATGCATCCTGTCAAAGGAAATCGTTCCTGCCTTCCATTTCTTCTGTCTTCTGTCCACTCATTTGTCACAATGAAGAAAACATTAATAAACAATATACATAGATGGGCATCAAATTCATTTTTATATTCCAAGTTGGATTCAAACACAAGATCTTCTGTTTCATTTCTAGTTTTGCAGGAATGCACCCCCATGTCCAGGACCATTATCTCTATATCTTAAGTCAATGTGAAAATACAGTTGTAATTATTTTCATCTCTTGAGCAGAAAAGTCAATAGTCAAGAACACCTTATTTTGAGAGAAACAGATAGGTTCATAGAAAGTGAGAGGTTGAGGTCAAACTTGAGAATCATAAATATCTGATCATAAGACTATAAATGAGACAATTCTAAGGCAGTATCGATAAAGAAAATATGAAAACCCAGAGCTAATAACATAGCAAAGAGTTTTCGGAGGGTGGCAATCTAATATATAACCCTGAAATCTTGTAAGGTGAACAGAAAGTAGAAAACTTTCTCAAACATATTCTGCTATATCTGTATGCATTTCCTCTTCCAGTCTTGAAGTTGAGGCTCCATGGAGAAATTTAAACAAGATTTTCTATCACTGAATTGGATGAACATATTATAAAACAGCTGTATCTTTATCAAAAGACAACATAATATTAATTTCTCACTGTTCCTGGGAGCTCATGTAAAATGTATGGGATGGTTTTTAATTTTCTCTAGTGCAGGTGGCATGCTGTGGTGGGGGAAGGGGGTGGATGGGAAGAAAGTCTCTAGCAGAATTAGTGAAGTCACGCAGACCCATGCATGGAATGACCTTGCTTGCGTGCCAAACTTCAGGCGGAACAATAATGAGAAGGTAGCAGAACTAATCAATTTGGAACAGGGCCCATTCCCTCCATCACTGGGGCCACTTAGAATGCAGGCAGTGTCCTAAGCTTTTCCTCAAGTTTGCCCTTTGAACACAAATACAATGCTTTCTCTTACATAACTTAACAGAAAATGAATATTAGCCAGCTAAAATGAAGCATGATATGTATCCTTGTGATTTTTTTTTTTTTTAATTTTGGTCTCTCAGTCTCTTTCATCTTTTTCTCAAATTTCATGGAAGTTTCATTCCATATTCCTATTTTCCTACACCTAGCACCATCCCCTTGGTGATTTGCCAAAGTATACCTATTTTATGTGTGTTTTAAAAATATTTTTATAAATTTTCTGGTGAGTACCAAATTTCTCTGGATCTGACTCGACTCATCTGTGAAATGAGGCTAAACAGCAGAACCATTTTTTAAAATATTAGAGAGCAATTGGATCTCAATTTGTTTATATCTATCTATCTATCTATCTATCCATCTATCCATCTATCTACTATATGTACCTTTCTTTCATCTATCATCCATCTATCTATAATCTATATAATAAATTGTATCTTTATCTATCTATCTATCTATGAGTGCTTTTGTCATCCATCATCTATTTATATTTTTCTTTCTTTGTATTTGTGCATGTACACACACAAATATATACAAATAAATAAATATATATTAATATATCATATATATTAATATTATATATTAATAACTCTGCTATCACTCTTTTCTCCAGGCATATAGACATTTGGAATATATATTTTGCACTCATTTCCTAATCTTAGGTAAATTTCCCAATCATTCTGAGCACTGACCTTTGCCTTTTGTAATGAGAATAATTGTTTCAGTCTTTATAGTTGTTTTGTAGATTAATTGATGTTTGTGTAAATTAAGTGGTGATATAAATATTTAGTCAGCTATTATTAATATTTATAATTTTAACAACTATTTAAAAGGTACATATTCTTAGTGCAGATTTCAAGTATTAAACCCTGTAAAAAATAATTCAACAATCCTCAGTTAAGGCCTCAGTTAAGATCTGAAGATGTCTTTTTAATTTATGCTACTTCATTGTTGTTACAGAAAAAAATATATTTTTACTCACATGAGAGCTTTTGTCATTGGCTGCATGGACAGAAGCCCAGGAGAACCTGCCTCTTTGGGATTGCTGGAACAGAAGGCTTAAAGGTGACTAATCTCTCGTAGTCAGAAGGCAGTGAGTGTCTGGTCGATGGCACTGCTCGGTCATGCTCAGACAGTTACTGTGGAGAACACAAAGATCTGCAAAGAATATGAATTAGATTTGAAGTATAGAATATTTTCTGCTTAGGAACCTTTAAACATTGGCATTCATAGATAGGGACACTTTTTTGCATTAAAATAAAACATGAAGCCTCTGTCCAGCACTAATATTCCAGTGCTAGCCTACACAGTGTCAAACCAGGATATGAACAAAAGAGTGGTTCAACCGCTGTTTTAGAACATGACATGGCCTTTGTTTAAGAAGTTTCAGTATGTGTAAACGTTCAGCGAATCTTGTTCAGGATAGCTACATCTCAGTAGTGCAGGGCAAATAACTATTATGTGAGGGTTTTTCTTTTTATTAATACTCTTTTCTGGAGTCTTTTACACTAATTTTAGGTACAATAATATCACTTAAGTGATTGACAGAAAGCTGTGGAGAAAGGTGGGTTGGAATATGCTTGCCCTACAAGGTTAAAAATTCTACCTTACTCTTTAGCATACAAATAAAAAGTATATTATGTGATGTATATCACAGGTGATGTACACCTGTGATCCTTGCACTGGAGAACTGGAGATGATAGATCCCTGAGCTCAAATGGAGGTCAGGGTAGAGTACCGGCTCCAGATTCAGTGAAAATAATATCTTTAAAAGCAAAACAAAGCAAACAAACAGAAAAAATATGTACGTTCTCTGGTAGAGACTTCTAAAATCTATTCATATGCAAGTACACAAGCACATACACCCAATTTATGTGAAAATGCACACACACATGCACATATATTCACATTCACACATAAATATACACATGCACATATACCCCCACACACATAGAGACACCAAAAGTCCCTTAAATATTGTAAAAATTATGAATCACCATAAAGAAACAAGTACAAAGAGAGCTTCTATGAGACTATTACATGTTGTGTGCCAGAAAGATCCTTATTCCATAGGATCCACCATAGCATCTATATAAGGTAAATATTTTTTGGAGAATATTTTAATGATGCTTTGGATGATTAAAACTTAGGTTAATGATGATTTGACACTGTGATTTGCTGGCCAGGCATAAATGAATAATATGCACAGGATGCATTTTCTAAGGATGGGAGTTTCCACTAATTAGATAACCCTTTGTTTAACGGAACAACTGTGATTATTTTGAATAAGTACTATGTGAAGAAGCAGTATTTTACAACTGCTATTAGAAACAATTATGGTTTCTAAAAGAGGAAAAATCAATTTGAAATCCATAGAATAAAAGAATTGTTAGGAAGAATGCAAAATAAAATGAATCCATCCTTCCTCATATTAAGAGAAAAATAATGAATCAAAAATGCAGTCCAAGAATAGTTATTAATATATCTGGTTGTAACCCTGGCATGTGGAATTTATAAGTTGGTACCTTCTTAAATTTGATCCCACCCTGGTATACACTGTAAATTCCAAGCTGTCATAGGCTACGTGGAAAAAAGGAAACTTTCCATCTTGAAATAAACACAGAAAGAAACAACTAAAAAAAGTTTCAATCAAAACCCAAAAGGGGTGTTAAGTAGTACACATTGGAGTCCTCATTTCTTATTTAGTGAATAGGATGCTTATGTATATTTATTTGTTCAAAGCACAATTCTGTCTAATTCTGTTTTTACTCCAAAACATTATGGAATATATTAAAATTACAGCAAGTCTGTTCATCTCAGAGTCCAGTCCATTGGGGTAGACAAGAAACAAGAATCCTCTAAGTTCTAAAGGTTTTATGTTAGTATTTCCAATATACATCACCCTGCTTATCTTGACAGATCAGTTCTTTGATTCCTGAGACTCTTGACAAAGGTTGAACCTGTTTTTACTCTGCAAAATTATTAAGATATGAACTGTGTTCCCTCATTTTTCTAATGCATTTTTAAAGCAATGTTGCCACAGAATAGCAAGTCTCATAAAAGGAACTTTGGCATGGAAAGTAATACTTAACATTTTCTCTGAAAATAAAGTCAAACTACTGAATCATTTACATATTTCTCTATCCTAACAAACATAATTCTTTAGGCTAAAAGAGGCAGATTTCTGAACTATAAAAGTAAAGAAACAAACACTGCCTCTTTCATTTTATTTCTTTAGTCTTGCAAAGATAATAGACAAAAATATAATCAAATAATAGCAATCCACTTGACAGGAAAATGAATATGGCAGGGCCGTGGAAAGTGGTTTGAGTCAATGACTTAGACAGTCATAGCAAACAGACACATCCAAGCACAGAACTAAGTGTCAGGAAATTTACAGGGATGATAGTGGCACTGCATGTTCAGGACATTATAAGTAATTTATCCTGTATACGTCATAGATCTGGCTAGAAGATTTGAATGAAAAAAAAAATGAGAGAAATGGTCAGACATTAAGAACCACTTTAAGATATCGGGCTCGACCTTATAGGCACTTAGCAATTATTGAAAAGATTCAACAATAGAAAATATACTACAGTGTGGGTTTTTAGAAGCTCATTTTGCCAAACTCTAAAAAATATTTTGAATGACAACAAAAGTAGAGGTTTGGTAAGAAAAAAAGAATGCTGGTGTCCGTGTTAGTGTGATGCCTGGGAAATGTAGAAACTAGGCATATTTGAGGTAAATTATTGTTTAAACTTGTACTTTCCCTCAATGTTTCCCATATGGTGAAGGCTTGATACGCTAACGGTAACATTTTTGACATGCGATTGGATCAAGAGGGAAATGACCTTATCAATGGATTACCTCATTTATGAGCTCATCACTTTATTAGATATTAGGGTTAGAACCTAATTGAAAGTACTAGGATTCTGGGCACTTTCACTTGAAGATTTATCTTTGACTAGCCTCTTCTTTCTTTTTATCTCTTTCATGGATGCTATGAACTAAGCAGCTTTACTGAGCTTTGCCCTTCTACATAATGGAGTACCTCACTACAGTCTCAGAGACACTGAACCTAATGAAACTTCTGTAAACAAGGACAAAATTATTTTATCAAGCATTAGACATAGAGAAGATGTGATTAGCACAATGTAAACAAAAGAAAACGTATATTCTATAAGTGTGTTTGGTCATTTTACCAAAATTTTCCATTCTCTTCAACAAGAGAATAAATTCCTGATTCTGTCTTTACAAAATTATGCTGTTTACAATTTTGCTGTGATGCTAGACAAAAAATAAATAGGATATTAATTTATATTGTATATTTATTGTATATTATATATTTTCTTGGTCTTAATAATCTAGTTACATTAATCATTTTTATAAAGATCATGTAGTTTTGATTTCCAAGCCTGTAGTAGGTATATATTCAGTCTTAGAAGTTTCAACAGTAAGGTAATTAAGGATATTAGACTTATGAAGTCTACAATCCATGGTATTACATACAAAATAAAGAATAGATGAATGAATATTTATTTGAATGAATAAAAGAATGCATAGAAAATATATTCTTAGGTGCAGTGAAGGAATAACATCACACAAGTAGATAGAGTAGAGAATGTTAAAATTGCAGAATTCCATAAGGAATTCTATAAGTTCCTTCAGAGAGTTGACATGAAGATGAGACCTGAGTTCTGAGAACTTTATACAAATATCTAGGTGAAAAGTATTTTACCAGAGTGAATAGTAAGTGGAAATACATTAAGTTTAATATTTCTCCTGACCATATTTATTTCACACTTAACCCTCTCTGCATTAGTGATAGTTTTATTTTTATATTCTTTGAGAAAGTAGTTGTCAACTTCTGACATTGCTTATACTTCATGTTCATTTCCTTGATTATTTACCTTTGATCTGTCACTGGACATAAGTTACAAAGGGCTTCCTTTAGAGACATCTCCCTAACACCTAGGTGAATTTTAGAAAAATTGGTGGTAAGCATTCATTGAATCAATGCATAAAGAATCGATAATAAGTGATTAGGAATAGTACTAGTTTGGAAGCAGAAAGACAATGTGATAGAAACATTCTAAGTGTAAGGACATGTGACTATATCAATATCAAATCAACAGAATCTAGAATAATCCTATATAAATTTCTTGGTGTATTTGTGAAGGCGTTTCTAGACTAGGTTAATAAAGATAGGAAATCCTGCCCTAACTGCCAGATAACATATAAATAAGAAAGCTAGATTATTGCTAACCTTTGTCAACTTTTGTTTCTCAACACCACACTTACTGTGTTTAGTTATTCCAAGCTTCTGCCACTCTGCTCTTGATCCCGTGATGTAGTGTATCTTTGAATTGTAAGCCAAAATAAACTCTCCTTCCATTAAGTTGCTTTCTGCAGATGTTGGATCACAGCAACAAGAAATCTAACACAAGAAGTAAGGGATAATGAAAAATGGGAACAGTCACATAGATCATGAAAAGTTGTGTAGACAATATTGCAACCTTGTTCTTATTTTAAATGTATGCAGTCTCCCATTTATGGCTTGTGGTGAGAGAATGAATGTATTTAGAAAGTATTAACAGATGACTTTGGCAATTGACTGAGGACCTAGAGAGATAATAGAAGAAAAGATATCTTCCAGAAAGTGAGATTTCATATCCTTAGCCTTAATGGATTGCCTGGTGTTTTTTCTCCCTCAAAGAGAGTTTACATTAGCTTTACAATCATGCATTATAGGGGATCTGCCAACTTCCTTTCTGCTGGCATAGCCAAAGGTAACAACAGCCTGGAGCCCAGTACAAAACTAATTTGTGGGAGCATCTTTATGCCAAGAAAACATAAACATGCTTCAGAGATGCAGCCTTGATTAAAAATACATGGATTCTCAGTGGATCTGAGCTGAAGACATATGGCCTTTGATTGCTTGGCATTTTCAATTCTTACAGGATCATTATGCGGCTGCATTATAGATGAGAAGACACATTTCACTCTCTTAAACATGGGGACTTTATGTGTTTTCCTTTCTCCTCCCTATCTTCCATATTCCATCTCATTCTTTACTCAGAGATTGAACTCTTCAATTAAGTCCTGATTAGCTGTATTTCCAACATTATTATAGAGTGCTTTCCATGCCTTAGCTACTTTCTCCATAGATAAGGACTTCTTTTACCAGTAAAAAGAAAACCCACACTACATGCTGTGTCTTTGGAAATGTCTCTTCAAATTTTCTTATCCTTCTGAAAAAGAGTCACCTGTTACTCAAACCTCAAAAAAAGTGAATTAGCTACATTTATGTGAAGTATTCTTACATCCAACTTATGTGTATTTTTTCCCCGAGTCATGCCAAATATTTTACTGCTTTCCTAACTATGGAGGCCAAGGCAGCATAGAGGTTGTGAATATAGACTCCATCATAGTTAAACACCTATAAGTCTACATGTATACTTATATAAAGTATAATTACATAAAAATATAAATTAAAATATGGAAATGTTACAAGCTATATGTGAGATGCTTGGTCATGGTGATGGATATCATTGGTATTTAATATTTTTCCTGTGAATAAAAGAATTATAGATCCATCTTTTAGGATATAATCCCATGATGTCATATTTTATAAGGGCCAGGGGCACAATAATTTCCTTATAAGTTCTGGTAACTGATTTTTCTGTGTTTCCTATGCACTTATTTGATACCTGTTAAAAAATAGTCCTTAAGCAAAGTCATGATCTATTATAGTTATATATGCTTCAAATAAATTATATTTCTGAATGATTTTTCCCTGCTGCACAAAAAAGAGGCCTCTCTTCTTGTCTAATATGTGTCTGCATCCTTTAAAGCTTAGAAATTAATATCAACAGAGTATAAACCAGATTGTGTGGATTTCACTTAGGATGAAAAATACATGTGTTCTGAATTTTTAGGCACTTACAAAATTGTATGATTGAACATTATTCTCCAATGCAGAGATATTAAGACATTGCATATTTGGGATTAGATTAGTTCCTGAAGATTCCACATTATTGGATATAGTTAATACTTGGACAAACAAACCTATGGTAGTTTTTCTTTTCTTATGTTGTACAGCCATATATCTAGGTCCCATCATTGAGAAAGAAGAAAGCACTGAGAAAACATTGAGTTCAGAACTATGAACAATATATTTCTATTGTTTATAAATTACCCATCTAAGATTCTGTTACCCAGCAGCCTTATTGAAGTAAGACACTATAAAACCTGAACTCACATGACTTTTTCAAACTTCAAATTATTTATCTGATAAATAAGAATAATAGTGTTATTCACTACATACTATTGGTATAAGGTTAATGGGTAGTTCCTATAAAACTCTCATAATATGAAGTGTAATAATGTACATGATCATTGTCACTATAATTATTCATTAATTTGCTTTCTCAGTTCTTATGCACATGTAGATATTAGTCCTATATTTTGAAATGTTTTTATTCTGCCTTAAAGGGGCATGAGTTTTCAATATATTGAACATTTTTGGAGTAACAATAGCTGTATTCTGTTGTTCATGAGCAATTCAAGTTTACAGGAACTGCTATGCTTTGTTGCCTAGAATTATTTAAGTACTAATGTTTTCCCATCAAGTATTATTGTTGTCCCACCAATCATGGGAAAATTAGAATGCTAGTCAATCTGTCAGGTTGCAGAAAATTAGAGCCAAACACCAGATATGTTGTTGTATTTGTTATTGTGCTCTCAACCATGTTGTAAAGATTTCTCCATCATCATGGAGTCATTCTCTAGACAGTCTCTCATAGCTGCTTTCAGAGGAAAAATGTATGTAAAACTGACTTTTTCTATAGTCATTGTACCATTTATTTACTCATTTATTCATGTGCTTATTTATTTATTTGGTATTTAATATTTGGGGTGGAGACAAGGTGAAGAAGTTAGGAGGACTGGATGCTCCTTCAGAAGACTGGGTTTCATTTCCAAGAATTTGCATGACAGTCCTTAACACCAGTTTCAGGGTATCTGATGCTCATATATATAACACACAACCATATATATATCAGAACACAAATGTACATAAAATACTTCTTCATTAATTCAAGTGTTATTGTGTATATTCACTGCACATTGTGATACAGTAGAAAATACATGTCTATACAAGTATGTACTGACTATTGAGCTTTTCCACTGAAATGTAGTAACTATTTGCCTATCTTCTTTCTCTCATCACTCATCTTTGTTATTCCTAGAAAAGTCTGTCTACTTTCATTTTACAAATATATATATACTTTTATTTATCTCTAGCAAGTCAAAGACTCATATTTTTGAAAAAAAATATTATGTATATATTTCTGAAACAGACTTAATTGCAATAGGACTTCTTATAGATCTCATATGACCTGTGCAGGGCAATGTTGTTGCTCTTATTTCAAAATCCATATACCAAGCCCATATCTATTTCTATTCTTATTCCCCTTTCTTTAAAAATACTCTTTCTATAATAACCCCATGGAGATTTTTCAAAGAGAAAAGCACAATCATTACAGTTGAGAAACTGCTCTTGAAACTTATTAGCTTGTGACTCATACCCCTGAAAGAAGCTAATACCTTAATTTCATATTTCTCTGCTCAAATGCAGACCAAGGCGTAAACTGGAATGAAACTTTACACTAATGGCTTCTTAATTATACCCATCTAAAAGCAATTACCTGAGTTTTAGTAGATACAAAGTTAGGGTTGATGGGACCAGCAGATGAGAAATGAGATGAAAGGTCATCGGCAAAAAAAAGACCAATAGAGAGGAGATAAACCCTAGCCAGGAAAGGAAAAACGGTACCCAGGTAAGTGTAGACTGATAAATTGTGAACAATGGTCTCCTGGTTTCTGAAATGCTTGCCCTTTCATACCCAGTTAGAAATGAGGCTAAAACAGAAATGTTTTATTTAAAGATAGAAGCTTGCTAGATTCAAGACCCTGTTATCTGGATTTGAATTACATTTTTACAATATTTTGAGAAAAATTACCCCTGAAATCAGAATTCTAAGGCAGAAGTTATTGAACAAGCACTTGTGACATGTTGTAACTAAAAACAACAAACATATGTAGCCTGATCATCTGAATATTGTGCACCTGTGTGCATAAAAATGAAGAGTTTTCACTGAGATGTGCAATTTACCTCTAACTGGGAGCTTTTGATGACACTATGCTATGAACATTTTTTTCTGTGTTAGGCAATTTGCAGTAAGCCAATATTCATTTGTAGATAAGGGGGTCTAAAATAAAAGTCATCAATGAACCATAGTTGAAAAAATTGCATCAAATTGCTTGAACCTATCTCGATTAAAACCTAAGCAGGTGAACAGATTTGACACCAGAAGCAGGTTTAACATTCTTTTCAACATAAAGCAGTGAGTCAAGTTGAGATTCAAGGGTCAAGGTCCATTCCATAGAGGACAGACTTTATCTGGGTCTATAAAAGCAGTAAGCATTTTCTACGTTGAAAGCCTTTCTAGAATCTTTGGAACTCCATTTCTTTTCCTTACATTTTTCTTCCATTTTTCCTTTCTGTATAAAAACCTCTTTCCCTATCATCATTCCTCTTTCTTTCCATTATCTACCCTGGACACTCAGACACACACACACACACACACACACACACACACACACACACACATTCACTTTTATCTTTGAACTTTCCCACATTTACCATTGTGATTTGCAGCCCCTTGCTGTAGCTGGATCTACTGTCATTTTACTTTTCTTAAAGTGTGAAATCAAGATAATGAGGAAACTTGCTTCTTTAGTAAAGCCACTTGTTAGTTAATTTCAATTGCCCACTTAAAGATATCTAGAATTAGCAGGGAGACAGTCCTCTGGACATGCTGTGAACTGTCTGAATATGTTAGGATCCACCCTACTATGTGTGACATCATTCCCTGGGCTAGATACAGAACAACATAACCAGAAGAGTAACTTGAACAAAAGCCTTCAACACTCTGTTTCTTATCTGTGCATTGATTTCTCTGCTATGATAGAATGTACTCTGGATATGTGAATCAAAATAAACCCTTTCTCCTCGAAGTTTCTATCATTTTGGGAATTTATCACTGCGACTGAACAGACATTGAACAGTTGTGATGATCTAAAGTTGAATCTTTAGAATCCTAATCAAAGCTAGACATGTATCAGGAACATCTTTAATCCTTGTACTCCTAAAGAGATTGCTCAGGCAGAGACAGAAAAATTCTTGAGAATTTGGTAGCCAACACACATGGCCAACACACATGGCATAATGGAGGAATAACAAAGAGATACGGTCTTTTAAAACAAGTAAGACAAGGAAAGATTCCACAAAGTTATCCTGTGATGTTCACTTGAGCATCTAAGCATGCAAATGCCTACATTTACACATCACACACACACACACACACACACACACACAAACAAACATATACATTAGTTTATATGTGCATCAAATTACATAGTGTACACATCATACCCACATACATAATATTCACCACAAACACACCACCATATATATCATACTCTCATGCATCATTTACAACACACATACCCACACCTACATCATTCCTACTATAAATACACACACTCACACATGCACAAAGACTAAAGCCAATATATCTATAGCTGAAGTCATGTGCAAGAAAACTGATTCATTACCACATTTTTTAAGACTTTTCAACATTTTCTCTAATACTTAAATCATTTGAACCATCTCTTTAGAATCTCTGATTTTGTTATAAAAAAATGTCAGCATCATTTCTTCTTCCCCATGGCCAGGAACCAGTTATAGATTAAACATCATGAGCACAATACAAATGTCCAGTCATTGATGTACATTGGAACCCTGTCATGTTGTAATGCCTCCATGTGCAGAATCTGTAGGAAGAACTGATTTCTAGTCAGATAATATTCCATCCACTATTACAAAATTTAGACTCATTTTCATTTTAATGACAAAACTTAAGACAAGAAAAGTTTTCTATCAATAGGCACAAAATAAGACAATTGTAACATATGTTACTTGTTTTTGTATACTTTATTTTGAGTGTAGCATTATAAGTGATAATTCATTTTAATTTTTGTATGTGTCCTTTGCTGCACATTTTTCTCCTATTTTATAGATGATGACACTGACACTCATTGAGATAAATAAAATTCTGAAGATAGCACAGCTGTAGGAGTTAGCAAGAAATTCACAACCTAGATTAATGTACTCCCAAAGCATGAACTTTTTGGTGGGAAGAGAAGCAGATTTCCTGAGAGAGGCACAAAAGAATTCAACCTGCTTTAAGGATCTGACTTTTCATCTATTCCTCACCCCTTAGTCAGTGATGTCATGTTGGGAGCTTCATGTGCTCCATCATCAGAATATTTGCATACTATTAGTTGACATTTACTATGATTCGGGCATCTGTTTGGAGAGGATAGACATTTATAACACACTGGCCTAACACTCATTTTTAAGTAGAGTCAAATTCCTTGCACTCATTTACCAAACAATGATACCAAAGGACCAAATGGTACTAAAATGATCACTAACTTTAGTATTCATAGATTAGTAAAATTTAAATAGAAGACAATTGGGATTGTATTAGAGAAAAGGCAAAGCAAGAAATAAAATGTCTCCATTCTATTCATTAAAAAAAATTAATTCCTGTGTGTTTATAAAGTACATGTTATTTAAAATTTATTTCTGTAGCAAGTAGTGGCACACTCCTGAAATCTGAGTCCTGGAGAAGGACAGGCCTGAAGATCTGTTCAAGTAGAACAAAAGTTCAAGTAGAACCCTGGCTACACAGTGACGACAACTTCGGCTACATGATGTCATGTCTCAAAAAATTATTCTATTGGGAACAATTAATTCTTATCAGTCAAATTATACTAAATGCAATTAAATAGACTTAAACAGTAAAGACATTTTCCATGTTTATTTATTTTACTGGTGTTTTAGTTTAAGATATCTATTCAGTTCTTACATTATCTATATTTGTTGTCTTCCATATAAAATTTAACTATTCTGCTTCACATATATCTTGATTTTATTTAGCATCTATATATCTGTCTTTCTCTTGTCTATCTATCTATTTATCTATCTGTCATATCTGTATCTCTATATCTATTTATCTGTCTATCATTTATATCTACATATTTACAAAAATATCACTTTTTCCTAAATCTATTCTTTAAAGTATGATGCCTCAGGTGTTAAAGCCCTGGCTGTGTTTCTAAGAGTCCTGTATTTGATTTTCAGCACCCATGTAGTAAGTCATAACAATCTATAAATCCAGTTCTAGAAGAACAGACTCCTTCTGTCTCTAGAGGTACTAGAAATACATGTGGTATACAGGGATATGTGCAAGCAAATCATCCATATATTATAAAATAAAATTAAAAAATAAAATTCTGTTCCTCACCCCTCAGAGGTTAAGAACCCTTGTCATTCCTGGTACTTGCTTATCTATAATATACAACTCTAAGGTGATAAATTTCTGTTGTTTAAGACACCAGTTAAGAACTTGGCATTGCGACTCATGTAATATAACCCAGCATTTAGGAGGGTGAGTCAGAAAGATCTTCATGAGTTTAAATCTAGTCTGAACTACATAATAAATTTTGGTTATTCTGAGGTACAACATGAAACTCTGTCTCAAAAAACAACAACAACAAAAAACCTTTTAAATGAAAATGACACCCACAGAGAAGTGGTTATCACTTGTTTTAGAATGCCATAGCCTGTTTGGGGTATTTTACCTTTTTCCTAACTAAAAATTGATCTAGCACATGCTCCAACTTTACAAAATTAGGGCATGTACCCAAAGAATTCATTTCCTACTCTAGAGATACCTCATAATTCATATTCATTGCTGTTCTAACTGAGAATGGACAGAAAACAGAAACTACCTAGATGCCCATAAACTGATGAGTTGATGTTGAAAAAGTGATACATTTACACAATGGAATGTCAGCCAAGTGTTAGGACAACTACAACAACAAAAAATGAAATTCATAGAGAAATGCTAGAAACAATTATATCCCGGGAGGTAACACAGAGAGAAAAACTTAAATGTCACATGTTGTGTCTGATTTCTGGGTATTAGTTTTGAATCTTCAGATATTTATGTTCCACTTTGAATATTCACAGAAGCCAGAAATTTAATATGGGGCTGTTGGTGGGGGGCTTTCAAAAGAAGGGAGATAGAGCATCATACTATTAAGAGTTAAATGAGAATAATGGTATAGGAAGTATTAAATTGATGTGAGACATGATAGAGGAGGGACTATGGGGAAGGAGACATAACCCTATTTTATTATTTCCTCACTAGAGTTTATGTTCTGTTATCTCATAATGTGTGATGGGGACCTTTTTTATTTAATACTATTCTTAGTTTTCCTGTGTCTAGGACTCAATTAGATAGTAATGTTGGATGATAGCTGGAAGTCCAGCGATTTAACTCCACTTTTGATCTAGCATGTCAGTATTACACACAGTCCAACTCATTGTCAGTTAAATAACAAATACTCAATAGATAGTTTTTGAAATGATAAGAAATTTCTTGACACCGACAGCTTAAGAAAAACCTAGGAATATAATTTTGGTAAATTTTAATGAAACAATGTAATGCTGTATTCAAGGTGCATATTGTCTTCTCTCTCTCTCTCTCTCTCTCTCTCTCTCTCTCTCTCTCTCTCCCAATTTCAGATGGACATTGGTGTCAAGATTAGGAATGACTTTGCTGGGAGAAATCAAATAATTATCCTAGAAATCATCAGCCATGAACTTCTGTTATCAAAAACTGACGAACATTCGAAGAAGTACCCTTAACTTAGAAAGACTTTCTCATATTTTCAGATGGAAATTAACAGATGTTTGCTTCCTGGGATTTCAACAGGGGAAAGAAGATAGCTTCTTGCCTAACACACATTGCTGTTTGGAGCCAAGTGTGCTCTTTTTTATTGGCTATGATTAAGTGCCCATGGATTCATCCCCAACCCTGTTATCACAGGTCTAAGTTCAGGAAGAAAAGGTAACTAATCTTAAGATAATGAAATGAGAACCCACTGCTACACAGTGCAGACAGAGTAAGGAAACAAGCAGAGATCCACCTGCTCCTATGGATGCATGAGTGGAGGACACCCAGAGACCAGTCAGCCTTGTGGCTTTCCCTCTGCAGGAGCCACTACAATGTACAAGCATGTGGTGGATGGGTTGGAGAGAAAAATGAGAACTGCTTGGTTGTTATGAAGGAAGGTGGGACTGTAGATGTAAATGTGGAGAGGAATCACCTGTTGTGAGAAGCCTGCCCTGCTACCAGAGGCCATGGTGAAGTCCTGATCCTTGCGGAAGCTGAGGGCCGTGTCTGGGTCCATGATCACACAGCAGCAGGGGTCGGTGTTGATGTCTCATTTCATTATTAAAGACTGGATGAACATCCCTGTTCTGGGCTGCATTCTGATAGATGTCAAAGAGCTCCACAGACCTGTCCTCACCCTTCACCAGCTGCCACACATGGGAGAGCTGCCCCTGCATCTTCCTTGGATAGAATAGTAGAGCTGGCCCTGGTGGCAGTTGCACAAGTGAGCAGACAGGGAATGAACATAGGAGAGCAGGTCCCACCACTCACCTACCCTGAGATGGTATGAACACCAGGAAGATGCCCATCCCACATCCTCCACTGAGGCAGACAGGAGACCTAGCCCCAAAATTATGAGAATGAAAGACCTGGCCCTGCCTCACCAGTTGCAGCATTTTGGAGAGCAGGCACTGAACCTCACCTAGTCAACACAGTACAGCTGGCCTTCATGGTGAAGGCACAGGTGAGCCAGCCCCGAGGGTATGTGAGCAGAAGAGTTGGCCCCACCCCTTGGCATTTTAGTGAGCTAGCTGGAGCAGTGCTGGAGAGCTCACCCTGGGGGTGAAGGTGCAGGAGAGCTGTCAGACTAAACAACTCAGCTACCACCAAGGCCCAGATCTAGGATGTTGGTTGGCCCATTCTAAAATCTATCTCATCTCTAAAGTGCTGGAGCATGTGAAATGCAGGTTCTACAAATCCAAAGCCATGGAATCTCCAATGACACAGGGCAAGAAGAAGATATCCAAGATTAGTACAGGTAAGGAATAGTATAGCAGAAACCTGAGGCTTCAAATCAGACCAATGATTCATTGCGATAAACATTGGCAAGTAAAGGTGTGTAAAGAAAAGGGTATCCTGAGGGACACACTGTGATATACTACAGCTTCTATGACAAGATGTTTTCTGTGTTTTATTTTTGTTTTATTTTCATTTTTGTTTTAAAATTTTCTTTTGTGAGGAAGGTTGCAAGGGAGAGGTTAGATACGAAGGGATAGGGAGATGAATGGGATTGGGTTTCATGATGTGAAATTCACACTGAATCAATAAAAAGCTTTTAAAAGATAATGAAATGAGTCATGGAATGGGGGCAAAGTCATTGTTAGTAAATTCAAAAACAGCTTAAGCAGAACAAATGAAGAGTTGGAAGTGAAACAGACAGTCAAATCCCCTCTATATACCACAAATACACAAAGACATTCTAAAAATTATAATTACTTATACAGTTTTTGAGGACACCTGGACCAATGATTGAAGGATGGATCATGCTGCACCCGTTGGAATACAAGCACCATCAATTGGTCTCAGCGGGTCAAACAAACAAACAAACAAACACACAATTGGCATTGTTTTCAACTTTTGTCAGAGATGTTTCATTTTATAATGGGTAGTGACTAATGTAGAGACTCATATCTATTCAGAGTAGCTGGTTCTGCCCGTAATGGTTAAATCACCTATATATATGTTAACCTTTCCCAAAGCCAAGACTCTGGGAACTTCTTGAGAAATGAAGAAAGAATGTAAAACCTAGAAAATGAGAAGAGCTGTGAAATACAGACTTCTAGTCATATGGCACGCAGATATCAGCTCACACCAGTTTCTTTACTTGTATAAGACCTGCACAAAATTAAGGTTCTTTGGGGCCTCGCCCTCTGCAGCACGCTATTGGCAGCTGATAGTTGCTGAAGAGGGATAATCACTCTCCTTTGGGGACATGGCTACTATTGGTTGTCTGTGTTCCACTGGATGTCCTCATCGTCATGTGCAAATGGGAAATGCTAATTAGATCAAGGGATTGTTAAGAGAGAAAAGAGTCAATGAAGTTGGAGAGAAACATAGTACAGGGCACTAATGGTAGGCGAAGGGTGCTATTGACATATGATAGAAAATAGATTGCCTAAATGTATGAATGGCATGAATAAATAAAATTTTTGTTAAAACAAACAAACATCTGTGAAATTGGAAAGAGGGGTGCTTTAGAGAGTCTAAGATGAGTTGCAAATGTTGGAAAGTAGATGTTATCAAGTTGTATATATACATCTATGAAACTCTAAATTAATAAATAAAACATTTAATCTATTATTCTCCAAAGGCATTACATAGAACAGACAAATAATGTGGGTATTTTCTGCCCTTCTTCCAAGTTATCCAGGTTCAGATTCATGGCTTTGTTTACTCTGCATAACTCAGATTGAAATTAAACTGACAGCCGACTCACTTTCATTCCCTTTACAAAATTTGATGACTTATTAGATGGATTGGAATGGCTTTGAAAGATTCTCCACACCTCAAAAGCACCCAACTGACCCTTTAAAGATAGGAAGCTCCATTTTAAAGTGGACAGATTCTTAAATGTGGGTCTTAGTATACAAACCAACCACTAAACATGGCTCTATGTATAATTCAGAAAGAGAGAAACCAGAACATTTCTTCAGATTTATTTTTTTGTTATTGTCGAGTTGGGAGGATTATTCCCTTCACCAATTGGTTTCATGTTTTTAAGTTTTCTTGATTGATGCTCTGGGTAAAAGCTTCAAATGAACAAAATTTCTGCTAAAAGCTGTACTTATGTGATTCTCCCAAACCACTAGCATTCAAAAGCTAGAAAGCACTGGTTTCTAGGGTATAGAATAAAAGGATTTAGGAACACAATTAAGAACTTGTTCCAGCAATTAGAGCTGAGTTTAATTACAAACTAACCTCTCCATAGACCATTTGACAGCCAGTGCAAAGTGAGGGAACCGGTCAGGAGGCTGCTAGAGGCAGCAAAGAAAGACTGTGCCCACTTATTTGTTTTTGTTCATGTTGTCTCCAGGCTCAGTGTTGCTTTCTTGAGAAAATAGGTAAAAGATTTTGATATTTAAATTTTTTTCCTCTTTAAGTCTGTAAAAATGGTTTTATTTTTGCATGCTTTGTATTCTGCCCATTCAACATGCAGGCTGAAATTCTGAACTTATGCTATATCTAATGTTTACCTTACCCATGTGTCCTTTCTCCATCTCAAGGGATATACCTTCTTAACAGAGCAAGGGGCATCAAACTTGTTCAGCCTCTAAGGTATTAAAGCATCACAGGGCCTATTGATCTCTGCATCCCACCCAAGTATTCCAGACGTGCATGACAGAGTTCCAGAGATGTTGCTTCTTTAAATCGCTGGTGCGGGTCTAAGGCTATGATCTCCACATGGTTAAATGAAACAAAAGCCACTCTGGAATTAAGGACCAGTTTATAATTCTGGTGTGTACACTGGAGTCATTTATTTTCTTCCTGTTAACACTTCCCAAAATGGAGCTCTCAAAAAAATAAATAAGAAGCCATTGTTCTTATGCTGCAATTTGTCCCTTAAGAATCAGAAATCAGATCCAGTTGCTGAGCAAGTTACATGGGTACAGCTCTATGCAGAGCCGTGCTGTCTCTGTGCACTGAGCCAATTACATTAGAGGAAGAGAGGGGGAGAAAGCATGCGGCTAGGCATTAGCGGAACTGGCACTAGGCCCCACTCTGTTATTTTCTAGGCATAAGCAAGTCTCCAATCACTCATTTTGTTTCTCTTGACTTCAGAATGTGAAACACAATTTCTTGCCACCAAATTGAATAAGTTCAGTATTGCTGAATACATACCATGTTACAGACAAGCTCTAGAAGTGTCATAGAAACCTAACAATGCCTCCAACACCATGGAATTTATATTTGAGTTTGGGACAACCTCTGATGAAGCAGATGATTGAGCAGAGATGAAGAAAATTAAAGATGTGCCGTTCCAGAGAAGAACTGTAACAAATCCAAAGATGCTGATGCTGGACAGCAGGTTCTTGAGGTAAGGCAAATAAATAAATAAATAAGTAAATAAATAAATAGTAAACTTCACATGATAAGAAAGCTTTGCACATGAAAGAGCAACAAGGAATGTTAAGAACCTATTCTAATAATGTATGCTACACTTATTAAGATGATTATATCCTCACTTTTAATATTTATCTTTGAAAATGTTTACAGATAAATAATAAACTGTGAACAAAATACTTGGGAACTCTACTATCTATGCCTGCCCACTTCCTAGAAACCTCCTTTTTGGCAACCAGTCACTCTCCTACTTTCTTGTCTTATTATGTCATGTATTTTTATTTATTCTTAGAGAATTCAAAGCATATATAATGAAGGTTATCATACCCACTCCAACCCCAATCACCTCCTTCCAATTTCTTCCATATTCCAACCCCCAACTCCATGTCTTCTTTGATTTTTATTAACTGAATCCAATTAATGCTGTCCCTGCATGTATGGGTATATTATCATTCATAGGAACACCAGCAACTTACCAGGTGCTACAACCCTGAAGAAAACAAACTCTGTAGGACCTATCAGTCATCAACTGCCAATGGCCTCTCAGCCAGGAATAAAAAGAACTCATAAGCCCCTCTCCATCCATGAAGAAATTTGGACTGTGTCTTTTTTGTTTGTTTTGTTTTCATTGGAGTATATTTAGATTTTAGTATGCATTTTAATTGTTACATTTATTTATATTCTAAATGTTGTCCCCTTCTTGGTTCCCCCTCAAAGAGTTGTTGACCCCACACCCCCTCCCCTCTGTCTCTGTGAAGGTGCTCTCCCACCCACCCACCCAACCTGTCACCCACCCCCATCTCACATCCCAACCCCCACCCCACATCCCTCTTGTCTAGGACATAAAGTCTTTACATGATTAGGCACATCCTCTCCCACTGAGGCCAGACAAGGCAGTCCTCTGCTACATATGTGCTGAGAGCCACAGACCAGCTCTTTGGTTGGTGGCTCAGTCTCTGGGAGCTCACAGGGTTCCAGCTTAGTTGATGGGGTTGTTCTTCCTATGGGCTTGCTATCCCCTTCAAGCTCTTTTTATCCTTTGCCTAACTCGACCATAGGGGTTACTAATCTCAGTCCAATGGTTGGTTGTTAAGTATCTGCATCTGTCTCAGTTAGCTGCTGCTAGAGCCTCTCAAAGGACAGCAATGCTAGGCTCCTGAATGCAAATACAACATGGCATCAGTCATAGTGTCAGAGTTTAGTGCCTGCCCATGGGAAGGATCCCAAGTTGTTCCAGTC
This sequence comes from Rhynchomys soricoides, assembly GCA_019843965.1. Taxonomy (NCBI): domain Eukaryota; kingdom Metazoa; phylum Chordata; class Mammalia; order Rodentia; family Muridae; genus Rhynchomys; species Rhynchomys soricoides. Next base: position 2,873,980 of record JADRCH010000117.1, read on the forward strand.
ACTGGATGGCCTTTTCTTCAATCTAGGTTCCATTTTTGTCCCTTCATTTCTTGCAGACAGGAACAATTCTGGGTCAATAAATTTGAAGGTATGTCGACGATGTCTTAATGTTTTAGGACAGGTTTTATGTGGAGAGCCACACCTTCTGTGTGTTTGTGAATTTATACTTCCTATGTTATAATCAGAAGACTTATTCCCATCCTTTAGCTCTTACAATCTTAATATTCTTTTGTCTGTGGTATCCCTTGGACCTTGGAGGGTGATAGTCAATTTAGGGATAAGCACTCACTGGTCACTAGTTTTCTGGTATTTTTGAACAGTTATGGCTCTGTGCATTAACTGTTGCCTATGGCTATCTATATAAACTTAATGAATTCCACATCAGACCAATGGCATCGCCAGCTATCAGTTACTGTCTAGATTTGCAGCACTCCGTATATTATTTTATAATTTTATGTAAATGACAAGGTATTTTAAGATATTCCAATTCCATGAAATTAATATGATACCTAATTCAACTTCAAAAAATAATTAAAACATAGCATTTGGAGCTAATAAATTCCAATATTTGGAAAGGAAGTATTTGAATGGGATAGCTTGTGTCTTAGCCTTCTACGTACTGTTTTCTAGCTTTGTGGGTTTAGATTTTTTTTTTTTGAAGCATGCACCTCTGCACCTCTAGGTTTCTTCATCTGAGAAGGAGAATGAATCTCAGAAGGATTTTGAGGGGGCTTAATGATATGCATAAACGTCAAGATGATAGCATCCATGGAGTCAGATTGGTTTTATGCAATTGTAGATTCAGCTTTCCTTGAGGCTGAAGCAGAAGGATCCATAAAGCTGGGGTTATTCTAGGCAACATAGTGGAACCCTGTATCCAAAACCAAACAGAAGGGAATTAAAAGAAAACAAAGAGAAAAAACAGGTTCTGTAATAACAATCGTTATGTTTCTCAGTAAAACATATGATTACATTAAAAGAATATTTAGTCACAATTAGCTCACTGAGGAATAACTATATTGTATCATATATCTATCTACCTATCTATCATCTATTTATCTACCTATCATTTACATATCATTGTTTACATATCATCTGCTTATATATCTGCTGTATGTCTAGACAATGCTCCTTGCTTAATACTAAGAATGCCTAAAACCATAAAAGTCCATTGTATTTACAGTGAGAGAACCTTTAGTAAGGCAAAACTTTTCAGATATTGAGTAATAAATACTTTTGGGAATCAAAGTGAGATCCATATGTTGGATTTTCCTTTCACCATCAAACTCCCTTTAGGTATACACTACATCATACAAAGATTTTGAGAGACCACACACCCTTAAAAACTGATTTGTCTTCTAGTGAAATAATTCTCCTCCCAGTTGACTCTTTTCCTGTCTTTGGGGATTTTGCCATCTGTTGAGTAGCTGGGCCCATTTTACTGATGTGTGAGCTCCTGTTAGCCTAGAACACAGATGGAGTACTATACATGTTGGAAATTTCTCTTCTGTCTGACTCTGCCCACTTGTTCCAAGATTGTGAGATGTCTGGATTGTCTGGAATCACAGAGCCAAAGGAGACACTTTATTGAAATGAGATTATGAAAGAATACTAAAGCTTTCAACCAATTCCTATTTAGTTGTTTTAGTCTATTGCACAGCATGTATCAATCACATTTCATTAATAAGTTTATAAATCCTTTAGTGAGTACAAAATAACTAATTTCCTTAGAGGGTATACAGGTAAATTAAATTATTTGTTACAATTATCAACATAATTTTTACATTTAGTTAACATATATATATATATATAATTCATAATCAATGAAAGCAAATATTTAGGGAACCAGTTCACACATCTATTCTTGAAATGAATCATCAAAGTAAATACATGAGTTTACTCTGTGTCAGTATTTAGTCTTTGATCACAGATGAGAGCAATCAGCTATAAATAAGGTAAATAGCCTGCATAGAACACACATCTTCTGAATGACACAACTTTCAGCTGACTGACAATAGTTCTTTGCTCCTGATTGCTCTCTGAAGCACTGGCTTGCAATTCTGCTTTATCATTCTCTTAGATTGTATTCTTTAATTTAAAACAGTAATTGTGGATGGTAAGTTTCATTATGAGTAGCCCTTTTTCATGAATGAGGAAATTATATTTTGGGCAGTTAAATTATTTCAACAGAAATTTACCCAATAATACATGCAGGCTCAGGATCCAAGAATTAAAATCCTCCCTTTAGAAACTTAGACAAACACAGTCAGACAGACACACACAGAGCCACTTAAAACTATGGAATGAAAATTTATATATTAAGGAAATTAAGACTCGATGATTAAATAAAAAATGATATATTTACTGGAAAATCAGTGATCAGGAAGAAAACCTTTGTTCTGGTCAAAGCTCTGTTACCATCACTGTGTTACTGAACATAAGGTTTTATATATGGCTATAGTTTATCCTACATTCTTCTGGTCATGCACTCTGTACATTGATAATTGCTTTTCTAGTAATAAAGAGAAGACTTGAAGATCTGCCCTAATAATAAATAACGTCTTTTTTCCCTTTCTTTCTTCCTTTCTTTCCTTTGTGTATGGTATATGCCAACATGTTCTCAAACATGTGGGATAGCTGTGCTTGTCTAGGTGGACACATGTGGTGGAAAAACGTTAATTTTATGTATCTTCCTCTATTGAATTCCACATTATATTTGAAGATGGAGTTTGTTCATCAATTTTTTGCTCACCCTTTCCATTATGCTATCTGACAAGCAAGTGAAAGCCCTTAGGGACCACTTGTGTTTGCTCCCACCTCCAGTACTTGGCCAATAGGTGCATGCAGTTGTGCCTGAATTTCACATGGGTATTGGCATCTAAACTCAGTTCTTCATGCCTATGCAATAAACCCTCTCCTCATATAGGATCTCCCTAACCTAAGTACATCTTTTTTGCTGTATCACTGCTAACTATTTTTCCAGTTTTTTTCTTTTTCTTCTTCTTGTTTTTGTTGTTGTTGTTGCTGCTGCTGCTGCTGCTGTTGTTGTTTTAGTTTGGTTTTGGTCCATTGTGATTTTGTTTGTCATGATTTTTTGTCCATGATTTTCTGTCTTCAATTTTATCCCAGTTTGCCAAATCTTTTCCTATTAGGCCCAAGGTAGAAAGTAGGCATTTTCTAAATGATTTGGGTGAGAAGGAATAGGGGGACTATGTAGGAAGGGCTTGAAAACAAGCACTTAATATTGTCTTGGTTTTTTGTTTATTTGTTTGTTTGTTATTGGACTGACTTGTATCTGTTAACTTTCCTGGTATTCTAGCTCCTCCCTGGATGTGAAAATATTTACTTTCATATTTGAAGTGATAGTATCTGATATTTTAGGGTTTTCTATTTGTACAACAGGGAACAAGGGAGTCAGAAAATCGTGTGTCCTAGGTTGCCTCTATTAAGAATAATAAGTCTCTGATCTCAAAGAATTTGGAAAGAAAAAATAGTTACTTAATCTTATAAATTACAGTTCATCATCAAGGGAATCCAAGACAGGAGCTTGAAGCCAAAATCACAGAGGAGTGCAGGCTACAAATTTACTCTCAGCATCACATTTATCTACCCCTGTGGTAAACCTAACTTTCCATGCCTAGTTGTAATTCTACACATAGAAGGCTGGGCTTTCCCAAATCAAGTAGCTATCAAAAAACTGTCCCCACTAGCCATGCCAAGAAGTCAATCTGGTGGAAGCAGTACATCATCCAAGATTCCTTCTGAGTCAATAATCATACAGAATAGCACTGTCTCTTGTCATACCTTTATCTTTTTCCTAAATATGATTCTGTTAAGTGCCTCTCCACTTCCTTCCAGACATCAGAGTGCTGTGTGACCAGAAGTAGGTTCCTTGACTCTAATATGAACAGTTTGTTCAGATCTGACCAGCTTATGTCTAGCCTCTTACTGTTATTAGAACACAGTTTGTGTCTACTGAGTAGCAAAACATATATGTAAGATTCCCTCCAGTATGCACCATTGCTGGCTTTGTATATAACAAGAGAACACACCATTGCTTATATTTCTTGATCTTCATTATAAAACAATTTTTATACAGTACTTCAGATTTTTTCATTTTGTATTTGGCTCATTTTCTCACTGGGCAGATTGTTCTATAAATGTCCACAATGACTTAAAAGACAGATCTTGGATTGGTTGACCAGTTATCCTGACTTCTATTTCACTTTTCATTATGTATGCAAATGTATGCAGGAAACTAATATGTATTTAGATGTGCTCTTTGTATAATTCCTGGGATAAATTTCAAGGATTTTCTTTCACCTATGCAAAGTTGAAAAGTAAACCCATATCCTAAGTTTCTCTTTATTCCAAAAGATTTTATCCTTTTTTTCATATGGTGAGTAGGCTAGGATGAGTAACATTAAAGAATCTATACTGCTTTATTCTGGAAAAGCTTACATTATCCCTTCCCTTACCACTGTTTTGTAATGATCATAAATTTGTTGCTAAGTGGAAATAAACATTCTATTTTCTAAATCCATAGTATCCTTTTAAGGTTCAAGTATAAATACGCATTGTTCCCTTGAAAATTCTATGCATACCATATTGATAATAGGTACAGTATTCATTGAAGGAAGGAATCTCATCATTTGCTACTTTATAGTCTTTATCCAAAGCCACATTTGGCAGTAGGGCTCAGTGAGCCAGTTGAGATGATATTGACTATTATCACCTTTCCTAGCTTTTATATCTACCTGATATTATTGTTACCCAACACATGCTTCTCTAAGACTGAATGACCTCATACACAATTCTTTTATCAAGGAAGAAAAATGAAAAATATTAGCATGACAAGTCAAAGAATCTTAATGAACCATTCCCTATATTTGTACTCCTGTTATTTGATTCAGGAGGTGAAATCGAGTATGAGAAGCAGACCTGAAAGCTGCATTGTTGACAGTTGGCTTAATTCTGCTATTTGTAAGTGGTATGGACTGGAGAAATGGCTCAGTGGTTAAGAGCACTGACTGCTCTTCCAAAGGTCCTGAGTTCAATTCCCAGCAACCATATGGTGGCTTACAACCATCTGTAATGGGATCAGATGTCCTCGGCTTCTGCCGGGCAGTGGTGGCGCACACCATTAGTCCCAGCACTCGGGAGGCAGAGGCAGGCAGATTTCTGATTTCAAGACTAGCCTAGTCTACAGAGCGAGTTCCAGGACAGCCAAGGCTACACAGAGAAACCCTGTCTCACCCCCCCTCCCAAAAAAAAAAAAAGTTTTATGGGTTTGTTATTGTTTAACCCACCTATCCCACATTCAATCTTTTAACTGAGTATAACAACTGTGCATGTCTCAGTAGTTAGGAACACTATATGGAAGAAGATACATAAATCATTTATAATTAATTATTGCTGTTGATAATGAAGCATGGTAAGTTAAATATTAGATAGCCTCACCAGTTTTTAGGTAAAACTGAATCTCAGAAATGTTTAGTGATAGCTATGAATGTATAAATCCTCAAAAGTAAGAATACTGACAAATATAACCAGAAGTACAAATACTCTCATGATTTATTGAGCTTCATGTCTGGACAGAGATATGCTAAATGTTTTAGACATCATCTCATTTAACATGCAACAGCAAACTGAAGCCATTTCTATTGTTGGCTAAATTTGCCGGGTCTTGACATCTTGCCTCAGACAGATATGAAAACATTACCTAGATGAAACAGCCACATAGTTGTATATGACTTATGAACTCCTCTTGATTCTGAAACCTATGTGGTCTGCTTCAGCTTTACCTATGTATTCCCCAAACTGGAAAGCCAATTCTTGAATTAATAAAAAGGCCCCCAGAGAACTGGGATGTGGAAGGCTCCAGGGAGTCTGTGAATAAATACTGCTTCATTCTAGAAAAGTTTCTAGCAGTGGGGTATATGGAGCCTGAAGTAGCCACCTTCTGTATCCAAGCAGAACTCCCAGTGGAGGGATAAGGACACCAACCTACTGACAAAACCTTAGACCCCAAATTTTTCTCACTTATAAGAAGTGTAAGAAAAATAATGGAACAGAAAGGGAGGAAATGGCCAACCAATGACTGATTTGAAACCCATCCTATGGGCAAGAACCAATTCCTGACACTAATCATGATATTCTGTTATGCCTGCAAACAGGAGCCTAGCATAACTATTTTCTGAGAGGCTCTACACATCAGCTGGACCTAGGTCCCTGCATTTATGTAGCAGAGGTGCAGCTTGGTCTTCAGATAGGTCGTCCAAGAACTAGAGTGGGGGCTGTCCCTGACTTTGTTGCCTGCCTTTGGATCCTGTTCCCCTAATTGGTCTGCCTTGTCTGGCCTCAGTGTCCTTCAGTGACTTTGAATGCCTGGGTGGGCATGTATATGCTGGGGAACTCCCCATTCCTTACAAGAGAAGAGGAGGGGAAGTAGATGAAGCTGTGTGAGGGGGCTTGGGCAGGAGAGGGATTGTGATGTAAACAAAACCAAACCAAATCAAATAAAAAAAAAAAAAGGCAACAAAAAGCAAGGCCTCAAAAGATAGAGTGAGCATGTAAGACTGGTCACTGGTTAAAGACTGAATGTAAATGGATTTGAAAAGGGAACATTTATAAGTAACATTTAGAGTCTTCTTGCAGATTCTCCCAGAGGACATGTTAGAGAGATGACAGCTTGCAGGCAACTTAAGGAAGGGTTAGATGAAATGCACTGGGTTCTATGTGGTTTGGATGCACACTGAAAATTAAATACACCTTGGAAATGTTAATATATGCACACACATGTTCTTCTTTGTAGTGCGCTACTCATTTATCTAGTTTTCCCCATGTTAGTACAACCATGTGCACAGGTCTCAGAAGCATCTCCCAAGATCTGCCTTTCTCTCTCTGGCATTTTTGTTTGTTCTCTATTTCTTCCCTCCCAGCTCATGACTCCTGAATGTCATTTCACAGCTTGTGATGTCTGGAACCCAGGGGTGGGAGTGTGCACAGTGAATGAAGAATGAGAAAAAATATTCTTAGAATTTTGAGACTGTGCATCATTCAAAAATCACACTGATAAAACTAATGACATAATATAACCCCCATGTGAAAGATATCAGAAGATTTCCTATGGTCTGTTCAATAATGTACAACGACTGCTTCAAGATATTCAGTCTGCCCTCCCTGTACTTACCTTGCCATTATGACTTTCCTTATCCTCTGCTATAAACTCGGACTGTTATTTAGTCCATACACAATTCAAATGAGATCTTATTTGTCTTCCTTTTCTATTGTAATTCTGCAGTGAAAAACAGTGGACCTGGGATGTTGGTTTATCTTGTGCTTCATACTTTCACAAATTCCCCCTGTATTAAATACTTAAAAGTGAAACAAAACAACCCAGTACTTTAAATTTTTTTTTTTACATTAATGTTTCTGATAAAATTGTTATACACATTTTTATTTACATTTTAAATTGAAGATTCTGAGACTCAGATACATGTGGCATATGCTTACAGTCAACCATGAGAACCTAACAGAGGTAAGAGTAACTCTTGTTCCTCTCATTGAACACTTATGCAATCAACAGATAGCTATCATCATTTTACATTAGTAATAGTATTTACCTGGCTACTGAATTTTATCACTAACTCCAGAATACAGGATAGAGAAGGCAAAAGAACCTATGTTTTAAGGAGACTCAAATCTACTCAAAACTATAGTTGAATTATTAGCTGTATGACTTTCAACAAATTTCTGAATCTCTCTGCAAATTGATCTCTATCCCAGACTATTGTAAATAATACTGAGAACTTTATAGAGCAGCATAAAAAATGTTCACTTGCCTCCTTTTAAAATAGTAATTTATTCTTCACTCATATATTACATCAAGGCCACAATTTCCACTACCTTTACTTCTCCCTGTTCTCCCACCCCACCTCCCCAAGATCTATTCTTTCTCCATTTTCCTTCAGAAAAGAGCAGGCCTCCCAGAGACATCAACCCAACAATGCATAACAATTCACATTAAGCTTCATATCAAAACTGGGGGAAGCAACTCAATAGAAGGAAAATTGTCCCAAGACAAGGCAAAATAGACTTCTTTGATAATTGCCTACTTTTTAACTTAAGAACTGTGGATTTTCCCAAGATTCGAGGTCGGAAACAACACCCAGTTAAAAACTCATCTGAGAAAGGAAAAAAGAAGTGTCAATAAAGACTTATTTTATTCCGGAATTAATTTTTAATGAGAAATATGGCTGGATTCATGAAGAGTGATTCCCTGCATTTTTTTTTTTTTTCAAAAATCTTAGCTTGCTTTTGGTAATAATGTGGAACGGATTTGAAAATGGAAACATTTTGAGAAAAGAATATGGCAAGAACAGATGGGAAGGCAGGAGGAGCTCTCCTCAGGGCAAAAAAATTAAAACTCATTTCCGGAAAGTCATTCTTAGTGTTCATTGAGGAACAAGTTTATCGTAGGAGAGATTTAATTGTTTTGATTTATTTTTTGATACTTTATTTACATTTCAAATGTTTCCCCCTTTCTAGATCTCTCCTTTGGAACCTCCTTATCCCCTCCTCCTCCCCTGCCTCTATGGAGGTATTTCCCTACCCACCCAACCACCCACTCTCTTCTTCCCTCCTTGGCATTCTCCTATACTGGGGCATCTAAACCATCAGGCCCAAGGGCCTCTCCTCCCCCTGATGGCTAACAAGCCCCTCCTCTGCCACATGTGTGGCCAGCACCAAGGGTCCCTCCATGAGTATTCTTTGGTTGGTGATCCAGTCTCACGGGAATATCGGAAGGTCAGGCCAGTTGCCACTGTTGCTCCCTCCATGGAGCTGCAAACTCACTCAGCTCATAGGAGGGATTTATGATGTAGGCATTGACACATCACTTGTGTTCAAAGGGTAACAGGTCCAAGTGGAAGTGTGAGCTATATTTAGTGGACCTCAGTAAACAAGAATGTAAACTGGAATCTCCATACCCTGTATGTCAATTATTGACATGTCACCAAATTCTTCTGAGACAAAACATCAATGCTGTACCTATAGCAAATAAAACAAAACAAAACAAAACAAAACAATGCCTATCTTAAGGAATACAAATGTTACAAAATAAAAAGAAACTTGTATAAAATGACAACCAGAACATTCAAATTTTTGTGGCATAGGACTTTGGATAAACGTTTGTTTCAGTTCTGTCTTTGCTTTTCTTCCAGACCCTCCTCCTTGCCTTATAGATGGCTTCCATGAGTAGGAAGTGAGGAGGTAGCTATACTATGTAACCTTTAGCAATATACGTATAATAGAACAAAGACATGCAAAAAATCCATTATCAGCTCACCAGTGAGCAGAGAAGATTTTTCAGAGTAAGTCCTGAATCCATTAGCAATGGTGCTGTTTTTACCTTCACTGCCACTGACCTTTCCTGGGCAACCATAGTTCTTGTTGGACCTTCCCCCACCCCCATTCCCCAAAACGCACTTCTTCACTCAACTGTTCCCATATTCAATCAAGGCAAATCAGCCTTAAGAAAGCACAATTGATATGAATGAATACAACCTATTAGTCAGACCTTAAATACAGACCTTCCATAGTGGCATTGGTGGCTCCTCTTGACTACACCTTTAATTTTTCTCTCTGTATGACATTTCCTTAGTATTTTATGTCTGAGAAACATGTATATTCTTCAGGTTATTGAAGGGTTCTTCTATTCTTCACTAAACCATTATTTTGCCTCGGCTATTTCTGTATATCATGCACATTTCTATTATTAATAATGTCTATATATACATATATTTCCTAATAGAGTTGTTCTACAACTTAATTGCACATAAGAGCAACCTGGGAAGTTAACACACAACAAAACAAAACTATAGCCAAGACTTCACATCCAGTTTTGTTATTTAATTGGGATGGAGTGAAGTCTACACACTGAGCTTAAAAACATATGTTCTAGTGATGCTAATATATAATCATGTTAGAGACCTACTCTTCCAGGCTAAAAACGTTCTATTTTTATATTTAATCCTTGCATCCCAGGAGTTCTGCATTTTTCTGAAACATAGTTAAAATGAAAACCAACTTGTTAAAACTATACTAACCACTAAATCAGATTCAAAATGCAGTATACTTTAAATTTTCTAAATGAGAGAGGTCCATTAAAGAAGGTAATTTCCAAAAATGTTTGTTAAGTGATAAGGGCCTGTGATAGGTATTCAATAGTTAATAAAGTCCGCACATCTGACTCAAATAAAAACAGGTAAATATATGTAATTAGGGACAGCCAAAAGTGAGACTAAAGAAGTCTGGGGTCTATTGCATTATCAGGAGAGGGATCTGAAGAGAGAAAATGTGATGATGGGGCATTAGAAACATCATCAAGATGCCAATGAAGATTTCTTCAGCAGGATTTTGTAACAGATGGCACTAAATTGACAAGAAAACTAAGAAGATACATTCAAAATTTCAATCCACTTTTCTAACTTCCATCAATTTATTAAAATTTTTAAATATTGATCGTATTTGTTGATATCACATTTCAGAAACAATAACCATAAGATAGTCAAAGAAGCTTGGGATCATGTCTAGGAAAAGAATCCAAAATATGGGGTAGCATTTCATAGTGACTTTTGAAAAGTCAGACATGTCGAAGTCAGTGTATACAATAATGTGAAGATTACTAATAATTATTTTTGTGAGTGATGTAAGAAATATATTAGCTGATGAGACATTCTTCCAATAGCCCAGATTGCTAGTTTTGTTAATATAGATATAAGACTATCTAGAATGTAGGTATATGGTTTTCTTTATCATATATAGGTATTGAAAATCACCCACCAGCTAGACAATATCAAGGCTCACTTATGAAGTACTGTAAGGAAAAGGTGAGAATGTCCTCAGTTTAGTTATAACTAGAAAAACTGAGTTTAATTTTAGGAGTAAATCTATAGGTATTCATACCACTGTGTCTGCAGAAACGTTTTCTTTCATTGACCCATACAATAATAGTAAAATCACCAAATTAGTGACCATTAGAGTTTTCCTCTAAGCCCTTAATTATTCTCAAATTCATATATGATCTGTATATAAGCTTGCCAACTGTTGCTAAGAGAGGCTATTAAATTTGCACTGATTAGATAAGAGTAATTTGCAATTAGGCTAGAGATTGTTAGTATTAAAAATGGGTTCATCTAAATTTCTTGAGTGTTCTTGAAACTGATGTCTTTTTCATAGTTTAAATAATCATATGTCACTATTGATATAGCTAATTAATTTGATTAAGAAACTTAGTTTTCCAACATCTTTTTTTAGTATCAAAACTTCTGTGTGCAAATGATCACAAATTATTCCTGACAGACCAAAGGTATAATTATGCCTAAGTTTTCCTAAATAAACTCAACAAGTCCCCAAATACAATATTATCAAAAAGAAAATATTTATTTATTTTTATTGAAGTCATGGTGATGTGATTTTTTTGTAGTTTCATTTTTATTTATGTATTTATATATTTATGTATTTATTTATTTACTTTGATGCCTGTATGTTGGGGTGTATATGCACATGTGTGTGCACACACATGTATCTCACAGCTCAAGAGAGGGTGGTGTTTCTTAGTACTTATCAGCTTTGTATATGAGACAAGTTCTTTCACTGGGACCTAAGTTAGGTGTAACTGAATAGGCTAAGCTAGCTGGCCTGTGAGTTTCAGGAATCCACTTGTCTCAATTTTTATAGTACAAAGTGACTAGTGTGCTCCACAATGATTGGCTTTGGTACTTGTGTTCTGTAGCCAAAACCCTGCTCCTCATGCTTGTGAGGCACTTTACTGATCAAGTTGTCTCCTTGGCCTACTTATAACACTGTTCCTAAATTATGCTAGGGTTGCCAGATATGTTTTCTTCCATGAAACTGATGCAACCCTGACTTTCTTGTTGCATCAGAAACATTCATGGTATGGGTTCTTAAAGACAATTTATAGAGGGAAATCAATAGCAGAGTCATAACTCTGAGGAAGATGCTCAGGGCCACCGATAACTTCTTTGAACCTAAGCAAACTGAAGGAATTCTCCCGAAAGCAATGACCTCATCACAAGATGAAAATTAAAACATTTAATCTTTATTTGTTTTCAATGTCCATACCCGTAAATCCAACCAGATCTTATAACATCATTTTCTATCTATTTGTGTGTGTGTGTTTGTGTATGTGTTTGTGTGTGTGTGTATGTGTGTGTGTGTGTGTGTGTCAGTGAGTGCATGTGCCAACTTTATACAAGCTAGAGTCATCAGAGTGAAGGAAACTTCAATTAGGAAAATGTCTCTCTAGGAGAAGTACTGAAGAAGCTGAAGAAAATTGCATCCCGATAGGAAGAATAATATCAACAAACTTGACCACCCAGATGTCCCAGGGGCTAAACCACTAACCAAAGAGTATACACAGAGGGATCCATGGCTCTAGAAACATATGTAGCCAAGGATGGCCTTATCTGGCATCAATTGGTCCTGTGGAGGTTTGATGCACCAGCATAGGGAATGCTAGAGAGGTGAGGCCTGAGTGGGTGAGTGGGTGGAGGAGCACAGTCATAGAGGCAAAGAGGACAGGGGATGGAGAATGGGATGTCAGGTTTGTGGAAGGGTAACCAGGAAAGGGGATATCATTTGAAATGTAAACAAATAAAATGATGAATTAAAAATAAAAAAAAGAAAGAAAACGTCTCTCTAATATCAGGATATAGGCAAGTAGGTATGAAGTTTTCATATTTGGTGAATGGTGTGAGGGCAGTGCATTATGGGTAATGCCACTCTTGCGTTGACAATCTTGGTGCTATAAGAAAGTACCATTGGACTGAGCATGGGATCCCAAATGGAGGAGTTGGAGAAGGGATTGAAGGAGCTGAGAGGGTTTGCAGCCCCATGGTGAGAGCAACAATGTCAATTGGCCAGACCCCCCAGAGCTACAGGAGAGTGGACCACCAACCAAAGAATACACATGGAGGGACCCATGGTGCTGACCACATATGTGGCAGAGGAGGGCCTTGTTGGACATCAGGGGGAGGAGAGGCTCTTGGCCCTGAGGGTGTTAGATGCCCCAGTGTAGGGGAATGCTAGGGAGGGAAGACTGAAGGGGGTTGGTTGGTGGGGGAATACCCTCATAGAGGCAGGGGAAGGGGGATGATATAGGGAGTTTACGAAGGGGAGAACTAGGAAGGGGAAAACATTTGAAATGTAAATAAAGTAAATATCAAAAGAAAAAAGTAAAACAAAAGTATGCTGTATGCTTACTAGGAGCAAGACAGTAAGCAACACTCCTCCATGGCCTCAGTATCAGTCCCTTCTTCCAGATTCTTTTCATTTGAGTTCCTGCATTAGCTTCTTTGGATGATGAAAAGTGATATGGGACTGTAAGCCAAATGAATTTTATTCTTCCCAATTGTTTTTGGTCAGGGGCTTTCATCACAGCAATGGTAATGCTAACTAAAATCTCATTTTTACCTCAGCTTTATAAGACAATACAAATTCCCATCTTCTTTAATACTGAAGAAACTGCTGGCAGCTACTCATAAGCAGGTAGGTTCTCAGATTTTCAGGAAATCTACTTGTTAAATAGAACCATTCTTAAAACTAAATTAGAAAAATCTTACAATTAAATAACTTGATATTTGTGACAAAGCTAATAAATCTTTAAAATCCATCACTTACTAATTATTCTTTCTACATTTGCCACAATCCCTGTCCTTAACGTTATTTAAGCCCAGTGTCTCTGTCTCTGTCTCTGTCTCTCTCTCTTTCTCTCTCTCTCTGTGTGAATACTACCTAATTACAAACTAGGATGCTGTAAATTCTGCGTTCCCAGTTGTCTAGTTGGCAGCTAGTGATGAACCACTGCCAGTGTCTGCTCCACGGACTTTGGCCAGAGCTTGAGCCAGGGCTTTTCTCATTTGTTCTTCCTGACTAGTAGGATGCTAAGCATTTGCCATTAAGTCCCTTGAAGGGTCTCTTCCCCAGAGTGCTTCACACAGGTCTTGAGATGTAGTCACTAAATTAGGTAGCTGTGAAAAGAAAAGAGAGTTGTTCTTTATATATATGTGTGTGAGAAAAAAAAATAGCCTACATAAGCCTCGTTAAATTACACACAATAAAGCAAGTGCAGACTGTGGAAGGGAGGAAGATTTCCCAGGAAACTGTCAGAGAACACAGATACACACATGCTTTTTGAATAATGAATTTAATTTTCAAGTTTCATGTAGAGTTCTGTCATCCTTCCCCTCTCCCAGGTTTTCTCTTAACCTTGGCCTGTTTCCTCTCCCTAGGCCTTTTACCTGAACTTCTTTAAAAGCTACAGTGCTAACCTGTTCCCTCCCTCCCTATTATTCTACTAATCTGTCTCCACCCACATAATTAAAGCAATCACCTCCTTATACCTTCTATAAAGCTGGCTTAATCACCCATTCTGTAGCTGGCACAGCGACCTTCAGCCTACAGGATCTGCTAACAATGTTTGAGGCCGTCCTACACTGTCCCTTCTCTGCCCTCTTCTCCCTTCGCTCCTCTGCTGTGGCCAAGCTAGGTCTGCTGCTTAGAAACTACACTTAGCTTCCCAGTACTACCTAACCACTGAGTTGTTTATCTGCTTTGGTCAGAAATCAAACTTCTTTCCATCTATGTTTTTCTCTAATTACTTTTCCAATCCCTTTCTAGGCTCCCAGGAGACAGGATTAATTTGATTTAAAAAAATCACTTGAGGAACTATTGAAGGAGGTGTGGGTGTTGATGCATTAAAACAACCTGAACTCTTCAATTTTTTCAAGAAGCAGAAGAGGAGGAGGAGGAGGAAGAGGAAGAGAAAGAGGAAGAGGAAGAAGTCCTAAAGTCCTAAGCGCATTTCAGCAGTTCTTTAGGAACAAACTGAGAAACACTGTAAAAAGACAGTGATGTCAAATTCACATATCTAGGATTGTTTAAAGGCATTATAGAAAGATGCCTGAGTAGATAGCAAGTTGGATTAGAGATTTTATAAAGTTTCTTGTACTCTAAAATCAACTATGTATTTCTTAGTTGTAGCTAAAACACCAGCCAGGGGACCAATATTTTTGACTTGTATTCATCTTTCATACCTCACCAACCCCTGCTTTGTACAATTTATGGCATAATTTCATATCTCTGCTTGAAAACAAAGTAGGGCTTCCTCATTACCAGATCCCCACTGGATTTTGCTCATCTTCTTTGAAGCAAGCTTATATCAAGTTGTCTTCAAATGGAACCAAAGGGTAAGTTGTCCCCAGTGGTGAGTAAGGTGTCTTTCAAAAGTAAAGAAAATAAACAAAAGTAAAATAAACTGTAAAAAGGCAATCTTTAATCAAGAATTTCACAAATAGGAAGAAATGGGAGAGGAAAGATGGTGACTTAAATCTGCAGAGATAACAGCTTTTCTTACAGTGTCTTACATCCTTGACTCTTAAACATCATGTGGAGCAGTATCAGTGCCCTCATTTTTCATCTTCCTATTAGTTTGCAATACAAACTTTGTTTACAGAGAGATATTTGCAAGGTTTGTTTTTATTAGCAATTCTTTTTAACCCTTCAGTGACAAACAGGTGATGAACTTTAGAGTTTTCATAAAATGATTGGGAATGCATACAGTACAGACTCTGATCCAGTTTCAGTGTGTCAGTGGAGAAGGACTAAATATTGACAGTCATGAACTTCACCCCTGCTACCTAACTCTGAAATAGTGATGTACTGGCTATATTCTTGATACCAAGTAGTACACAGTAGAAAAAAACACTGTGATTTTGGAATCTGGTACTGTGGTCTATATAGTTTCTTCAGTTATATGTGAAAGAAATGAAATCCATACCCCTACTTATATAATCACTTTGAGAAAGCATTACTATAGAGCATTCGAAGTAGGAGAGATGTCTGTGAAATATCTTTTGCCAGTTCTTTCTATATGTATATAAGCATGGTTAAGTTCCATTGTATGGATTAAGTTATTTGTGTTAAGAATATATATATATATATATATATATATATATATATATATTTATATTTATATAAAACCAATATGTTTAGCTGAGGAGGACCTATTCTACAGATCCCTAAATATACCCAGTGAAATTTGTTGGAAGAGTCAACCATCTGAATCCAGTCCAAATGACCAAACACATAAATATATACAAAGCATTTATGTAGAATAGCACTGTGCTTTATATATGATATTGAACAGCAATAAATAACTGAAGCAATAGGAAACTATTTAATAAAAAGGGGGAAGCTGGATGTCTACTTTCAGACACTGTCAACATTAACAATCCAATATTCCATGCTTCCTCAATATTTTATTGAACATAGGCTTTTGGAAATAGCCTGCATCTAAAAGACACAGATGCATATGTTTTTGGGATATCTCCCTCCATTGAATACCTTCCATAGTCTCTAAGACTAAGAACAATACTACTGACTGCTCAAGACAGGAAAAAATAATCTTAAGATATAGCATAGCAAAAGTTCTATGCATACTAACTGATGCGGGTGAGCTAAACCTTATTCTGAATAACTCTACTCTTAGAAACACAAGTGTCAGCTCATGCTGTCAAGCATGTGGAAAAGGGGGACACTCTCCTATTACTAGTAGAAGCATAAAATTATAGCCATTGTGGAAATCAATGTGGCAGTTTCTCAGAAAATTGGTAATCTATCTACCTCAAGACCCAGCTATACTACTCTTGGGCACAAAACCCAAAAGACCTCCAACCTGCCACAGCTCAAATATGTTCATAGTGGCTTTATTTATAAAAATCAGAAGCTGTAAACAACATAAATGTCTCTTAGCTGAAGAATGGATAAAGGAAATGTGGAATATTTTCACAATGGACAAAAGTGGACTATCATTGAGTTGTTAGACAAAATTAACATCATAAAATTTGCAAGCAAAATGATGCAACTACAAAAAAATCATCCAGAGTAAGAAAACCCAGACCAAGAAAGAGAAACATTGTATGTAATCACTTAGGAGTAGAATGGTGTCTGTTAAATAAAAGAGAATTATACTGTAATTCACAGACCAATAGAGGCTACCTATTAAGGAGGGCTTAAAGGGTGATACACGGTTCAACTGGGAATGGGAAATAAAATAGATTTTGTGAATGGACTGGGAGCAGGTTGGAGTCCAAGCAGCAGGGATCAAGTAGGGGAAAGAAAGACAGGGGGAAAAAGTAAAAAGAGAGATGTATGGAATAAAGAGATATTTAGGGATCAATGTATAAATCCGGTGCACTGGAAACTTTCTTGAAACCATGAGAATGACTCTAGTGAGGAATCCTAGTAATGTGGAGTCTGACCTGGCCATCTTTTGTAAGCAGACAAGGCTTCCAGTGGTGGGACTGGGACATAAGTAAGTTGCAAATCATTCCACCCACACATTTCCTGCCTGTATGATGTACCAGAGCATTGGCTCAGAGATTGTGGAAGCAACAAACAAATGAATAGTCTAACTTGAGACCCAAGCTAGTAGAGGAAGTCAATGTTTGAAACTGACTGGAGGGTCAGAAACCAGAAGCTGGAGGGTCCAGAGACCTATAATAGACCCACAAATCAGAGAGAGAGAGAGAGAGAGAGAGAGAGAGAGAGAGAGATTCCTAGTGATATTCTTCTATACTCATAGATTGGTGCCTAGGATTATTATCAAATACAATTCCTCAGACAGCTGAGAGAAGATGCAGAGACCCACTGACAAACGTTACACAGAGATCAAGGAATCCTGCAGAAGAGGATAAAGAAAGATTGCAGCATCTAGAGGGTCAAGGATATCAGGAGAACACAGTTTACAGAATCAACCAAGTAGGGTTCATAGGAGCTCAGAGAGATGGAAGAGCCACTCACAGATCATGCATAGGTATGTGCTCAGCCATCTGAATACATGCCATGGTTATTCAGGCTAGAGTGTTTGTGGGATTCCTAATTGTGAGATTGAGGAATCTGACAATTAGGAATCCCACAAACACTGACTGATCTGTTGAAGAGATCTGACTCTTTTACATGCTCCTAGGACTATTTTCCTCTTATTGGTTCATCCATCCTTGCCTCATCCACTCTTGATTTGAAGGTTATGCTGTGGTTGGTTGATATCTCTGGGAAGCTATCTCTTTTCTCAAAGGAAAAGGAGAAAGAATGGATCTTGGGGAGAGGGGAGGTGGAGGGTAACTTCAAGGAGTAGAAGGCTGACAAACTGTAGGCATGTATTGCACAAAAGAGGAATAAATATTATAAAGAAAGAATGGAGACAGAACTCAAAGCTGCTTACCTCTTGGTTTCTCTGTCTTCACACTTTCTTGATATTATCTACCTGACCTGTTCCACTGAGTTCAATGCCTAAAAATAATGCACAAGTCAAGAATCTTATGAGGTACACGATGGAATTTATGGGGACTGTACTATAAAATCTCCATTATTCTACAACATTTAATAAAATTGTGTGTATAAATAATACACAACTGAATGCATATGCCAAATATCCTATTAGCTAGAACCATTTACATGAGCACAACTCTCTACAGTAAATACTGGAAAATATAGCTCTCCTGAGGGATCTCAAATATGGAAAGTATTAGTAAGATCCACAATAGGAAACATTTTATAGTCATTCCCTTCCCTGTGAATATGTGATTTCTCTCTAGATGTAGCCCTCATCTGAGTCAGCAATAATCACTTATTGTATATCAGGAACTATTCTATAGACAGGGAGATTTCTGGAGGAATTGCTACTTCTTTGAACACAAAATAATAAATAAACATAAATAAATGAAAGAGATTGAGACCCTCAATCTCTGCTATATCACTCTTCTCAGAAGCAGTTTGTTTTAATTCCATCAGAGTGCAGTGCTATGATGAATATGAGTGTTTAAATCAATCATAGTTTTATATTTGTTCTAAGATTTCCAGATTGTGGGATCAAGACCATTACTTAACATGAGTGTCAGTTTCCATTGTAACAGATCTAGCCTATCCAGAGAAGAAGTCTAGAAGTATATAGTTCTCATAAAGGAAATCTCAAATAAGTATTTCACTTTTTCTTGCAACACATCTCCTAAAAACATTTATTCACTGCATTCAAGATGGACAATCCCTTTTCTGTGTGTTTGGTAAGAATTTCAATGTTATGACATTTTCTCTCTTCCTCCTCATTCTATTAGTTGCTTTGCAATTCTTCATATTATAGCTATGCAGGAAGCCAAGACAGTTATATTAGAGATAATGTTTTAAATCTCTCATTTGTGATCTTTCCTCTTACACTCTATAGAAATATTTGACTCATGATTCTCTGTAATATATTCTTGCATTGGTTTATAGGTTTCACTGGTGGACTTTTTGTTAACTCATTGAGTAGTAAAACTCTGCCATCATGATCTTGCCATTCTCTGTCAAGTTGTACTCAATATCTTTCATTTATTTTTATTTTGTTGTTATTTTGTATTCAGAGAAGTAGGAATTCCTCAGAAAGTTCTTTGTTTATACAATAGTTCCTGACATACAAAAAGTGATTATTGCTGACTCAAATGAGGGCTACATCTAGAGAGAAATAGCATATGCAGAGGGAAGAGAATAACATATTCTCTCTCTCTGAACTAAATAAATATATATTTTAAACAACAATAGAAAAGTGTCTGTTTAGAGTTCATTGTCAGTTAAATGATCTATAAGCATAATTTGATTAAGTGTTAGCTAAAATTTCTTAGAGGAAAGATGGGATGTATTATTATGTTAATTTTGTACTCCTTTCTTTTATTTGTTTGTTTTTGATATTCAAAATAAGCACTTTCATATCTGGCTACCAGTGTTTACATTGAGGCAGAAAATTGTTACCTTGACCAAAATCATCAGCAAATAAATGAAATCCTGAAAAGCAACTAAACTATTCGCTTGAAAATCATGTCTTCCACTGTGTTACTCTGTTACTCTGCTTCCATTGACTCTCTATGTACATTTATTTCTTTCCTTTTAAATTGGTGATGAAGGGATAATAATTGATTTCAAGAACAATGAAGGAAATTAGGGGATATGAGGGGATAGGACACAATTGAGGAGACAGGTAATAGAGAACAAAAGGAAGGGGAAGCCTATGTGAATCAAAGTAAAAAAGATTGAAAAAACATGGGTATTTTGAGTGATTGACATTTGTAGACCTACATGCTTTACCACCAAACTAATACAATTCATGCCTTAATATAAAATCTCTGTTTATTAACAGAATCAAACTTAAGTACTGTGTTTGGAAAATAATTTCTGTCACTATAATAATACTTTGGTATGCATACTTAGTATTGGAAAACAAAGCAAAGACACTGTAATGTTTTTTTTTTTCCTAAGTATGTGAATGAACTAGCTGATTTTTGTTTGTTTGTTTATGCAGTTTCTCAGAAACCCCTAAAGGGTTGCTTGTATGCCTGTTTCCACAAATGATAAAAGCAGAGAATAAGGAATCATCCATGCAACATATACTACTAGCTGTAAGTGGAGTAATGTGGTCTTGCACGAGACCTAAGGCTATTTGTTTTTACCCATGCACAACAGTTTTCTTTGATATCTCTATTATTGCCAATTATTACTGGGTAAAACTTGTTTACTGGTTATTTTGTTTGCATAGCATGAGGATATTTTGCAGAATGTCTTCTGTCTGTTGGTGTATAGTTACTTAAACATAAACACTTAATGTTGATTTGATGAATAAGATACTTGGACATGATTGATTAATTTTGTTAATAGAGTAGTGCATACCTTGAACATTCTAACCTGCTCTTGTCACTGTAGATGACAATGGGCATTGAATTGGTTGTATTGTTTAATAATTGTCTATATTTGTCTGTACATGTGAACACTATCCATTACTGACTATTGGTGAATGCAAGTTTGAGCTATTTCACGTATTATTGTATGGATTTCAGTGTCTTGCTGTGACTTTCCACTGCTCACAATTGGAAGGGTAGCACAATGTGAAATAATTATTGGAGTGGAGAAGGGGGCTTGTGATGAGGAATGAAAGTAATACTCTCTGGAGACAAGAAAAATGAGGTCCTACCTTATTAGTCTTCAAGTGCCTAAGAGTATAGCACAAGAAGGAAGGTAACCAAGTTCATACAGAAAAGAAGAACACAGGTTAGATTACAGCTTTGAAGACTTAGAGGGGAATTAATAAAGATTGCTGAGCCATGTGTCCTCAGGTGCAAAGGCAAGTTGTAAGCAATAGCCTGCCCACCCCCCGACCCCCCCGTAGCATCAGTAAGTGAATACACATTCTTCTACCTTATACTAGAATCAAACATTGATGTCTTGTAATAAAGTCCACAAGTGCTTGCGTTTCGGTAGTGTGTCTGACACATAGACTGACTGAGGTCAGCTAATATATTGGTATTTATTAAAGAAATGATTATATGCATTTTTAAATGTAAGGAAGTTTAGCCTTGAAAGTAAAGGTTAATTTTACCCTAACTAAGAATGCTAAGAATGGCAGAGCTCTTTTTGGATCTAGGCAAAATCAATGTGAGCAGTGCTAATGGTACACGGTCATAAATAACTTCCATCATGGAAGAAAGGTTTTGATAAAGCCTATGTGTATTTTATATTTGAAAAATTTCATACTTATTTCCAAAGGGAGCTTTAACATCCCTAATTTTCAAGCAAAAAAAAAAAAAAGCTATTTTAGAATGGTAGTATTACTATTCAAACAAATATACTTAGTAAAATATAACATGATGATTCAAACTGAGATCTATCTTCCTCTCTTGATTACACTATTCATTATACACAAAGTACCACAATCCAAAATTCTACATTTAAGGAGTTTTGTCTTTCAGAAATTCTAACTTGTGCCTGTCTTGTAATAATAAAATAAATATTGTCTAACTACTGTAAAGAAACTCTTCTTAAATGAATAAATGTAACAGGGGGATGAGAGAAAACATCATTTTAGAAGAGACATTTACAAACAGTACTTTAGTATGTTAAGAGGTTTTTCTGAGACACAGGGAGGGAGACAAAAAAAGAGAGTAAAGTAGAAAGATAAATCGTGTAAGATTTATAATAAGACGAAACATATGTGATTGATGAAATATAAACTGTTGAGATTGAACATGCCAGATTGAGCACGCCAGAGATTTTGAGGCTAGAGTATACACGATTCAGAGTGTTATGTATGGATGAGACAGAAATTAGAAGTTTAATATTTTTCCTATATAAGAAATATAATTGTATTTTCTTGTTGCTTTTGTTTCCAGGACACTGGAACTAAGTTTTGGCCAGTGGCATGTAGGAGAAAGTGTCCTGTCTTCCGATTGCACTCTTTATGAGATATTTTTGTTATTTTTCCATCCAAAGCCTTTCCATACCGTGTGGCTGAAAGAGAAGGTAACTGATATAATGGAATCCTTTGGTACTTCCTAAATATTTATGTTCAAAGATGAGTAGCCTGCTTACTAGAAGAATCAAACATTAAGAGATTTCAGGTGTGGGGCTGGAAAGAAATAGTTGTGTTCTTAGGAGTCTTAGCTTGAGAATTTTATCATTTTAATATTTTTTCCAAAGTGTATTTGCTATAATATTTAATGGTATAATTAAGTACCATCTTCTTTCTGTTAAATATAACTAAATACTATGCATATTTTATCACTATATCATCTCCTAAAGACTCATAATACAGACATTTCAAGGATTCATCAAGAATGCATCAAAACTTTTGACTTTGTTCCCAATCACATTTTACTGTAGAATCAAAAGTCATGTGACCTGTCTATTTACATACCTGTTTTACTTTCTATACTAACATAATCATGGAAGATCTTGTGTCTTTGTCAAATGATCTACCATCTTATATCTTCTCTTTCTCTCTTTTCCTCTTTACTAAGTCTTCTCTTTATATCCTTCTCTTTAACCACCTCTTTTTGATTCTCTTCTTTCTCCTGTTTGTGGGCAAGACATCAGGAGAAGTAGAGAATACTTCTCAGACTTCAGTTTTGTGACCCATATTTAAGCTTTATGTCATCATCAACACTGAGTTCTCATATTGCTGTGATTAAAGCAATTGTGTTCCTTTATTACCCACTGTGACTTTCTTGAACCTAGTACAACAGGATTCCATTTCAAGTGCAGTTGGCTTGATCCTCCTAGTACCTAAAATACATTAGTACTTTTGTCTGTTTGGTTGGTTTTGCTTGCTTAGGGACAGTCTCAGTATATATTCCTGGCTGGTTTTAAACTTGGTATGTAGTCCAGGCAGACCTCAAACTCTTGAACATTTCCCTGCCTCTCACTTCAGAGTTCTATGATTAAATATATTACCATGTTGAATATATTTCTATTTTTGAATTATGCTTAAAAATGTAGTGTAGGTAGATTTTTGGCAATTAAACAGCACTTAATGTATGCTTGTTTAGTTCATGGAACATTTCCACAAAATGTTAACAACATTTAAGAAAAAGGATGGGCTAATTAGTTGTTCATTGTTTAACAACATTTGTCACTTTTGCAAATGACCTTGGTTCATTTGCCCACATCTGTATGGTGGCTCACAACCATTTGTAATTCTAATTCTATGTGATCTCACATGCAGATGCAAGTGCAAAGCATGCAGATACTTAAAGTAAAACAAATTTTATTTTTTGTAATATAATTACTATCTAGAGTATGACCCTTTTTAACAGAGGGGCAGTTGAAGTCTAGGTAAGACAAATAACTTTTCCAAAGATTTTAGAATAGCTGGTCCATAATCCCATAATCTCAAACTTGATCTTTTAAAGTTTCCCTTCCTATATAGCTGCTAACATGTATTGTAGTATTCTTTGTGATGTAATTCATTTCTCTCCTGACCAGAGATTCAGTCACATATGAACTTCCTTACTTCACATATACTGAGTTCCCTGAGATTGTAGTTGACATCAAATGGAAAATTATTTTATTATTACCATCTTTATTATTAATAATTTCAGATATTAACTCAATATGCATTTTCTGCATTGAATTAGGGCAATTTTTTTTCTTTTAACATATGTTTGATAGTAACTAAAGAAGACTTAAGGATTCTAATTTACCTCTGAGTTAAATTTTTATAGAAAGTAATATATTGTTAGTTTAATTCTCTTAAAATATCTAAGATTTTAAACTATAGTAACCTCCACTCTGGAGACGGTTCAGACAGTGGTAGAAGTTGGAATGTTTAATGATAATAACTTACATTTGAAAAAGTCTACTGCATACAATGTTTTACTGTGAGTCTCAGATTCAGTGGTGAGACAGACAAGACAGTGGACAATCTCACCCATTTCTTTGCAGATGAGGAAATTAGTCACTTGGAAATTTAATGGTTCTCCTAAGATCAAAAAGCCAGTAAAAGTCTTAACTAAAGCCTATAGTAAAGTCTCTTCTAAGTCTCATGCCTGATATGACAAGGACAGTGGAGAGAGACCACCCTTTCTATATAATAGATCTGGATCAGCCTATCTATCTCTAAATGTATATCTCTGTGCCCAAGGGAAAAATCATTGTACCTCCCAACTTCTGTTCACTTATCTGTAAAACCTGAAAAGGATGGAACTTGAAAATATCATCCTGAGCGAAGTAACTCAGTCACAAAAGAATGAACATGGTACATACTCAATGATAAGTGGTTCAGAATACCCAAGAGTCACTTCATAGTAACCATTGTGCTGAGCGTGAGGTCCCAGATAGAGGAATTGGAGAAGGGACTGAAGGAGCTGAGGGAGTTGGCAGCCCCATGGAGGGAGCAACAGTGTCCACTGGCCTGACCTCCTGATACTCCCGGAGACTGGTCACCAACCAAAGAATACACATGGAGGGACCCATGGTGCTGGCCACATATGTGGCAGAGGAGGGTCTTGCTAGCCATCAGGGGGAGGACAGGCCTTTGAACCTGAGGGTGTTAGATGCCCCAGTATAGGAGAATGCCAAGGAGGGAAGCTGAGAGTGGGTGGGTGGGTGGGTGGGAGGCGGAATACCCCCATAGAGGCAGGGGGAGGGGGAGGGGATAGGGAGGTTCCAAAGGGGAGATCTGGAAAGGGGGAAACATTTGAAATGTAAATAAAGTATCAAAATATAAACTGAAAAAATAATAAAAGCAATGCAGACAAAGAACAAAACAAACAAACAAACAAAAAACTGAAAAGAAATACTGACTTCATTGTTTCCAGTATTCAATGAGACATTGCATAGCAAATTGGCACATTGGAAGTTCTCTGCACGCATTCATCCTGTTGAAATGAAATGAGTCTAAGATTATCAGTATCAAGATTAAAAAATTTTGGAAATTTTTTATTGCCATTTTAAGATAAAATGAGCTTTCTTCTCTCTACCTGCTTATGGAGAAGGTTGTGTTGCCTGGGTTAAGAGACAATCTTCATTCCCTGGTGCTGACTGTGATGAATGAGGTATGGCCAGTATACAGTAGTTTAATGAACAAGTGAGGAAAATGTGTGAGCCTATCTCCTATATTCTTTAGTGTTCGCTTTTCCTACTGTTTGTACTGTACTCTACCTAAAGACTACAGTGGGTCCAATGAGGCTTTAAATAAGAGTTTTTTGGCACAGAGCCCTAGGGAGCATGTGATCAACTACAGGAACAAATATATCTGCCTTTTAAAGCATGTACCAATGAGAGGGAGACCAAGAGCACAGGGTGTGAAAATTCATCTGCCTTTGTTCCTGGAAGTACCAAAGGACCAGTTTGTCAAGAGACTTTATATCACATGATTTCCCCTGGCCTTTCCTTCTGGCAGTGCTGTTTCTGTGACAACAGCCTCTTATTTTCAAAGCAATATGGAGACTTCAAAATTCTAGTACTTGATAAATAAGCCACCATCTCTGTAAGTTTCAGAGACAGATAAATCTGTCTACCCAAGGGCATTTCCCATGTGGGACAGACTGTTTAAACCTCTTACCAGATTGCATCTGGCTCAGGCCACGTTGATTTTTTCCTTCTTATAATTATAATGGGATCTCAGCAATAAAGATGGATATGTTCATTTCCATCCCCTTCTCACTTTCTCTTTTAATCACTGTTGAGCATAAATTAATTTCAACTTAAGGAGATTCCATCATTGTTTAGGGCACATTAAGGTCAAAACACAAGAGCTTCTGAAAATCCTCATCAGTTATTTGGGCTGTTTGGTAGAAAACAAGTTGAGAGAGAGAGAGAGAGGAGAAGGAGAGGAGGGAGTCAATGAGAGGAGAGGAAGAGAGACTAAGAGAGACGAGAACATCGGACTACATACCTGTTACACTGCAAGTTATTTTCTCCATAGTATTTTATGATATAAACGCCAGTTCATGTAGATCATGCTAGAAACATTTTACTCATTTTCAGATTAAGTTTTAGAGGCAAATAGGTAAGTAGACTTGTTTAAAGCCAAGTTCTGCTACATATCAGCCTATGTGCTTGAGATAAAATATTCAACATATGAATCCTTTAACTTTGTAAATGTCTCTTATTCTGTCCACATCTTTTAGAGTAATTGAGTGCAATTGATGGAAGAAATACTTTAACGTGATGTGTATTGGCTTGGAAGTTTTGAGTATCCCCCAGAACCCAATGTGACTAAACTAAACAAATTTCCTTTACAAATCAGTCATGTAGAAGTTTATTGTACGCTAGAGACTGTTTGTAATACCTTGCTTGTTACTTGTAAATAGGAAAGTATCTTCATTTAGATATTAGAATCAATTTTCATGCTACTGAGATCAAGGAAAACTCATTTTTCTGTTTCTTCTTAATTGTATGTGATCTGGAAAAGCTGATTTTACCTATGACCCTTATGTGTCTAAAATGAATAGTGAGAAAACTTTCCACATTAAAATACTGATATAACATATGTAATTAATAAGCTCAAGATAAAGAAAAATACTAAGATTTATGTGTCTTATAATATTCAAATTAACAAACAAAGGGATACAAATGTTAACAGCAATGGTAAGTTCCTACATTTTGTGTTTCCCTAACTTCTCTAAATACACTTTATATAATATTCCACCAACTGTTACTGAAAACCATAAAAACCATATTGTGGTTTTATGCATGAAAATATGTAGCTCCTTTTCTATATATGTAGAAGAAGATGTCAGAAAGATCACTTCACTTGCCCAACACCAAATATCCCATAAATGGTGGCACCAGAAATAAAGTCCATGTATTGTAAAGCTACAGACTATAATTTATTTTTATATCATTTTATTTATTTACTTTCTAAATGTTGCCTCCTTTCCCAGTACCTCCTCCAAGAGTTCTTCATCCCATCCCCTCTCCCCTTTGCCTCTGACAATGTGCTCCCCTCCCCCAGCATCCCTCTTCCCAGAGCCATCAAGTCTGGCTCATCCTCTCCCACTGAGGCCAGACAAGGCAGTCCTCTGCCTATATGTGTCAGTGGCCATGGAACAACCCATGTATGCTCTTTTGTTAGTGGCTTAGCTTCTGGAACTCTGAAGAGTCTGGGTTAGTTGATCGTGTTGCAATTCCTGTGGGGTTGTCATTCCCTTCAGCTCCTTCAGTCCTTCCCCTAACTCTTCCATAGTGACCCTGGATCTAAGTCCAATGGTTGGCTGTAAGTATCTGCATCTATCTCAGTCAGCTGCTGGTGGAGCCTCTCAGAGGACAACCATGCTAGACTCATATCTGCAAGCACAACATGGCATCAGGAATAGTGTCAGGGTTTGGTGATGTCCATGGGATGGATCCCAAAGTTGGCATGTCATTGGATGTCCTTTCCTTCAATCTGTGCTCCATTTTGTCCCAGCATTTGTTTTAGATAAAATGATTCGAGGTCAAAAATTGTGATGTTGGTTTGGTGACCCCATATAGTGGGAGCCATGTCTATCTACTAGAGGTGGTCCATTCAGATCCCTTCTCCTCCCTGTTGGGCATTTTGGCTAAGGTCATCCCCATTGAGTCCTGGGAGACTCTTACATCCCAGGTCTCTCAGGCTTTCATGAAGTTCACCCTGTGCCCCGATTGTGATAAAGGAAGGAGAATGTAGGCTACTTATTAAGTTCCTAGTAATGTTTTCTTTAGTTCTATTTTGTTTATTTTTCTTTATAGTAGTCATTCTACAAGTATTTAATAATTATTTATTGCAAGCTGGTTATACAAGTAATGGAATATTCTAGAATCCTTGAGTTGACTTTTAATAACTACAGGTAGAAAGCTTCATGACTTCATCCTTATGTCAACCTTTGGAAGCAGATACCTCTAAAACCCATAATCTGCATTTAAGGAAATTACTGTTTAAGGGAGTTGAGCCACCAGTATAAGAACATACAAAGAAGTACTGAAGATAGATTTTGGAATGAGATCCACCTATACTATTACGTGGTGAGGTGATTTTACATTCCTGGCTGCATTACAACCTTTATTAACAACAACATCATCATCACCATCAACAACAACAACAGCAGCAGCAGCAGCAGAGTGAGGAATTCTTTTACCATAGGGGAGTGTGTGTGTGTATATGTGTTTGTGTGTTTGTGTGTGAGTGTATATGTGTACACTTGCATGCACATGTGGAGGTCATAATCAATTACTAGTAGCTTATTTAATCACATTTTACTTTATTTTTTGAGGCAGGGTCTGTCACTGACCCAGGATTTGACTGATTAGGCAAGGCTGGCTATCTAGCCAAGCCAGGAATATCAAAGAATCTTACTTGCCACTTCTCAGCAGTGAAATTATAAGTACATGACATTGTACCTGTTCTTGTTTTTGTGATTGATAGTGGGTATTTGAACTCAGATCCTTTTGGGTGAATGACAAATTTCAGTAGTGACAAATTACCATACTAACCCTTCACAGATGTTCTTAGATGCTTGAGAATAATTTTTACTTTCTAAATAAAATTTTTCTTCTCTTTTCCTTCCCCGGTTTTAGCTCCTTTCCAACAACTGTGAATATCCCAAATTTGAAGATTTGGAATAAGCAATGCAGAAATAATTTCTAATGATAATTCAAACTCAGAAGCATTAGGTACTGGCTTTATTTTCCCCACAACCTACAAACATAGATATGAACATTTTGAAATTCTTCTTTTGTGCTGGCAGGAAAACAAAGATGCAAGGAAATTGAAATCCAGGATTTTGAAAATGTTATTTAACTAGATTTGGGGCACTTTAAAGATGATTTGTCTTATTTTTGAACTTGGGGTGCTTTTATTGAACCAGAGTCCACAATAAAAGCCATTAGTGTTTCTAATGCATGTTATAGCAATTGCACTTGGCTCAGCCCAATCAGGTTCAGATTCTTTTCCAGCTATTAAGGAAAATTTGGGTGATGGCCATGTCTTATATTTACTCATATGCCATGTGTTGGAGAACATAGTTTGGGGTATGAGATGTGTTCACAGTCATTATCTTATCTTAGTTTGTCCTTATAACAGCCTTATCACTTGTTCTGCGTTATCTTCACTTGTCAGTGAAGAATAAAAATTATTTCTGTAGATAATCTATCAAGATTTAGTAATTGTGCTAAGCTGCTTCAGAGGCCTCTCCTAAAGAGAAACAGGGGTGAGTGGATGGAAAAGTCCTACTCTGTTCTCAACCAGAGAAAAACTTCTTTAGTTTTGTGCACTACTTATTGAGGTCAACTAGTTCCAAATGATATATGGAGTTCACATATATGTAGTTAGAAACATAGAGTTTTGATGAAGATAGAATGGCAGATTCTTTTCTCTAATGAGATACCGGACATGCAATTTAACCATTATTTAATTATATTTCTGAAAATTAGTGTGAAGGAGATGATTGGTGTCTTAGGGTTTTTACAGCTGTGAACAGACATCAGAACCAATGTAGAATTATAAAGGACATTATTTAATTGGGGTTGGCTTACAGGTTCAGAAGTCAGTCTATTATCATCAAGGCAGGAACATGCCAGCATCCAGGCAACCATGGTACAGGAGGAGCTGAGAGTTCTACATCTTTATCTGAAGGCTGCTATCAGAATACTGGTTTCTAGGCAGCTAAGATGAGGGTCATTAAGCCCCCACCCACAGAGATACACCTACTCCAACAAGGCCACACCTACTCCAACAGTGCCATACTTTCTAATAGAGCCACTCCCTGACCCAAACATATATAATCCCTCACATTCCACTCCCTGGCTCCCATAGGTTTGTTCAAGCATATGAGTCTATGGGGGCCACCTGTAAACATAGCATAATGTAATATACATTTAGCCCAACTTCTAGAGTTCCCATAGTCTATAGCAGTCTCAATAATGTTAAATGTCAAAAGGTCAAGGTGTCTGGGATTCATCTAATCACTTAAATGTAATTCCCAAAGCAAGATGGGAAACCATCTGAGCAAAATCCAAACTCTGTATCTCCATGTCTGATGTCAAAGCAGTTTTCAGAGCTTCAACTTCTTTTTCATTATTGTTGACTGCAACAAACTTCATTCTCCTGGACTGGTTCCACTCTCTGTTAACAGCTTTCCTCAGTAGATAGCCCACAGCTCTAGCATCACAAACATCTTAGGGTCCAAGGCAACTTCAATGTTATACCTTCTTGTTTCAATGTCTGGGAACCACACATGATCTTCTGGGCTCCTCCAAAGGGCTGGTGTCACTTCTCAAGCTCTGCACTCTGTAGCACTCTAAGTTCAGGTTGATCCCTTCCACTGCTGCTACTGTTCTTGGTGATCATCCCATGGTATGGGCATCTCCAATACACTGAAGTCTTCCACTGTAACTAGGCTTTATCAATAGCCTCTGACAGGCTCTCTTCATGGTGCCAAGCCTCATATCCTTTGCATGATCTCTTCAGTCCTGGGCTGTCAATTGCAAATGAGGCTGCACCTTCACCAATGGCCTTCCCTGGCCTCTAACAGAGCCAAGCCTTAGCTGCTCTTCATGACCCCTTCATGCCTTCAAAACCAGTACCATCTGGGTGACTCTTACACACATTACCAAGTACAGCTGCAGTACGAGGTACATACAATCTTGACTATCTCTGGAACCCAGCTTCTTTGTGCTCTCAGAAAACACTTCCCAGAAGATTTCACTTCAAAGATGCTGGTCTCTTCTTAATCACCACTAATTTCATAGCTCCAGCTAACCAGCATCAATTATCCCAGTAGTCTTCTTCTCTTGACTCTAAAGCCAGAGCCAAAGAGCAAAGCTGCTGAGTTCTGCTGCTTTCAGGAGCTGGAACATTCCCCCCTTGTTCTATTACATTATCATCAGCTGTGTGTTTTCCAACTCCTTCACTGCCTAAACTCGACTATCCTGGAATTTGCTCTGTAGATTGACTTTGAACTCAGAGATCTGCATGCCAGTCTCATGGGATTAAAGGTGTGTGCCACCACAGCTGGACTTAAACTTTTCTTCACTTAGAACTTACTCTGTCTCAGGCTGGCCTTGAACTCAAAGATCTGCATAGCTTTATTTCCTGGGACTAAAGGTGCATACCACCATCCCTGGATCTAAATTTAGCTGGGTAGAATCTTGCCCCAAAATCTCTTAATCTATTATCTCCTAGAACATAGGATTCAATTCCATTTTACTTCCTGGTATCTCTTTAATACTTGAACAATATATTTTATATTTTTCCTTTCTAAGCTTGCTAGGCTTGTTCAAAAAGTTCTTCATGAGACTTAACCAGAGAACAAAGTCTCCACTGGACTCTTTTGATAATTCTTTTGTCAATGCAATTAATAAAAATATCTTTGCCTTAGCCTCAGGTAGACTTCAGAGAAGGGCAAAAAGCAACCACATGCTTCAACAAAATACCACAAAAACAATCTTCATACCTCATACTGAAATTCTTCTCCTCTGAAACCTCTTGGGCCAGATCTGTATAGTTTAAATCACTCACAGGAACAAAGTCTTCAGTATTCCTACTAGGATGGCTCATTAAAATAGTCCATGGCTTTCCAAATCCAAAGTCCCCAAATTCACATTCTTCCATACAAAATCATAGTCAAACCAATTACAGCAGTACCTCTGGCCCTGGTATCAACTTCTGTGTTAGTTAGGATTTTACTGCTGTGAACAAACACCATGACCAATGTAAGTCTTATGAAGCACAACATTTAATTGGAGCTAGCTTATAGGTTCAGAGGTTCAGTCCATTATCATCAAGGATGGGAGCATGGCAGCATCCAGGCAGGCATGGTACAGGAGAAGCTGAGAGTCTTACATCTTCATCTGAAGGCTGCAAGCAGAATATGGGCTTCTATGCAGCTAGGATGAGAATCATTAAGCCCACACCCACATTAACACAACTACTCCAGCAGGGCTACACCTTCTAATAGTGCCATTCCCTGGCCCAAACATATACAAACACAACTGGGTTTTAACAGAACATGTTCTGTATAGTACGTGTAACAGGGATCCTTGGTGAATTGAATGTTTGTGATGTGCTTCAAATCTTCAAACAACTGAGAAATAAGATAACAGTTAAGGAGACATCCTAGATAATTTTCAGCCATATCTAAATGTATGTGAATCTCCATTTTAGCTTTAAATTGGATGTTTTATAAACAAAGACATTTATTTCCCACAGTTAACGAAGGCTTGGAAGTTTAATTTCAAGTTATTGGATGAGAGATGTCAACTTTAGTGTCATTCCACAGTTGCTAGTCTTCTTGTTTTCTGATACTGGGTCTTTCATTAGCAGAGACATGATGATTTGCCAAATCTGGATTGATAGTGAGTCTCAGAAATATGTCTGTCTTTGTCACCCTAGTTTGGGGGATTACAAACATGTACTACCTTGTTCCTTTGCAAAGGATCTGGGAGTTGAACTCATGTCCCCACTATTACCCAAGAAAAGAACGTTATGAACTGAGGCAACTCCTTAGCCTCCTCCTTTAGGGCTTTTCTTTTCTTTCTTTCTTTCTTTTTTTTTTTTTTGTTTTCAGCCCAAAACTCATTTGTGATGACCCCTCCTCTTGACATAGATGCTTCTTAAAAGTGTCTCACTCCTTAATCATTACCTTAAAAGGTCATACTCCATTATGGACATGTTGATAGAATACTAAGTTTACAGCATAGCTCAAATATTTCAAGTAATAAAAATACTATTGAGGCATAAAGAAAAAAGCAAATCTCACAGTAACAAAATTATTCAATATATCATGATAAAATCTTTTTTAAAAAAATGAGTCTGTGTTATGAAGTAGAATTTATCATACAAACACATCCTTCTACTGTTGAATTCTATAGTCATAATGGAATTTCATGAAAAAACAGTTGTGGTATTGATATTTGTTTTGCCTTTTTCTTTCACTGTGCTGTTTGTGTCTCATAAATAAGTTGATTTTTTGGGAGAGAAGCACAAACAGAGCTCACAGACTATGCCTAAACCTACGCCTGAGTAATATTATAATGAATGTAATTGTAATCTTGATGGGTCCACAAAAAACATTGCTTACTCTTTAAATGAGGACTATGTATTCATTGAGTTTGTACTTGAGAATGAAGGAAAGCATTGAACGATTTTTGGCTGAGAAGAGAGAGAAATAACACATGTACAGGCAGTCTTCAATGTCTGATTACTCAACTCTGATTTTACTATGGTATAAAGACAACACACATTCAGTAAAAAGTATATCTTGAATCTTGATGTCTTCCCAGGCTACCAGTAAGGAGAGCCATTTTCTCTCATCATGCTGGGCAGCAGCAGTAAACCACAGCTTCCAGTTAGCTAGATATAGGAGCTCAAGGACAGACACCACCTCTCAGTGGCATATTGTATTTCTAAGTTTTGGTTTTCTGTAGATGTATGACAGGCATTCTGTAATAGTCCATATAAGTTAATTATGCTATCTCAACTTCCTATGGGTTTATTGAGATGAACATTTATTATAAACTTAGGAGTACCTGTACTTTAGGTAGTTGGCCACTCTGGAAGAGATGCATGATGGAAAACTAATGGTCTGAGGCAGAGAAACCATACACAAGGAACTCCATATTCTGAGAGAAACTCAAGATAGGCTAAATTAAGACAGTGGCAGTTGGAGTGGATACAGGGCCAGATTCTGGAGATATTTTGATGCAGTAATGAGCTCTTGTTACTGGTAATGATGATGGCTCTTTTATAGCGTACAATTTGCACCCTTGTGCCAAATACTTCTAGGGTCTGTAGACTTCATGCCAGAAATTAGTGCAAGGGTATTTTGTCAAGCTCACTGCCTTGTGTAGTTGTCCTCAATGGATATTTGTTGATTTGATTTGATTACTTTATATCAAGTACAACCCAGTTAAACCAAGCCATATTGTCACAGAAATCTTGCTATGCAGAAACACACACACACACACACATACACACACACACACACACACACACACATGTACAGAACATTTTTACTTCATATTTACAGTTCAGGATGAAAAATTGCTTTATGAGATGGTAAGAGTGGCAATAGGTAGGATAGGTGATTGGTAAGAAAGTGACCAGAGTTTCTTTCCTTGTGATACTATAAGGTCTTACAACTGCATTGAGATAGAGAGATTACCAAAGGGAGAATCTGTTCCCTCTTCACAGATATGAATGAGTAAATGGCAATTCTCCTTCATTAAAATTCTATGGAGATAAAGAATGAAAATTTGTAGATAATTAGCCGATTTCTCTATTTGCAGAAACTCAGTTGAGCATAAATAAAGAATGGCTCTGCTATCCATGCATGGGGACATCATCTACAAATGGAAAAATCTGCTCATCACCATTACAGAGGATTTTTCATGTCATTTACTTAGAAGCATTAGCAAAAAGGAGTGCACAGTTAGCCAAAAAGTGGCTGCTTCTCTGTTCATTGACCCAGACTTTTGCTTCAGTCACAGCTCCATGAGAATTGAAGCTATTGTTTCTAGTGCTAGAGATACATGGGTAAAAGAACAGAGACCTGCCCATGATCTTCTTAACTAATGGCTAGTAGTTCTCAGGATCAGCATAACCCCAGAATAAAAAGCAATAGCTCACTAATTTCAACCTAACTCACCTTTGCAAATTGCCATGGCTTTTTTTGTATTTTAATATGATCATCCATATATCATTTTTACAGTTTCCGACAGCCAACCTTTGCTAACCTTTTGAGAGTCAACATGCTTTGACTCTTTTTTATTCTTTACTTAGTCCTTAAATAACTCTAATCTATACTGGAAGGTACCTCAATCATTAGCCTTAAAGAGACCAAAGTGATCAATTTGTCCAGAAGCCACTTCTGATATACTTATTAGTGTTTATGATTACTTTAGTCACAATTCCTAACCGTGTCAGCAGAGATTCATTCTATTTGTGTGTCCTTTGTTTCATTTAGCTTTCTCAGATGATCTAGGCTGGATCAGGCATGACTTACTCCAATTTTGTAGCTGAGGCACATGTGTAGCATCATGAAGTTATAGATCACAATGTTGCATGGTAAAACAATACTTACCATTATTCGATACCACAATGTAAGTATGTTTTCTTTTCTAACAAGTTTGTAAATTTGTTCACATATCTTAACTGACACACACTACAATGTTTCCCTGTTATCATGTGACTTCACGTCCCTTTGTTCAGAAAATTGAAGAAATCCTAATTTTGTTATTGCTTTTCCTCAGTAAACATGTCATTGATATTTATCCGTAACATTGTTTCCCTTTGTCTAAGTAAGAGTTGGTATGAATTTAAGAATAAAAGATATATCTACATCAAAATTGAATCTGTTAAGACTAATAATGACTTCTTAAATACTGTAGACAGGTCTGGTACTAAGTCCTAAGTCAACCTACTATTTAAAATAAAGCAGAAGTAAAATTGTTCCAGAAACAAAAAGGAAAGAGGAGAGATTCAAGGATTTGTTTCTTTATTTCTCATAGAATGTTCAGAGGTAAGCAGAAGATGAGGTTCAGGCAACCTTCTAAATTGTAAATTAAATAATGAACTTCCTAACAGTCACTGCCACTGAGAATGTTGTAGACACATGCCACAATGCAAATTTATCTATAAATTGGACAATACACTCTGGGTGAAGATGTGAGAATTGATTGTGATAGCAATAGATGGTTCTTTTCATCTTTGCTGATGCAAAGTAGGCAGTTTTTAAGCTCATCCCTTAATTTTTGTTTTTATTTGTTAATCAATCTTTTTCTTCTCTTTCTTCTATCTTCCTTTCTTCTAGTCTTATCTTTTTTCTATATTTTTAATTCTTAATCAGAAAATATCAGATAATTAGATGATTAAAGAGAGAAACAGACTAGAGAAAAATCTCCACAGTTAGGATCACTTCTTGCTCTTGCAGAGGATCTGGGTTCTCTTCCCTGTACTCACACTGTGGTATATAACCACACGTAACTCCAGTTTCAGAGGATCTGATGTCTTCTTATGATCTCCATGGGCACTGCATGCATAAATGTTGACAAAGTATTCAAAAACATAAAATAAATCTAATTTTTAAATGATATGTTGAGACATATGCTTATGTGTTTATAAAATGATTACCACTTTCACAATGAATCCATAAACATCATACAATGTGATCAGAACTTAAGTAAGTTCAATGTAACATTATGTAAATTCTACCATATATACTAGAGTTGTCTGAATTTTGATTTAATACATATCTAAAGTAAATATATTTTATTTTATTGAAGACTAATAACATGCTTCCTTTGAATTAACCTATGCTTCCTATTCCTTCTTTTCACACAGTTATGAGACACACACACACACACACACATACACACACACTCACACACATATGAATATGTATGCACTTGAGAATCACTGTTGAAATTCTCACTTACAAAGTTATGATATTCTGGGGTAGGCCTTTGGGAAGTGAGCATACTAGAAGAGGGGAGCTTCCATAAATGAAACAATTCTTTTATAGTAAAATTGTTAATTCCATGACATAGTAATCTTGCACAAAGCAATATTCCATTTGAGAGTAGAGGTTTAGCTTCTAGAAAGATTACACATAACCTTTGATTTGTAGTACACAATTTATT
Source organism: Rhynchomys soricoides (assembly GCA_019843965.1). Lineage (NCBI taxonomy): Eukaryota > Metazoa > Chordata > Mammalia > Rodentia > Muridae > Rhynchomys > Rhynchomys soricoides. The sequence continues at coordinate 2,910,961 of JADRCH010000117.1, forward strand.
GTTGGTTGACAAAAGTATATTTGGTGAGTTATGAACTGAAATTTAAAACCATTTTATTTTTTTTTCATTGTTCAACATTTTGATATAAATGTTAAACACATCAAGGTTTTCCAAGGTTTATTTATGAATCCTTTACACCATGAAAATAATGAACCATCTCCAACATTAGGTGTTAATAAATTAAAAGTGAGTAACTAGTTAACTATTACTAATAAATCTGTTTCATTCTTATCTTAATATTTCTGGAATCAGCTTATAGGTCAAAGAGCAAGGGAGAAGCTACCTCCATGAGATCTGGATATTGAGAAGAATTCATATAAGTAGAGAGGTTCTATCCAAAGAAACAAAAAGAGAGAAAAAAATCACACAATAGGGGAACATGAAAAATGTGGAAAAAGAAAGAAGAGACAAGAGAAGGAGCCAAGTTGAACATGAGAGCTTCAGCAGTGCTGCTACAAGAGATAAACATGGATACATATAAATGGGGGCTTTTTCACCCAGTCCCAGTTCCTGAATTATGACTTGGAGCCTTATTACTAAAAATTGCCTAGGCCTTAAGTTTTGGCTTGTTCAGAGACAAGCTCATAACATTTATTAACCCATTTATACTACTCTGTGTCTGCCACCTGGCTAGTTACTTTGGTATGTGTCCAATGGCTGTGCTCCATACTGGCAGTCAGCTGTAGTATGAGTTTGGGGGGCGGGGCAGATATCCTACACTTTTTCCCTTTTAGGCACTGCTGCATACCAGGCAGGAAAGGGATGAAGTGGAGTCCAGAATAGGTGGGGTTCTGCTTGATCCTGGTATAGTTACGAGTGAGTGCCAGGGTCTAGAGGGTGGGGAAGAAGGCCTCCTCCAAGGGTCTTAGTGTTACAGCTATTTTAGGCAAAGTCCTTCTCCAACTAGCTTCAGTAAAACTGCTCTCTAAGACTATCTTAACTTGTGCACTTACTCTTTTAGGGGATGAACTAGGGATATATATAAACTTTGGAATATGGGAAGCAAATTTGAATGTAAATGAAAATTATTAGCTAGAGATTAAAACTCTATGATTAATTGTCTCCTTTGCATGAATAAGCATTGCAGGAATTCCAGGTACTTGCTGGGTGGTTTCTCATTGAGAGAAAGGAAGATGAATCTGGACTCTCATCAAGGCTATGTGACATTCCACAGGTAGAAGGTATGGGAGTTTCAGGCTCTCCAGACAAGGGCAGAGAAGTCACACTGGTAAAGGGAGTCACCCATTTTGCACCAAACCCAGAGCTATACAGACAATGGTAGACTTCGACCTTAATTATCAGAGAGCTATCCAGACAATGGTAGACTGTGACCTTACTTATCAGGGTCCAGCACAGCAAGTTATCACCCTCACATTCATGACTGACTTCCTCTCAGTTCAGGTGAGGAAGCTCCCATACCTGACTATCTCCCAGAGTTTTCTCTCTGCTGGATGTCCCTTTACTATTCTACACTTTCTTATATGCTTTTGCTTGACAGGTGATACTTCCATGAATTATATTAGAGAATATTCTTACAAATGCAATCTCAAACTAAAGAATGTTAATCTTCTGCTAACTGTACCTAAGATGGGGGATTTGTATCTAGAACACACAGACACAGACACACACACACACATATACAGAGAGAGAGGAAGAGAGAGAGAGAGAGAGAGCAAAAATGAAACAGTAAAATAAACACTCTGAGCAGAAAGTTGGCTAATGAACTGAATGGTGTTGAAAAGTGTAAATACATGGACAATAAATAATGCAAAAACAGATCAACATTCATAGCTGTCAGAGAAATTTAAATGTATACTGCTTAGAGATTCCATCTCACCCAACCAGAATAGCTATTTAACATGCGGGAAAATAGGTATTCTTTTATATCTACAACTGGGAATGTAAACACATATAACTATCAAAGTTCTTGTGGAGGTTTCTCAAAAAACTAAAAATAGAACAACCATGTGACCCAGTTATGCTGCCATAGGTATATACAGGAAGGACACTATGCATAAACATGTTTCTAACTGCAATATTCACAATAGCTGATAAATTTAACCACCCTGCATGTCTATTAGTGGTTGAATGGATAATAAATGAGGGAAATATACAAAATTGAATTTTATTCAGCCATAAAGAAAAATGAAATTATGACATTTGCAGAAAAATGATTTCATCTGGTGATCATTATATTAAATTCAGTCAGGCATAAAAAAAAAATAATCCGCATTTTCTCACAAGTACAGATATAATCCCCCCTCTCTCAAGTACTGAGTTTATATTTAAGTCTTCCTCCCTCTCAGAACCTATTCAGTTCCTTTAAGGTTAATCAACTCAGCGTTTTTCCCAGGTGTAATGTCTAATTAAAATGATGGCCAGAGCTGCAATACTTGTACATTTATATATATGACACATCATCTATGTCCAGAAAAATACAGAAATTAAATGTTAATGAAGGAACATACACAAATATACATCATTTTGTAAATCGATATGTAGATACATATGTAAATTTTCACTTAGATTTATGTTACTTTATAATATATTTGCTTCAAGAGTTCTTGATTCATCTAGCTAGGCTGCCTTGTCTGGCCTCAGTGGGAAAGGATGGTCCTAGTCCTGGAGTGACTTTGATGTGACAGGGTGGGGGGGATATCTAGGGCATCTGTTCCCTTCTGAGAAGGGAAGGTGAGGAAGGGGAGTGAAGGGAGAAGCCATGTGAGGAGGAGGACTGGGAAAGGGGGCTGCAAATGGGATGTAAAGTGCATAAATAAATAATTTAATGAAAAAGAATTCTTCTCTTGAAAAGAATATTATACAGTTAGTAAGGCAACTCTATCATATAAAGATACAGAGAGAGAGGAGAAAGTGGGCAGAATGTCTTGAAAGGAAGAAGAGGTCCTTAGGAATTCTGTAAGGAATGATTAGGAACAGGAGGAGGAAGAAGGAAAAGAGTGATAAAATACATACTAGAGGGAAGCTCAGTGACTGACATTTTGAGAGAGAAAAAAGATCAGCGTAAATGGGGACAGAATGTGGGGAAGAGATAGGGATACAACTGGGATCCTGTGACAGCTTAAGAGTAAAAATCTCACAGTTCTGTCTACAACCCAAAAGCTAGGGCCCAAAGAAGCTATGAAAAGTATCATAGTGTCATCCATGTTACCTGAGATAACACTCATTGCTCTGCTTCAGATTTGAAGCTGTGTCTTTCGTTGCTGTTTTGCCTAATTTGTTTGAAGTAACTTTACAAAAACACCAAACAGCAACAACAACAGCAACAACAACAAAAGCCTTTGAAACATTTTCACTTAGAAATGATTTTCTGAAGATTAATACCATTACCCATTTGTTTTTATTTAAAAAAAAAATGCATAGTTATCTTTTCTTACATATGTCTTAATTGCCTGGGGCTGATTGTCTTCTTGTTTGTTTCTGTGTTTGGACAGAACCTAGGGTTTTGCAGATGCAAGAAACATGCTCTACTCTGAGCCACCTTTATGTTTTCTATATAGCCAATAATCCAGTTAATTTTCTTAGATACTGTTTTCATATAAAAAGTCTGACATGAAATTTATTTCCATATCTAAATCCTGTGATAGAGATTATGTGAAATACTTTTTTTGTGAGGGGTGGGTTGGTTTCTTTTTGTTGTTTGTTTGTTTTTGTTTTTTTCTGCCCAATGAGAGGTTACTTTCTTGGAGAACTCAGTTGACTGTCTCTGCTTACAACAGTTCTTAGCATGCAATAAAATTTTCATAAAAATATATTAAATGAATGAATGAAAGCCAGGTGCATTCTGCTAAAATATCTATCAACAGAGGAGATAGAGTAGCAAGTAGTCCTCTGACCTCTACATGTGTGCCATAACATGTGCACACACACACACAAACACAGCACACTAAATATAGGTTAAGAAATTAAATGAATAAAAACATAGATTTGCGAATTGAGGCACAGGTACATATTTTATATTTATTTTATTTATCTTAAGTTGATATTACTCCATAATATTTTCAAATTCAAAATTCTTCTATTGAAAGTAATATTATTCCATAAGGAAGGCAGCTGGTGTTATGATTTTGTACATCTTATGATACTGTAACTGAAGACTGAGAATGCGTCCCTAAGGTTAAGATTGTGTTTAGTGCCACAGCTAAGAATTGAATTAAGATTTCTCAGTCCTGACTTTGGTGGGTTTTTTTTTCCATTTACGGCTCAATTCTCAGTTTCACTGATTCATATCAGAGACCCAGAGGGTTTCTCTGCTTTCTTTGTCATGTGTCCTTTCCTCTCCTTTTCTCCAGAGGTATACTGAGCTACGTGTGAGCCTCCTCCCAACATAGCATCCTAACATGCTGAGAAGCAAGGCACTGCTGGGCCTCATCATCAGCCAGTTGGCACACTTTCAAATGAGCCACTGAATGGCAAATGCATAGATAACAGTGGGATAAAATGAGTTCCTCTTATTGATTTTCCAAACCAATATGGCACGGGTGCTCCCTCTTTGTGCCATCTCCTCCCTCTGCCCAGAGGTATTCTGTGGCTGTCCATCATTTTAATTAGACATTACACCTGGCACAAATGCTGAGTTGATTAACCTTAAAGGAACTGAATAGGTTCTCTGATAGTTAACATGGGGCCCCTGATATATTATAACTCATGTTAACATGTACTGTTGCACGAACTCACAGCTCCTTCAGCTCACTTTCCAAAGCTACAGTGCAGGGTAATAACATCTGTAGAGAGCTCTTTGTGAAGCACGCTCCCATAAAGCTGTCATGGAATATAAGCTTTACAAGATGGATTGGTGTGGACTCTGCAGATACTACATTTTAATGTTTACATAAATGCACTTTCTGTGTCATGGGGGTTCTAAGTGTTGGACCTTTGTGGCAGAGGGTTGCAAAGGAAGGGATGCTACTTTTGGAGGTGAACGGCATGAGGTTCCATCCTGTTATACCTATTATCTTTGATTACTCCCTTGATTTTTCTGTTCTCGCACTCTTCAAGTGAGAAACATAGAAGAGAATGTGGCAGCTTTCTTTCATTCTCCCAGTGTCTATAATGGTTGGCTACCAATGTATACCTTAGCACTGTGATGATCCTGGAGAGTCCGTATTCTACAGAGCTGTTAAAGTAGAGATTCTGCTTCAATTTTCTCCTTTGTAGGTGAGATAATGTAGCACAGAGGAGCTAAAGTGCCCACATGATTCTTCTATAATTCCATAGATGACACTATAAAGATTAGCTGTCCTGTAACTTTCCCGTGGTTGTCCGCTCAATGTTCATCCCTCCAGAGCTGCAAGCAAAACAAGACAAGTGATGCCCTTGGGACACTTTTTGTCTTATTGGGTTGCCTTGTACAGTCTCAATATGCAGGCTATTCCCTTGTCTTATTATGCCCTGTTTTGCTGTTATTAGCTTTTGTTTCTGGAGGCCTGTTCTTTTTTGAGGGGAAACTGGTTGGGGAGTGGATCCTAAAGAGAGAAGCAGTGGGGAGGAGCTGGGAGTAATGGAGGGAGGGGAAACTGTGGTCTTTATGTATTGTATGAAAGAAGAATGTTTTTTCAATTTAAAAAGACAAGATAAGACAAGGAAAGAAAAGAAAAGAGATGAGAAGAAAAGAAGAGGAAGCAAAACATAAAGGCGTCATTCTTTCATGAAAGCTCCTGTTGGTGTTCACATACTTTAAAATTTTTGTTTTTAATAAAATTAATAAGTACATATTTAAGTGTGTTTAACAGAGTTCACGTAAAATAATAAAATCAGTGTATTTATCACATCTATTTACCTCACATGTTTACCGTTCCTCGTGCTGAGAATATAAAAATACATTTTGATGCATTTTTAATTTTCAGTGAAATATTGTTGAGCACAGCCACCCTACCATGCTGAACTCTCCTCTTTAACTCTAACTTTACTCTTACTGGTCAAACTTCCTCTGTTAAGGTTCCCCAACAGTTTTCTCTTTGGCTTCCATGACCTTCGATCATTTTTATAACAGGAATTCAACTTTGAAAATAGGGATGACTCATTGCAATTCTGGTTTATATTTTCATGATAATCAATAGTATAGATATTTTTCATAGGCCATTTCTATGCCTTCATTTAAGAAATAACTATTCATGTTTTCCACACATTTTAATGGTGTTATTTATTATTTTGCTCCTCTTTGGTTTAGTTTCTGATAAAAAGTGATATTTAAAACAAAGCAAAGCACAACAACCAAGAAAAAGTAAAGAAAACATAGAAAAAAAATGTCCATAAGGTAGGTCTGGGTAAATATTCTTAGATAAAACCCACAAAGCACAAGAAACCAATGGAGGGGTAAAAAGTGTTATTACATTTTTTTTTTAAACGTTTCTACATAGCAATAGAAGCATCAGACGGGTGCAACTGGGAGAAAATATCTGTGAGATATTTCCCTCACATAATTTTTTTTGATAAAAGGAGAAGTTATATTTTTATAACCTTTGGCATTTGACTCACAGATACAACTTTGGTTTTGAATCAGTGGTAACTGGGACCCAATGCTTCAGAACAATAGGGGCTGAGATAAAATGATTTGTAGTCTTGTGATGCTAAGAACATTGGCACCCACACAATAGGGGTGAAGCATGAATGATACCCAGCAACCACAAAGAGGAATGGAAATGATGCTCTTGTCTGGGTAGCATTTTGGCTCTTACACAGTGTTGTTTTACTAAAACTGTACTGATTTACCTGTGGTCAACTTCTGAAATTATAAAGTTAGAAAGTTTGCTGAGGAGAAGAAAAGTCTGTTATCAAAGAAAAACAACTGTCCCTTTAGTTGGACCTGTGTAGCAGCACCAGCTTTGGGTTTGAGAACTAATTTGATGTTAGTCAAGTTATATCCTCTCTTTAAACCATATATTCATCTCTTATTAAGTTATAAGGAATGAATTTATATGTAAATTCATTTCATATATTTCAAATATTTATATATATTTCAATATATATGTAAATATATACATATATACATAAATATGCACATATATATAAATATATATATGTAAATATATATTACAATATATTTCATATATTTACATATATATGTTATATAGGAATATATGAAATGTGACTGTGTGTGTGTGTGTGTATGTGTAGTCTTAAAAACTCAGTATTAAGTAATCAGTAATTCATATTCATCTGACACATCTCAGCAGCAGACAAAGAAAGAAGCAGTAGAGAGCTTGAGAGAAGCAAATTAATTCTATAAATGAATTGAACTTAGTAAAGTGTAAAGTTTTCTGGCTTTGCCTTAAAATGTTCAAAGAAATTAGGTTCTCTAAAACATTTTTCTAAATGAAAATTTGTGTTCTGTTACACTGATCTTATTTTTTATATTCTTGTGTGGAAATCAAAGGCAAGGTCTGGAAGACAGGCCTACAAGAACCTCATTTTATCTCCCAAAACTTAAATACTTCAAAGATGGCCTACTTAAATAATATCCCTGACCTCTAATCCTTGTCCATTTCTGTAAAAGGCCAACCTTTTTCTGACTTATGGCTCATGGCAAACAGAAACATCCAGACCCACAAGAGCACAGATATTTCCCAGACTGGTGCTTACAGTGTACGGAGCTAATAGGCTTCATTTCTGAAGCACAAAAACCTAGGATTTCTTAAAGAGAAATCATACAACTCCTGCTAAATAAATAATCACATTTATTTAAATGATATAGTATATATTCAGGACCTCATCTCTAGAGTCACATGATCAGGATGCCTTCCTTGGCATCATCTCTTACTACTGATCTGTAGTGCCATCCATAGATTGTAACACTAAGAGTCACTGTATCTACCATTAACACCCCTGGTTTATGAGTATGTTAGTCTTCA